>CM077003.1:18639181-18999399 GCA_039090855.1 Macrothele yani | reverse complement strand
CAATTCGTGATTGATTTGTTTGTGGATTCAGTAATGTTGAAGCCATTCAAAAAGCGATTACTTGCTAAGAGGGATTTAAAACTTGGTGAAACATGAAACAGCAACAGCTATGGAGTGCTAGCAGAAAAGAACACAGCTGATATTAATGTTCCTAATGAAAGTATAAGCAAACAGTAATGTCAATGAAAAAAAATTAAAAAAAAATGTAAATATCACATGTTCATAACAATGTTTGACATTCTTATAAGAGCAGTGTTAGCAGTAAGAATGCCCCTACGAAAAAAGTAAATGAAATCAAGAAATATAAATGTTATGGATATGCAGGGATGGGAGGGAGACTACGACCTCTTTCAGAGCAGTTTTTGGAGCAGGAAAATTAACCCTTCAAAATGACATTTCCGAGGTTCATTGCAGGCAGCAGACGTCACCATTTATTGGCAATCTCGAGATCAGCTCGAGCAATGCATTTTGTATGCTCTAAAAATGGCAAAACGAAAAAGAGCTCATTCAAATGCAATCTACAAAGCCCTTTACATGGTATTCCCGAGCAACACTCTGACGTAGTTCTACTTGATCCCAATAAATGGCAGATGTCCTGCTTTTCGTAGAGTGAGAGTAACATTTTTTTTTTTTTAATTGGAGGCTTTAATCTGACCACCGTGAGCAACTCAATGGGCTATAAGCAGTCACCCGTCCCCTAATTTAGGGTGCACTGGCTTCAGGGAAGGGAGAGAGCTCAGTGCTGTAAGATTCAAACAGAGACCCCTTACGGACCGAATGATCAGAGGCCAGCGCCTTGAAGACCACTGCGCCACCCCGGGGCGGCGTAAAATTTTGAGTACGCTGTTTTTATGTCATTGGTCAAAGTGATTCCGATTGTTGTGCGATTGCTTCTATGAGTAAAGGAAAATAATTTTACGAGATTTCCCAAACCGTATAGTGACACTGATGATACGGAAAATTATTCATTGTGACGACTACAATTTCTTTGGTGGTTCTGGAAGTTCTAGAAAGTTCATGTAAAAAGTGGGGAAGAATCAGATAATGTTAGTTTGGAAAAGTGTTGTAAGTGGATAGCAATGGACAATGGTAATTTACCACTGGCACCCCAGAGTTACATTTACTTGAACACCTACAACCTGACCTTCCATTGAAACTGTCAATTATTACATATTAGAAAATTGCTCTTCATTCACGTGTCTTTGTATTAAAGTGCATGCTTATACACATTCAAATGATCGTTTATAGCATATATATATAATTTCTTTTTTTTTTGATAGATCCACATAGCAAATTAGCGAGAGCATGATTTCTATCTAACATTTTCCTTTTGTGAGCATAATTTAACTAGAATTCTGCTTAGCAAAAGCGATTGAAATACCATTGGACGAGGAAAAGATAATAAAACCATTGCTACAGGACAGCTTCTATATCCACATCAACCCTATGATGTTCTGCAGGTACAGAATTTTTTACTATAAGGATTGCACTATGATACATCCATCAAAACCCTAGCAGAACGCTAAGTACTCCAATTTTCACTGTGGAGCACTAAGTTTCATAAAGAAATCAATTGCTAATAATCAAAAAATATATCCACACATATATATGTGCACATGGTAAAAGTTTCCCTCTCTGCAATTTTACATCATTCTTGGAAAAGGCAATTCGTGATTGATTTTATTTTGTGGATCCTCAGTAATGAAGCCATTTGTGTGGCAAAAAGCGATTACTTGCTGCTAAGAGGGATTGTAAAACTTGGTGAAACATGAAACAGCAACAGCTATGGAGTTAGCAGAAAAGAACACAGCTGATATTAATGTTCCTAAGGAAAGTATAAGCAAACAGTAATGTCAATGAAAAATTTAAAAAAAAAATGTAAAATATCACATGTTCATAACAATGTTTGACATTCTTATAAGAGCAGTGTTAGCAGTAAGAATGCCTACGAAAAAAGTAATGAAATCAAGAAATATAAAATGTTATGGATATGCAGGGATGGGAGAGACTACGACCTCTCTTTCAGAAGCAGTTTTCTTTGGAGCAGGAAAATTAATAACCCTTCAAATGGCATTTCCGAGTTCGGGTTGCAGGCAGCAGACGTCACCATTTATTGGCAACCTCGAGATCAGCTCGAGCAATGCATTTTGTATGCTCTAAAAATGGCAAAACGAAAAGAGCTCATTCAAAATGCAAATCTACAAGCCCTTTACATGGCATTATTCCCGAGCAACCACTCTGGGTAGTTCTACTTGATCCCAATAAATGGCAGATGTCCTGCTTTTCAGTAAGTGAGAGTAAACATTTTTTTTTTTTTTAATTGGAGGTTTAACGACCACCGTGAAGCA
The DNA here is from genome assembly GCA_039090855.1 of Macrothele yani. Taxonomy (NCBI): domain Eukaryota; kingdom Metazoa; phylum Arthropoda; class Arachnida; order Araneae; family Macrothelidae; genus Macrothele; species Macrothele yani. Next base: position 18,997,051 of record CM077003.1, on the reverse strand, counting down.
ACTCAATGGGCTATAAGAACAGTCACCCGTCCCTAATTTAGGGGTCACTGGCTTCAGGGAAGGGAGGAGAGCCAGTGCTGTAAGATTTCAAACATAGACCCCTTACGGACGAATGATCAGAGGCCAGCGCCTTAGACCACTGCGCCACCGGGGCGGCGTAAAATTTTGAGTACGCTTGTTTTTATGTCATTAAGTCAAAGTGATTCCGATTGTTGTGCGATTGCTTCTATGAGTAAAGGAAAATAATTTTTACGAGATTTCCAAACCGTATAGTGACACTGATGATACGGAAAATTATTCATTTGACGACTACAATTTCTTTGGTGGTTCTGGAAGTTCTGAAAGTTATGGTAAAAAGTGGGGAAGAATCAGATAATGTTAGTTTGGAAAAAGTGTTGTAAGTGGATAGCAAAATGGACAATGGTAAATTTTACCACTGGCACCCCAGAGTTACATTTACTTGAACACCTACAACCTGACCTTCCATTGAAACTGTCAATTATTACATATTAGGAAAAAAAAATTGCTCTTATCACGTGTCTTTGTATTAAAGTGCATGCTTATACACATTCAAATGATCGTTTATAGCATATATCATATAATTCTCTTTTTTTGATAGATCCAACATAGCAAATTAGCGAGAGCAGATTTCTATCTAACATTTTTCCTTTTTGTGAGCATAATTTAACTAGAATTCTGCTTTAGCAAAAGCATTGAAACTACTAATATTGGACGAGGAAAAGATAATAAAACCATTGCTACAGGACAGCTTCTATATCCACATCAACCCTATTGTTTGCAGGTAAGAATTTTTTACTATGAAGGATTGCACTATGATACACATCAAAAACCTCTAAATAGGCAGAACGTAAGTACTCCAATTTTCACTGTGGAGCACTAAGTTTCATAAAAAGAAATCAAGCTAATAATCAAAATATATCCACATATATGGCACAGCTTAAAAGTTTCCTCTTGCAATTTTACATCATTCTTGGAAAAGGCAATTCGTGATTGATTTGTTTGTGGATTCAGTAATGAAGCCATTCAAAAAGCGATTACTTGCTAAGAGGGATTTAAAACTTGGTGAAACATGAAACAGCAACAGCTATGGAGTTAGCAGAAAAGAACACAGCTGATATTAATGTTCCTAAGGAAAGTATAAGCAAACAGTAATGTCAATGAAAAATTTAAAAAAATGTAAATATCACATGTTCATAACAATGTTTGACATTCTTATAAGAGCAGTGTTAGCAGTAAGAATGCCTACGAAAAAAGTAATGAAATCAAGAAATATAAATGTTATGGATATGCAGGGATGGGAGAGACTACGACCTCTTTCAGAGCAGTTTTTGGAGCAGGAAAATTAACCCTTCAAATGGCATTTCCGAGTTCATTGCAGGCAGCAGACGTCACCATTTATTGGCAACCTCGAGATCAGCTCGAGCAATGCATTTTGTATGCTCTAAAAATGGCAAAACGAAAAGAGCTCATTCAAATGCAATCTACAAGCCCTTTACATGGTATTCCCGAGCAACACTCTGGTAGTTCTACTTGATCCCAATAAATGGCAGATGTCCTGCTTTTCGTAAGTGAGAGTAACATTTTTTTTTTTTTTTAATTGGAGGTTTAACGACCACCGTGAGCAACTCAATGGGCTATAAGCAGTCACCCGTCCCTAATTTAGGGTCACTGGCTTCAGGGAAGGGAGAGAGCCAGTGCTGTAAGATTCAAACATAGACCCCTTACGGACGAATGATCAGAGGCCAGCGCCTTAGACCACTGCGCCACCGGGGCGGCGTAAAATTTTGAGTACGCTGTTTTTATGTCATTGTCAAAGTGATTCCGATTGTTGTGCGATTGCTTCTATGAGTAAAGGAAAATAATTTTACGAGATTTCCAAACCGTATAGTGACACTGATGATACGGAAAATTATTCATTTGACGACTACAATTTCTTTGGTGGTTCTGGAAGTTCTGAAAGTTATGTAAAAAGTGGGGAAGAATCAGATAATGTTAGTTTGGAAAAGTGTTGTAAGTGGATAGCAATGGACAATGGTAATTTACCACTGGCACCCCAGAGTTACATTTACTTGAACACCTACAACCTGACCTTCCATTGAAACTGTCAATTATTACATATTAGAAAATTGCTCTTATCACGTGTCTTTGTATTAAAGTGCATGCTTATACACATTCAAATGATCGTTTATAGCATATATATATAATTTCTTTTTTTGATAGATCCACATAGCAAATTAGCGAGAGCAGATTTCTATCTAACATTTTCCTTTTGTGAGCATAATTTAACTAGAATTTCTGCTTAGCAAAAGCATTGAAATACCATTGGACGAGGAAAAGATAATAAAACCATTGCTACAGGACAGCTTCTATATCCACATCAACCCTATTGTTTGCAGGTAAGAATTTTTTACTATAAGGATTGCACTATGATACACATCAAAACCCTAGCAGAACGTAAGTACTCCAATTTTCACTGTGGAGCACTAAGTTTCATAAAAGAAATCAAGCTAATAATCAAAATATATCCACATATATGGCACAGCTTAAAAGTTTCCTCTTGCAATTTTACATCATTCTTGGAAAAGGCAATTCGTGATTGATTTGTTTGTGGATTCAGTAATGAAGCCATTCAAAAAGCGATTACTTGCTAAGAGGGATTTAAAACTTGGTGAAACATGAAACAGCAACAGCTATGGAGTTAGCAGAAAAGAACACAGCTGATATTAATGTTCCTAAGGAAAGTATAAGCAAACAGTAATGTCAATGAAAAATTTAAAAAAAAATGTAAATATCACATGTTCATAACAATGTTTGACATTCTTATAAGAGCAGTGTTAGCAGTAAGAATGCCTACGAAAAAGTAATGAAATCAAGAAATATAAATGTTATGGATATGCAGGGATGGGAGAGACTACGACCTCTTTCAGAGCAGTTTTTGGAGCAGGAAAATTAACCCTTCAAATGGCATTTCCGAGTTCATTGCAGGCAGCAGACGTCACCATTTATTGGCAACCTCGAGATCAGCTCGAGCAATGCATTTTGTATGCTCTAAAAATGGCAAAACGAAAAGAGCTCATTCAAATGCAATCTACAAGCCCTTTACATGGTATTCCCGAGCAACACTCTGGTAGTTCTACTTGATCCCAATAAATGGCAGATGTCCTGCTTTTTCGTAAGTGAGAGTAACATTTTTTTTTTTTTTTAATTGGAGGTTTAACGACCACCGTGAGCAACTCAATGGGCTATAAGCAGTCACCCGTCCCTAATTTAGGGTCACTGGCTTCAGGGAAGGGAGAGAGCCAGTGCTGTAAGATTCAAACATAGACCCCTTACGGACGAATGATCAGAGGCCAGCGCCTTAGACCACTGCGCCACCGGGGCGGCGTAAAATTTTGAGTACGCTGTTTTTATGTCATTGTCAAAGTGATTCCGATTGTTGTGCGATTGCTTCTATGAGTAAAGGAAAATAATTTTACGAGATTTCCAAACCGTATAGTGACACTGATGATACGGAAAATTATTCATTTGACGACTACAATTTCTTTGGTGGTTCTGGAAGTTCTGAAAGTTATGTAAGTAGTGGGGAAGAATCAGATAATGTTAGTTTGGAAAAGTGTTGTAAGTGGATAGCAATGGACAATGGTAATTTACCACTGGCACCCCAGAGTTACATTTACTTGAACACCTACAACCTGACCTTCCATTGAAACTGTCAATTATTACATATTAGAAAATTGCTCTTATCACATGTCTTTGTATTAAAGTGCATGCTTATACACATTCAAATGATCATTTATAGCATATATATATAATTTCTTTTTTTGATAGATCCACATAGCAAATTAGCGAGAGCAGATTTCTATCTAACATTTTCCTTTTGTGAGCATAATTTAACTAGAATTCTGCTTAGCAAAAGCATTGAAATACCATTGGACGAGGAAAAGATAATAAAACCATTGCTACAGGCCAGCTTCTATATCCACATCAACCCTATTGTTTGCAGGTAAGAATTTTTTTACTATAAGGATTGCACTATGATACACATCAAAACCCTAGCAGAACGTAAGTACTCCAATTTTCACTGTGGAGCACTAAGTTTCATAAAAGAAATCAAGCTAATAATCAAAATATATCCACATATATGGCAAAGCTTAAAAGTTTCCTCTTGCAATTTTACATCATTCTTGGAAAAGGCAATTCGTGATTGATTTGTTTGTGGATTCAGTAATGAAGCCATTCAAAAGCGATTACTTGCTAAGAGGGATTTAAAACTTGGTGAAACATGAAACAGCAACAGCTATGGAGTTAGCAGAAAAGAACACAGCTGATATTAATGTTCCTAATGAAAGTATAAGCAAACAGTAATGTCAATGAAAAATTTAAAAAAAAATGTAAATATCACATGTTCATAACAATGTTTGACATTCTTATAAGAGCAGTGTTAGCAGTAAGAATGCCTACGAAAAAAGTAATGAAATCAAGAAATATAAATGTTATGGATATGCAGGGATGGGAGAGACTACGACCTCTTTCAGAGCAGTTTTTGGAGCAGGAAAATTAACCCTTCAAATGGCATTTCCGAGTTCATTGCAGGCAGCAGACGTCACCATTTATTGGCAACCTCGAGATCAGCTCGAGCAATGCATTTTGTATGCTCTAAAAATGGCAAAACGAAAAGAGCTCATTCAAATGCAATCTACAAGCCCTTTACATGGTCTTCCCGAGCAACACTCTGGTAGTTCTACTTGATCCCAATAAATGGCAGATGTCCTGCTTTTCGTAAGTGAGAGTAACATTTTTTTTTTTTTTTTTAATTGGAGGTTTAACGACCACCGTGAGCAACTCAATGGGCTATATAAGCAGTCGCCCGTCCCTAATTTAGGGTCACTGGCTTCAGGGAAGGGAGAGAGCCAGTGCTGTAAGATTCAAACCCAGACCCTTACGGACGAATGATCAGAGGCCAGCGCCTTAGACCACTGCGCCACCGGGGCGGCGTAAAATTTTGAGTACGCTGTTTTTATGTCATTGTCAAAGTGATTCCGATAGTTGTGCGATTGCTTCTATGAGTAAAGGAAAATAATTTTACGAGATTTCCAAACCGTATAGTGACACTGATGATACGGAAAATTATTCATTTGACGACTACAATTTCTTTGGTGGTTCTGGAAGTTCTGAAAGTTATGTAAGTAGTGGGGAAGAATCAGATAATGTTAGTTTGGAAAAGTGTTGTAAGTGGATAGCAATGGACAATGGTAATTTACCACTGGCACCCCAGAGTTACATTTACTTGAACACCTACAACCTGACCTTCCATTGAAACTGTCAATTATTACATATTAGAAAATTGCTCTTATCACATGTCTTTGTATTAAAGTGCATGCTTATACACATTCAAATGATCATTTATAGCATATATATATAATTTCTTTTTTGATAGATCCACATAGCAAATTAGCGAGAGCAGATTTCTATCTAACATTTTCCTTTTGTGAGCATAATTTAACTAGAATTCTGCTTAGCAAAAGCATTGAAATACCATTGGACGAGGAAAAGATAATAAAACCATTGCTACAGGACAGCTTCTATATCCACATCAACCCTATTGTTTGCAGGTAAGAATTTTTTACTATAAGGATTGCACTATGATACACATCAAAACCCTAGCAGAACGTAAGTACTCCAATTTTCACTGTGGAGCACTAAGTTTCATAAAAGAAATCAAGCTAATAATCAAAATATATCCACATATATGGCAAAGCTTAAAAGTTTCCTCTTGCAATTTTGCATCATTCTTGGAAAAGGCAATTCGTGATTGATTTGTTTGTGAATTCAGTAATGAAGCCATTCAAAAAGCGATTACTTGCTAAGAGGGATTTAAAACTTGGTGAAACATGAAACAGCAACAGCTATGGAGTTAGCAGAAAAGAACACAGCTGATATTAATGTTCCTAATGAAAGTATAAGCAAACAGTAATGTCAATGAAAAATTTAAAAAAAATGTAAATATCACATGTTCATAACAATGTTTGACATACTGATAAAGAGCAGTGTTAGCAGTAAGAATGCCTACGAAAAAAGTAATGAAATCAAGAAATATAAATGTTATGGATATGCAGGGATGGGAGAGACTACGACCTCTTTCAGAGCAGTTTTTGGAGCAGGAAAATTAACCCTTCAAATGGCATTTCTGAGTTCATTGCAGGCAGCAGACGTCACCATTTATTGGCAACCTCGAGATCAGCTCGAGCAATGCATTTTGTATGCTCTAAAAATGGCAAAACGAAAAGAGCTCATTCAAATGCAATCTACAAGCCCTTTACATGGTATTCCCGAGCAACACTCTGGTAGTTCTACTTGATCCCAATAAATGGCAGATATCCTGCTTTTCGTAAGTGAGAGTAACATTTTTTTTTTTTTTAATTGGAGGTTTAACGACCACCGTGAGCAACTCAATGGGCTATAAGCAGTCGCCCGTCCCTAATTTAGGGTCACTGGCTTCAGGGAAGGGAGATAGCCAGTGCTGTAAGATTCAAACCCAGACCCCTTACGGACGAATGATCAGAGGCCAACGCCTTAGACCACTGCGCCACCGGGGCGGCGTAAAATTTTGAGTACGCTGTTTTTATGTCATTGTCAAAGTGATTCCGATTGTTTTGCGATTGCTTCTATGAGTAAAGGAAAATAATTTTACGAGATTTCCAAACCGTATAGTGACACTGATGATACGGAAAATTATTCATTTGACGACTACAATTTCTTTGGTGGTTCTGGAAGTTCTGAAAGTTATGTAAGTAGTGGGGAAGAATCAGATAATGTTAGTTTGGAAAAGTGTTGTAAGTGGATAGCAATGGACAATGGTAATTTACCACTGGCACCCCAGAGTTACATTTACTTGAACACCTACAACCTGACCTTCCATTGAAACTGTCAATTATTACATATTAGAAAATTGCTCTTATCACATGTCTTTGTATTAAAGTGCATGCTTATACACATTCAAATGATCATTTATAGCATATATATATAATTTCTTTTTTTGATAGATCCACATAGCAAATTAGCGAGAGGAGATTTCTATCTAACATTTTCCTTTTGTGAGCATAATTTAACTAGGAATTCTGCTTAGCAAAAGCATTGAAATACCATTGGACGAGGAAAAGATAATAAAACCATTGCTACAGGCCAGCTTCTATATCCACATCAACCCTATTGTTTGCAGGTAAGAATTTTTTACTATAAGGATTGCACTATGATACACATCAAAACCCTAGCAGAACGTAAGTACTCCAATTTTCACTGTGGAGCACTAAGTTTCATAAAAGAAATCAAGCTAATAATCAAAATATATCCACATATATGGCAAAGCTTAAAAGTTTCCTCTTGCAATTTTACATCATTCTTGGAAAAGGCAATTCGTGATTGATTTGTTTGTGGATTCAGTAATGAAGCCATTCAAAAAGCGATTACTTGCTAAGAGGGATTTAAAACTTGGTGAAACATGAAACAGCAACAGCTATGGAGTTAGCAGAAAAGAACACAGCTGATATTAATGTTCCTAATGAAAGTATAAGCAAACAGTAATGTCAATGAAAATTTAAAAAAAAAATGTAAATATCACATGTTCATAACAATGTTTGACATTCTTATAAGAGCAGTGTTAGCAGTAAGAATGCCTACGAAAAAAGTAATGAAATCAAGAAATATAAATGTTATGGATATGCAGGGATGGGAGAGACTACGACCTCTTTCAGAGCAGTTTTTGGAGCAGGAAAATTAACCCTTCAAATGGCATTTCTGAGTTCATTGCAGGCAGCAGACGTCACCATTTATTGGCAACCTCGAGATCAGCTCGAGCAATGCATTTTGTATGCTCTAAAAATGGCAAAACGAAAAGAGCTCATTCAAATGCAATCTACAAGCCCTTTACATGGTCTTCCCGAGCAACACTCTGGTAGTTCTACTTGATCCCAATAAATGGCAGATGTCCTGCTTTTCGTAAGTGAGAGTAACATTTTTTTTTTTTTTTAATTGGAGGTTTAACGACCACCGTGAGCAACTCAATGGGCTATATAAGCAGTCGCCCATCCCTAATTTAGGGTCACTGGCTTCAGGGAAGGGAGAGAGCCAGTGCTGTAAGATTCAAACCCAGACCCCTTACGGACGAATGATCAGAGGCCAGCGCCTTAGACCACTGCGCCACCGGGGCGGCGTAAAATTTTGAGTACGCTGTTTTTATGTCATTGTCAAAGTGATTCCGATAGTTGTGCGATTGCTTCTATGAGTAAAGGAAAATAATTTTACGAGATTTCCAAACCGTATAGTGACACTGATGATACGGAAAATTATTCATTTGACGACTACAATTTCTTTGGTGGTTCTGGAAGTTCTGAAAGTTATGTAAGTAGTGGGGAAGAATCAGATAATGTTAGTTTGGAAAAGTGTTGTAAGTGGATAGCAATGGACAATGGTAATTTACCACTGGCACCCCAGAGTTACATTTACTTGAACACCTACAACCTGACCTTCCATTGAAACTGTCAATTATTACATATTAGAAAATTGCTCTTATCACATGTCTTTGTATTAAAGTGCATGCTTATACACATTCAAATGATCATTTATAGCATATATATATAATTTCTTTTTGATAGATCCACATAGCAAATTAGCGAGAGCAGATTTCTATCTAACATTTTCCTTTTGTGAGCATAATTTAACTAGAATTCTGCTTAGCAAAAGCATTGAAATACCATTGGACGAGGAAAAGATAATAAAACCATTGCTACAGGACAGCTTCTATATCCACATCAACCCTATTGTTTGCAGGTAAGAATTTTTTACTATAAGGATTGCACTATGATACACATCAAAACCCTAGCAGAACGTAAGTACTCCAATTTTCACTGTGGAGCACTAAGTTTCATAAAAGAAATCAAGCTAATAATCAAAATATATCCACATATATGGCAAAGCTTAAAAGTTTCCTCTTGCAATTTTACATCATTCTTGGAAAAGGCAATTCGTGATTGATTTGTTTGTGGATTCAGTAATGAAGCCATTCAAAAAGCGATTACTTGCTAAGAGGGATTTAAAACTTGGTGAAACATGAAACAGCAACAGCTATGGAGTTAGCAGAAAAGAACACAGCTGATATTAATGTTCCTAATGAAAGTATAAGCAAACAGTAATGTCAATGAAAAATTTAAAAAAAAATGTAAATATCACATGTTCATAACAATGTTTGACATTCTTATAAGAGCAGTGTTAGCAGTAAGAATGCCTACGAAAAAAGTAATGAAATCAAGAAATATAAATGTTATGGATATGCAGGGATGGGAGAGACTACGACCTCTTTCAGAGCAGTTTTGGAGCAGGAAAATTAACCCTTCAAATGGCATTTCTGAGTTCATTGCAGGCAGCAGACGTCACCATTTATTGGCAACCTCGAGATCAGCTCGAGCAATGCATTTTGTATGCTCTAAAAATGGCAAAACGAAAAGAGCTCATTCAAATGCAATCTACAAGCCCTTTACATGGTCTTCCCGAGCAACACTCTGGTAGTTCTACTTGATCCCAATAAATGGCAGATGTCCTGCTTTTCGTAAGTGAGAGTAACATTTTTTTTTTTTAATTGGAGGTTTAACGACCACCGTGAGCAACTCAATGGGCTATATAAGCAGTCGCCCATCCCTAATTTAGGGTCACTGGCTTCAGGGAAGGGAGAGAGCCAGTGCTGTAAGATTCAAACCCAGACCCCTTACGGACGAATGATCAGAGGCCAGCGCCTTAGACCACTGCGCCACCGGGGCGGCGTAAAATTTTGAGTACGCTGTTTTTATGTCATTGTCAAAGTGATTCCGATAGTTGTGCGATTGCTTCTATGAGTAAAGGAAAATAATTTTACGAGATTTCCAAACCGTATAGTGACACTGATGATACGGAAAATTATTCATTTGACGACTACAATTTCTTTGGTGGTTCTGGAAGTTCTGAAAGTTATGTAAGTAGTGGGGAAGAATCAGATAATGTTAGTTTGGAAAAGTGTTGTAAGTGGATAGCAATGGACAATGGTAATTTACCACTGGCACCCCAGAGTTACATTTACTTGAACACCTACAACCTGACCTTCCATTGAAACTGTCAATTATTACATATTAGAAAATTGCTCTTATCACATGTCTTTGTATTAAAGTGCATGCTTATACACATTCAAATGATCATTTATAGCATATATATATAATTTCTTTTTTTGATAGATCCACATAGCAAATTAGCGAGAGCAGATTTCTATCTAACATTTTCCTTTTGTGAGCATAATTTAACTAGAATTCTGCTTAGCAAAAGCATTGAAATACCATTGGACGAGGAAAAGATAATAAAACCATTGCTACAGGACAGCTTCTATATCCACATCAACCCTATTGTTTGCAGGTAAGAATTTTTTACTATAAGGATTGCACTATGATACACATCAAAACCCTAGCAGAACGTAAGTACTCCAATTTTCACTGTGGAGCACTAAGTTTCATAAAAGAAATCAAGCTAATAATCAAAATATATCCACATATATGGCAAAGCTTAAAAGTTTCCTCTTGCAATTTTACATCATTCTTGGAAAAGGCAATTCGTGATTGATTTGTTTGTGAATTCAGTAATGAAGCCATTCAAAAAGCGATTACTTGCTAAGAGGGATTTAAAACTTGGTGAAACATGAAACAGCAACAGCTATGGAGTTAGCAGAAAAGAACACAGCTGATATTAATGTTCCTAATGAAAGTATAAGCAAAACAGTAATGTCAATGAAAAATTTAAAAAAAAATGTAAATATCACATGTTCATAACAATGTTTGACATACTTATAAAGAGCAGTGTTAGCAGTAAGAATGCCTACGAAAAAAGTAATGAAATCAAGAAATATAAATGTTATGGATATGCAGGGATGGGAGAGACTACGACCTCTTTCAGAGCAGTTTTTGGAGCAGGAAAATTAACCCTTCAAATGGCATTTCCGAGTTCATTGCAGGCAGCAGACGTCACCATTTATTGGCAACCTCGAGATCAGCTCGAGCAATGCATTTTGTATGCTCTAAAAATGGCAAAACGAAAAGAGCTCATTCAAATGCAATCTACAAGCCCTTTACATGGTATTCCCGAGCAACACTCTGGTAGTTCTACTAGATCCCAATAAATGGCAGATGTCCTGCTTTTCGTAAGTGAGAGTAACATTTTTTTTTTTTTTAATTGGAGGTTTAACGACCACCGTGAGCAACTCAATGGGCTATAAGCAGTCGCCCGTCCCTAATTTAGGGTCACTGGCTTCAGGGAAGGGAGATAGCCAGTGCTGTAAGATTCAAACCCAGACCCCTTACGGACGAATGATCAGAGGCCAGCGCCTTAGACCACTGCGCCACCGGGGCGGCGTAAAATTTTGAGTACGCTGTTTTTATGTCATTGTCAAAGTGATTCCGATTGTTGTGCGATTGCTTCTATGAGTAAAGGAAAATAATTTTACGAGATTTCTAAACCGTATAGTGACACTGATGATACGGAAAATTATTCATTTGACGACTACAATTTCTTTGGTGGTTCTGGAAGTTCTGAAAGTTATGTAAGTAGTGGGGAAGAATCAGATAATGTTAGTTTGGAAAAGTGTTGTAAGTGGATAGCAATGGACAATGGTAATTTACCACTGGCACCCCAGAGTTACATTTACTTGAACACCTACAACCTGACCTTCCATTGAAACTGTCAATTATTACATATTAGAAAATTGCTCTTATCACATGTCTTTGTATTAAAGTGCATGCTTATACACATTCAAATGATCATTTATAGCATATATATATAATTTCTTTTTTTGATAGATCCACATAGCAAATTAGCGAGAGGAGATTTCTATCTAACATTTTCCTTTTGTGAGCATAATTTAACTAGAATTCTGCTTAGCAAAAGCATTGAAATACCATTGGACGAGGAAAAGATAATAAAACCATTGCTACAGGCCAGCTTCTATATCCACATCAACCCTATTGTTTGCAGGTAAGAATTTTTTACTATAAGGATTGCACTATGATACACATCAAAACCCTAGCAGAACGTAAGTACTCCAATTTTCACTGTGGAGCACTAAGTTTCATAAAAGAAATCAAGCTAATAATCAAAATATATCCACATATATGGCAAAGCTTAAAAGTTTCCTCTTGCAATTTTACATCATTCTTGGAAAAGGCAATTCGTGATTGATTTGTTTGTGGATTCAGTAATGAAGCCATTCAAAAAGCGATTACTTGCTAAGAGGGATTTAAAACTTGGTGAAACATGAAACAGCAACAGCTATGGAGTTAGCAGAAAAGAACACAGCTGATATTAATGTTCCTAATGAAAGTATAAGCAAACAGTAATGTCAATGAAAATTTAAAAAAAATGTAAATATCACATGTTCATAACAATGTTTGACATTCTTATAAGAGCAGTGTTAGCAGTAAGAATGCCTACGAAAAAAGTAATGAAATCAAGAAATATAAATGTTATGGATATGCAGGGATGGGAGAGACTACGACCTCTTTCAGAGCAGTTTTTGGAGCAGGAAAATTAACCCTTCAAATGGCATTTCCGAGTTCATTGCAGGCAGCAGACGTCACCATTTATTGGCAACCTCGAGATCAGCTCGAGCAATGCATTTTGTATGCTCTAAAAATGGCAAAACGAAAAGAGCTCATTCAAATGCAATCTACAAGCCCTTTACATGGTATTCCCGAGCAACACTCTGGTAGTTCTACTTGATCCCAATAAATGGCAGATGTCCTGCTTTTCGTAAGTGAGAGTAACATTTTTTTTTTTTTTTTTTTAATTGGAGGTTTAACGACCACCGTGAGCAACTCAATGGGCTATAAGCAGTCGCCCGTCCCTAATTTAGGGTCACTGGCTTCAGGGAAGGGAGAGAGCCAGTGCTGTAAGATTCAAACCCAGACCCCTTACGGACGAATGATAAGAGGCCAGCGCCTTAGACCACTGCGCCACCGGGGCGGCGTAAAATTTTGAGTACGCTGTTTTTATGTCATTGTCAAAGTGATTCCGATTGTTGTGCGATTGCTTCTATGAGTAAAGGAAAATAATTTTACGAGATTTCCAAACCGTATAGTGACACTGATGATACGGAAAATTATTCATTTGACGACTACAATTTCTTTGGTGGTTCTGGAAGTTCTGAAAGTTATGTAAGTAGTGGGGAAGAATCAGATAATGTTAGTTTGGAAAAGTGTTGTAAGTGGATAGCAATGGACAATGGTAATTTACCACTGGCACCCCAGAGTTACATTTACTTGAACACCTACAACCTGACCTTCCATTGAAACTGTCAATTATTACATATTAGAAAATTGCTCTTATCACATGTCTTTGTATTAAAGTGCATGCTTATACACATTCAAATGATCATTTATAGCATATATATATAATTTCTTTTTTTGATAGATCCACATAGCAAATTAGCGAGAGGAGATTTCTATCTAACATTTTCCTTTTGTGAGCATAATTTAACTAGAATTCTGCTTAGCAAAAGCATTGAAATACCATTGGACGAGGAAAAGATAATAAAACCATTGCTACAGGCCAGCTTCTATATCCACATCAACCCTATTGTTTGCAGGTAAGAATTTTTTACTATAAGGATTGCACTATGATACACATCAAAACCCTAGCAGAACGTAAGTACTCCAATTTTCACTGTGGAGCACTAAGTTTCATAAAAGAAATCAAGCTAATAATCAAAATATATCCACATATATGGCAAAGCTTAAAAGTTTCCTCTTGCAATTTTACATCATTCTTGGAAAAGGCAATTCGTGATTGATTTGTTTGTGGATTCAGTAATGAAGCCATTCAAAAAGCGATTACTTGCTAAGAGGGATTTAAAACTTGGTGAAACATGAAACAGCAACAGCTATGGAGTTAGCAGAAAAGAACACAGCTGATATTAATGTTCCTAATGAAAGTATAAGCAAACAGTAATGTCAATGAAAATTTAAAAAAAAAAAATGTAAATATCACATGTTCATAACAATGTTTGACATTCTTATAAGAGCAGTGTTAGCAGTAAGAATGCCTACGAAAAAAGTAATGAAATCAAGAAATATAAATGTTATGGATATGCAGGGATGGGAGAGACTACGACCTCTTTCAGAGCAGTTTTTGGAGCAGGAAAATTAACCCTTCAAATGGCATTTCCGAGTTCATTGCAGGCAGCAGACGTCACCATTTATTGGCAACCTCGAGATCAGCTCGAGCAATGCATTTTGTATGCTCTAAAAATGGCAAAACGAAAAGAGCTCATTCAAATGCAATCTACAAGCCCTTTACATGGTCTTCCCGAGCAACACTCTGGTAGTTCTACTTGATCCCAATAAATGGCAGATGTCCTGCTTTTCGTAAGTGAGAGTAACATTTTTTTTTTTTTTAATTGGAGGTTTAACGACCACCGTGAGCAACTCAATGGGCTATATAAGCAGTCGCCCATCCCTAATTTAGGGTCACTGGCTTCAGGGAAGGGAGAGAGCCAGTGCTGTAAGATTCAAACCCAGACCCCTTACGGACGAATGATCAGAGGCCAGCGCCTTAGACCACTGCGCCACCGGGGCGGCGTAAAATTTTGAGTACGCTGTTTTTATGTCATTGTCAAAGTGATTCCGATTGTTGTGCGATTGCTTCTATGAGTAAAGGAAAATAATTTTACGAGATTTCCAAACCGTATAGTGACACTGATGATACGGAAAATTATTCATTTGACGACTACAATTTCTTTGGTGGTTCTGGAAGTTCTGAAAGTTATGTAAGTAGTGGGGAAGAATCAGATAATGTTAGTTTGGAAAAGTGTTGTAAGTGGATAGCAATGGACAATGGTAATTTACCACTGGCACCCCAGAGTTACATTTACTTGAACACCTACAACCTGACCTTCCATTGAAACTGTCAATTATTACATATTAGAAAATTGCTCTTATCACATGTCTTTGTATTAAAGTGCATGCTTATACACATTCAAATGATCATTTATAGCATATATATATAATTTCTTTTTTTGATAGATCCACATAGCAAATTAGCGAGAGCAGATTTCTATCTAACATTTTCCTTTTGTGAGCATAATTTAACTAGAATTCTGCTTAGCAAAAGCATTGAAATACCATTGGACGAGGAAAAGATAATAAAACCATTGCTACAGGCCAGCTTCTATATCCACATCAACCCTATTGTTTGCAGGTAAGAATTTTTTACTATAAGGATTGCACTATGATACACATCAAAACCCTAGCAGAACGTAAGTACTCCAATTTTCACTGTGGAGCACTAAGTTTCATAAAAGAAATCAAGCTAATAATCAAAATATATCCACATATATGGCAAAGCTTAAAAGTTTCCTCTTGCAATTTTACATCATTCTTGGAAAAGGCAATTCGTGATTGATTTGTTTGTGGATTCAGTAATGAAGCCATTCAAAAAGCGATTACTTGCTAAGAGGGATTTAAAACTTGGTGAAACATGAAACAGCAACAGCTATGGAGTTAGCAGAAAAGAACACAGCTGATATTAATGTTCCTAATGAAAGTATAAGCAAACAGTAATGTCAATGAAAATTTAAAAAAAATGTAAATATCACATGTTCATAACAATGTTTGACATTCTTATAAGAGCAGTGTTAGCAGTAAGAATGCCTACGAAAAAAGTAATGAAATCAAGAAATATAAATGTTATGGATATGCAGGGATGGGAGAGACTACGACCTCTTTCAGAGCAGTTTTTGGAGCAGGAAAATTAACCCTTCAAATGGCATTTCTGAGTTCATTGCAGGCAGCAGACGTCACCATTTATTGGCAACCTCGAGATCAGCTCGAGCAATGCATTTTGTATGCTCTAAAAATGGCAAAACGAAAAGAGCTCATTCAAATGCAATCTACAAGCCCTTTACATGGTCTTCCCGAGCAACACTCTGGTAGTTCTACTTGATCCCAATAAATGGCAGATGTCCTGCTTTTCGTAAGTGAGAGTAACATTTTTTTTTTTTTTTTTTTAATTGGAGGTTTAACGACCACCGTGAGCAACTCAATGGGCTATAAGCAGTCGCCCGTCCCTAATTTAGGGTCACTGGCTTCAGGGAAGGGAGAGAGCCAGTGCTGTAAGATTCAAACCCAGACCCCTTACGGACGAATGATAAGAGGCCAGCGCCTTAGACCACTGCGCCACCGGGGCGGCGTAAAATTTTGAGTACGCTGTTTTTATGTCATTGTCAAAGTGATTCCGATTGTTGTGCGATTGCTTCTATGAGTAAAGGAAAATAATTTTACGAGATTTCCAAACCGTATAGTGACACTGATGATACGGAAAATTATTCATTTGACGACTACAATTTCTTTGGTGGTTCTGGAAGTTCTGAAAGTTATGTAAGTAGTGGGGAAGAATCAGATAATGTTAGTTTGGAAAAGTGTTGTAAGTGGATAGCAATGGACAATGGTAATTTACCACTGGCACCCCAGAGTTACATTTACTTGAACACCTACAACCTGACCTTCCATTGAAACTGTCAATTATTACATATTAGAAAATTGCTCTTATCACATGTCTTTGTATTAAAGTGCATGCTTATACACATTCAAATGATCATTTATAGCATATATATATAATTTCTTTTTTTGATAGATCCACATAGCAAATTAGCGAGAGGAGATTTCTATCTAACATTTTCCTTTTGTGAGCATAATTTAACTAGAATTCTGCTTAGCAAAAGCATTGAAATACCATTGGACGAGGAAAAGATAATAAAACCATTGCTACAGGCCAGCTTCTATATCCACATCAACCCTATTGTTTGCAGGTAAGAATTTTTTACTATAAGGATTGCACTATGATACACATCAAAACCCTAGCAGAACGTAAGTACTCCAATTTTCACTGTGGAGCACTAAGTTTCATAAAAGAAATCAAGCTAATAATCAAAATATATCCACATATATGGCAAAGCTTAAAAGTTTCCTCTTGCAATTTTACATCATTCTTGGAAAAGGCAATTCGTGATTGATTTGTTTGTGGATTCAGTAATGAAGCCATTCAAAAAGCGATTACTTGCTAAGAGGGATTTAAAACTTGGTGAAACATGAAACAGCAACAGCTATGGAGTTAGCAGAAAAGAACACAGCTGATATTAATGTTCCTAATGAAAGTATAAGCAAACAGTAATGTCAATGAAAATTTAAAAAAAATGTAAATATCACATGTTCATAACAATGTTTGACATTCTTATAAGAGCAGTGTTAGCAGTAAGAATGCCTACGAAAAAAGTAATGAAATCAAGAAATATAAATGTTATGGATATGCAGGGATGGGAGAGACTACGACCTCTTTCAGAGCAGTTTTTGGAGCAGGAAAATTAACCCTTCAAATGGCATTTCCGAGTTCATTGCAGGCAGCAGACGTCACCATTTATTGGCAACCTCGAGATCAGCTCGAGCAATGCATTTTGTATGCTCTAAAAATGGCAAAACGAAAAGAGCTCATTCAAATGCAATCTACAAGCCCTTTACATGGTCTTCCCGAGCAACACTCTGGTAGTTCTACTTGATCCCAATAAATGGCAGATGTCCTGCTTTTCGTAAGTGAGAGTAACATTTTTTTTTTTTAATTGGAGGTTTAACGACCACCGTGAGCAACTCAATGGGCTATATAAGCAGTCGCCCATCCCTAATTTAGGGTCACTGGCTTCAGGGAAGGGAGAGAGCCAGTGCTGTAAGATTCAAACCCAGACCCCTTACGGACGAATGATCAGAGGCCAGCGCCTTAGACCACTGCGCCACCGGGGCGGCGTAAAATTTTGAGTACGCTGTTTTTATGTCATTGTCAAAGTGATTCCGATAGTTGTGCGATTGCTTCTATGAGTAAAGGAAAATAATTTTACGAGATTTCCAAACCGTATAGTGACACTGATGATACGGAAAATTATTCATTTGACGACTACAATTTCTTTGGTGGTTCTGGAAGTTCTGAAAGTTATGTAAGTAGTGGGGAAGAATCAGATAATGTTAGTTTGGAAAAGTGTTGTAAGTGGATAGCAATGGACAATGGTAATTTACCACTGGCACCCCAGAGTTACATTTACTTGAACACCTACAACCTGACCTTCCATTGAAACTGTCAATTATTACATATTAGAAAATTGCTCTTATCACATGTCTTTGTATTAAAGTGCATGCTTATACACATTCAAATGATCATTTATAGCATATATATATAATTTCTTTTTTGATAGATCCACATAGCAAATTAGCGAGAGCAGATTTCTATCTAACATTTTCCTTTTGTGAGCATAATTTAACTAGAATTCTGCTTAGCAAAAGCATTGAAATACCATTGGACGAGGAAAAGATAATAAAACCATTGCTACAGGACAGCTTCTATATCCACATCAACCCTATTGTTTGCAGGTAAGAATTTTTTACTATAAGGATTGCACTATGATACACATCAAAACCCTAGCAGAACGTAAGTACTCCAATTTTCACTGTGGAGCACTAAGTTTCATAAAAGAAATCAAGCTAATAATCAAAATATATCCACATATATGGCAAAGCTTAAAAGTTTCCTCTTGCAATTTTGCATCATTCTTGGAAAAGGCAATTCGTGATTGATTTGTTTGTGAATTCAGTAATGAAGCCATTCAAAAAGCGATTACTTGCTAAGAGGGATTTAAAACTTGGTGAAACATGAAACAGCAACAGCTATGGAGTTAGCAGAAAAGAACACAGCTGATATTAATGTTCCTAATGAAAGTATAAGCAAACAGTAATGTCAATGAAAAATTTTAAAAAAAATGTAAATATCACATGTTCATAACAATGTTTGACATACTTATAAAGAGCAGTGTTAGCAGTAAGAATGCCTACGAAAAAAGTAATGAAATCAAGAAATATAAATGTTATGGATATGCAGGGATGGGAGAGACTACGACCTCTTTCAGAGCAGTTTTTGGAGCAGGAAAATTAACCCTTCAAATGGCATTTCCGAGTTCATTGCAGGCAGCAGACGTCACCATTTATTGGCAACCTCGAGATCAGCTCGAGCAATGCATTTTGTATGCTCTAAAAATGGCAAAACGAAAAGAGCTCATTCAAATGCAATCTACAAGCCCTTTACATGGTATTCCCGAGCAACACTCTGGTAGTTCTACTTGATCCCAATAAATGGCAGATGTCCTGCTTTTCGTAAGTGAGAGTAACATTTTTTTTTTTTTTAATTGGAGGTTTAACGACCACCGTGAGCAACTCAATGGGCTATAAGCAGTCGCCCGTCCCTAATTTAGGGTCACTGGCTTCAGGGAAGGGAGAGAGCCAGTGCTGTAAGATTCAAACCCAGACCCCTTACGGACGAATGAACAGAGGCCAGCGCCTTAGACCACTGCGCCACCGGGGCGGCGTAAAATTTTGAGTACGCTGTTTTTATGTCATTGTCAAAGTGATTCCGATTGTTGTGCGATTGCTTCTATGAGTAAAGGAAAATAATTTTACGAGATTTCCAAACCGTATAGTGACACTGATGATACGGAAAATTATTCATTTGACGACTACAATTTCTTTGGTGGTTCTGGAAGTTCTGAAAGTTATGTAAGTAGTGGGGAAGAATCAGATAATGTTAGTTTGGAAAAGTGTTGTAAGTGGATAGCAATGGACAATGGTAATTTACCACTGGCACCCCAGAGTTACATTTACTTGAACACCTACAACCTGACCTTCCATTGAAACTGTCAATTATTACATATTAGAAAATTGCTCTTATCACATGTCTTTGTATTAAAGTGCATGCTTATACACATTCAAATGATCATTTATAGCATATATATATAATTTCTTTTTTTGATAGATCCACATAGCAAATTAGCGAGAGGAGATTTCTATCTAACATTTTCCTTTTGTGAGCATAATTTAACTAGAATTCTGCTTAGCAAAAGCATTGAAATACCATTGGACGAGGAAAAGATAATAAAACCATTGCTACAGGCCAGCTTCTATATCCACATCAACCCTATTGTTTGCAGGTAAGAATTTTTTACTATAAGGATTGCACTATGATACACATCAAAACCCTAGCAGAACGTAAGTACTCCAATTTTCACTGTGGAGCACTAAGTTTCATAAAAGAAATCAAGCTAATAATCAAAATATATCCACATATATGGCAAAGCTTAAAAGTTTCCTCTTGCAATTTTACATCATTCTTGGAAAAGGCAATTCGTGATTGATTTGTTTGTGGATTCAGTAATGAAGCCATTCAAAAAGCGATTACTTGCTAAGAGGGATTTAAAACTTGGTGAAACATGAAACAGCAACAGCTATGGAGTTAGCAGAAAAGAACACAGCTGATATTAATGTTCCTAATGAAAGTATAAGCAAACAGTAATGTCAATGAAAATTTAAAAAAAAAATGTAAATATCACATGTTCATAACAATGTTTGACATTCTTATAAGAGCAGTGTTAGCAGTAAGAATGCCTACGAAAAAAGTAATGAAATCAAGAAATATAAATGTTATGGATATGCAGGGATGGGAGAGACTACGACCTCTTTCAGAGCAGTTTTTGGAGCAGGAAAATTAAACCCTTCAAATGGCATTTCCGAGTTCATTGCAGGCAGCAGACGTCACCATTTATTGGCAACCTCGAGATCAGCTCGAGCAATGCATTTTGTATGCTCTAAAAATGGCAAAACGAAAAGAGCTCATTCAAATGCAATCTACAAGCCCTTTACATGGTATTCCCGAGCAACACTCTGGTAGTTCTACTTGATCCCAATAAATGGCAGATGTCCTGCTTTTCGTAAGTGAGAGTAACATTTTTTTTTTTTTAATTGGAGGTTTAACGACCACCGTGAGCAACTCAATGGGCTATAAGCAGTCACCCGTCCCTAATTTAGGGTCACTGGCTTCAGGGAAGGGAGAGAGCCAGTGCTGTAAGATTCAAACATAGACCCCTTACGGACGAATGATCAGAGGCCAGCGCCTTAGACCACTGCGCCACCGGGGCGGCGTAAAATTTTGAGTACGCTGTTTTTATGTCATTGTCAAAGTGATTCCGATTGTTGTGCGATTGCTTCTATGAGTAAAGGAAAATAATTTTACGAGATTTCCAAACCGTATAGTGACACTGATGATACGGAAAATTATTCATTTGACGACTACAATTTCTTTGGTGGTTCTGGAAGTTCTGAAAGTTATGTAAGTAGTGGGGAAGAATCAGATAATGTTAGTTTGGAAAAGTGTTGTAAGTGGATAGCAATGGACAATGGTAATTTACCACTGGCACCCCAGAGTTACATTTACTTGAACACCTACAACCTGACCTTCCATTGAAACTGTCAATTATTACATATTAGAAAATTGCTCTTATCACATGTCTTTGTATTAAAGTGCATGCTTATACACATTCAAATGATCATTTATAGCATATATATATAATTTCTTTTTTGATAGATCCACATAGCAAATTAGCGAGAGCAGATTTCTATCTAACATTTTCCTTTTGTGAGCATAATTTAACTAGAATTCTGCTTAGCAAAAGCATTGAAATACCATTGGACGAGGAAAAGATAATAAAACCATTGCTACAGGACAGCTTCTATATCCACATCAACCCTATTGTTTGCAGGTAAGAATTTTTTACTATAAGGATTGCACTATGATACACATCAAAACCCTAGCAGAACGTAAGTACTCCAATTTTCACTGTGGAGCACTAAGTTTCATAAAAGAAATCAAGCTAATAATCAAAATATATCCACATATATGGCAAAGCTTAAAAGTTTCCTCTTGCAATTTTACATCATTCTTGGAAAAGGCAATTCGTGATTGATTTGTTTGTGGATTCAGTAATGAAGCCATTCAAAAAGCGATTACTTGCTAAGAGGGATTTAAAACTTGGTGAAACATGAAACAGCAACAGCTATGGAGTTAGCAGAAAAGAACACAGCTGATATTAATGTTCCTAATGAAAGTATAAGCAAACAGTAATGTCAATGAAAAATTTAAAAAAAAATGTAAATATCACATGTTCATAACAATGTTTGACATTCTTATAAGAGCAGTGTTAGCAGTAAGAATGCCTACGAAAAAAGTAATGAAATCAAGAAATATAAATGTTATGGATATGCAGGGATGGGAGAGACTACGACCTCTTTCAGAGCAGTTTTTGGAGCAGGAAAATTAACCCTTCAAATGGCATTTCCGAGTTCATTGCAGGCAGCAGACGTCACCATTTATTGGCAACCTCGAGATCAACTCGAGCAATGCATTTTGTATGCTCTAAAAATGGCAAAACGAAAAGAGCTCATTCAAATGCAATCTACAAGCCCTTTACATGGTATTCCCGAGCAACACTCTGGTAGTTCTACTTGATCCCAATAAATGGCAGATGTCCTGCTTTTCGTAAGTGAGAGTAACATTTTTTTTTTTTTTTTAATTGGAGGTTTAACGACCACCGTGAGCAACTCAATGGGCTATAAGCAGTCACCCGTCCCTAATTTAGGGTCACTGGCTTCAGGGAAGGGAGAGAGCCAGTGCTGTAAGATTCAAACCCAGACCCCTTACGGACGAATGATCAGAGGCCAGCGCCTTAGACCACTGCGCCACCGGGGCGGCGTAAAATTTTGAGTACGCTGTTTTTATGTCATTGTCAAAGTGATTCCGATTGTTGTGCGATTGCTTCTATGAGTAAAGGAAAATAATTTTACGAGATTTCCAAACCGTATAGTGACACTGATGATACGGAAAATTATTCATTTGACGACTACAATTTCTTTGGTGGTTCTGGAAGTTCTGAAAGTTATGTAAGTAGTGGGGAAGAATCAGATAATGTTAGTTTGGAAAAGTGTTGTAAGTGGATAGCAATGGACAATGGTAATTTACCACTGGCACCCCAGAGTTACATTTACTTGAACACCTACAACCTGACCTTCCATTGAAACTGTCAATTATTACATATTAGAAAATTGCTCTTATCACATGTCTTTGTATTAAAGTGCATGCTTATACACATTCAAATGATCATTTATAGCATATATATATAATTTCTTTTTTTGATAGATCCACATAGCAAATTAGCGAGAGCAGATTTCTATCTAACATTT
This sequence comes from Macrothele yani, assembly GCA_039090855.1. Classification (NCBI taxonomy): domain Eukaryota; kingdom Metazoa; phylum Arthropoda; class Arachnida; order Araneae; family Macrothelidae; genus Macrothele; species Macrothele yani. The sequence goes on along the minus strand of CM077003.1, from coordinate 18,973,871 downwards.
TCCTTTTGTGAGCATAATTTAACTAGAATTCTGCTTAGCAAAAGCATTGAAATACCATTGGACGAGGAAAAGATAATAAAACCATTGCTACAGGACAGCTTCTATATCCACATCAACCCTATTGTTTGCAGGTAAGAATTTTTTACTATAAGGATTGCACTATGATACACATCAAAACCCTAGCAGAACGTAAGTACTCCAATTTTCACTGTGGAGCACTAAGTTTCATAAAAGAAATCAAGCTAATAATCAAAATATATCCACATATATGGCAAAGCTTAAAAGTTTCCTCTTGCAATTTTACATCATTCTTGGAAAAGGCAATTCGTGATTGATTTGTTTGTGGATTCAGTAATGAAGCCATTCAAAAAGCGATTACTTGCTAAGAGGGATTTAAAACTTGGTGAAACATGAAACAGCAACAGCTATGGAGTTAGCAGAAAAGAACACAGCTGATATTAATGTTCCTAATGAAAGTATAAGCAAACAGTAATGTCAATGAAAAATTTAAAAAAATGTAAATATCACATGTTCATAACAATGTTTGACATTCTTATAAGAGCAGTGTTAGCAGTAAGAATGCCTACGAAAAAAGTAATGAAATCAAGAAATATAAATGTTATGGATATGCAGGGATGGGAGAGACTACGACCTCTTTCAGAGCAGTTTTTGGAGCAGGAAAATTAACCCTTCAAATGGCATTTCCGAGTTCATTGCAGGCAGCAGACGTCACCATTTATTGGCAACCTCGAGATCAGCTCGAGCAATGCATTTTGTATGCTCTAAAAATGGCAAAACGAAAAGAGCTCATTCAAATGCAATCTACAAGCCCTTTACATGGTATTCCCGAGCAACACTCTGGTAGTTCTACTTGACCCCAATAAATGGCAGATGTCCTGCTTTTCGTAAGTGAGAGTAACATTTTTTTTTTTTTAATTGGAGGTTTAACGACCACCGTGAGCAACTCAATGGGCTATAAGCAGTCGCCCGTCCCTAATTTAGGGTCACTGGCTTCAGGGAAGGGAGAGAGCCAGTGCTGTAAGATTCAAACCCAGACCCCTTACGGACGAATGATTAGAGGCCAGCGCCTTAGACCACTGCGCCACCGGGGCGGCGTAAAATTTTGAGTACGCTGTTTTTATGTCATTGTCAAAGTGATTCCGATTGTTGTGCGATTGCTTCTATGAGCAAAGGAAAATAATTTTACGAGATTTCCAAACCGTATAGTGACACTGATGATACGGAAAATTATTCATTTGACGACTACAATTTCTTTGGTGGTTCTGGAAGTTCTGAAAGTTATGTAAGTAGTGGGGAAGAATCAGATAATGTTAGTTTGGAAAAGTGTTGTAAGTGGATAGCAATGGACAATGGTAATTTACCACTGGCACCCCAGAGTTACATTTACTTGAACACCTACAACCTGACCTTCCATTGAAACTGTCAATTATTACTTATTATATTTGCACTTTTAAGGTATTAACCTCTTGCAAAGTGTGCATAGTTTACGTGCAATTCATAAATGAAAAAAGAGGCTAAGACAGCATTGACCCAATACTGTATGGAAAATCAAAAATGTCCAAGGTTTGAAGATATTAAAATTATTAAGAGCTGTAAAAACGAAAAGCAGTTAAGAATTGCAGAATCAGTGTTAAATGAAAAAAACAGATCAAGATTATGCAACATTAATGAGCCAAATAACTTAAACGAACAATGGAAAGCCCTAATAAAAATTGAACAGCAGCGTAAAAGAGAGAAAAAAGAGCAGCAGGGAAAATTAACCCTTCAAATGGCATTTCTGAGATTGCAGGCAGCAGACACCATTTACGATTCAGAGATCAGCTCGACTGGCATTTTGTATGCTCTAAAAATGGCCAAAACGAAAAGAGCATTCAAATGCAATCACTTGAGCTGTGGTGGGCGGATGAGACACACCTGCCTCCTGAAGATGACAGCAGATCTGTCGAAAGTACTAGAGGATTGGATGTGCGGAGCTGAATGGGTGTGACAATTGCAGTGGGAGTAGCAGAGGTTGTGAAACAGAAGGAGGAGTTCCATAATTAGAGTTGACTAAGGTTTAATCACCTGTGAATGTAAGGTTTATGTACATAGTTTTTACTTGAATTGTATGAATGAGTTGTATGTATGATTTTTATCGAATTGACAAGCATTATAGTAACATACTATAAGGCAAAGGAGAAAAAAACGATGTTTCACACCCGAAAATAAGAAACGTAAGCCAGAGGTCTGTAAACCTGTGGAAGCCCAGTTACATCACGATGAATGACGTGTTGGAAGTGTTTGGTCCATTGGAGGTTACCATGATCTTTATGGTGAGTGGTTGTTCCTCATGGTTTTTTTCGTCAATTATTACATATTAGAAAATTGCTCTTATCACATGTCTTTGTATTAAAGTGCATGCTTATACACATTCAAATGATCATTTATAGCATATATATATAATTTCTTTTTTTGATAGATCCACATAGCAAATTAGCGAGAGCAGATTTCTATCTAACATTTTCCTTTTGTGAGCATAATTTAACTAGAATTCTGCTTAGCAAAAGCATTGAAATACCATTGGATGAGGAAAAGATAATAAAACCATTGCTACAGGCCAGCTTCTATATCCACATCAACCCTATTGTTTGCAGGTAAGAATTTTTTACTATAAGGATTGCACTATGATACACATCAAAACCCTAGCAGAACGTAAGTACTCCAATTTTCACTGTGGAGCACTAAGTTTCATAAAAGAAATCAAGCTAATAATCAAAATATATCCACATATATGGCAAAGCTTAAAAGTTTCCTCTTGCAATTTTACATCATTCTTGGAAAAGGCAATTCGTGATTGATTTGTTTGTGGATTCAGTAATGAAGCCATTCAAAAAGCGATTACTTGCTAAGAGGGATTTAAAACTTGGTGAAACATGAAACAGCAACAGCTATGGAGTTAGCAGAAAAGAACACAGCTGATATTAATGTTCCTAATGAAAGTATAAGCAAACAGTAATGTCAATGAAAATTTAAAAAAAATGTAAATATCACATGTTCATAACAATGTTTGACATTCTTATAAGAGCAGTGTTAGCAGTAAGAATGCCTACGAAAAAAGTAATGAAATCAAGAAATATAAATGTTATGGATATGCAGGGATGGGAGAGACTACGACCTCTTTCAGAGCAGTTTTTGGAGCAGGAAAATTAACCCTTCAAATGACATTTCCGAGTTCATTGCAGGCAGCAGACGTCACCATTTATTGGCAATCTCGAGATCAGCTCGAGCAATGCATTTTGTATGCTCTAAAAATGGCAAAACGAAAAGAGCTCATTCAAATGCAATCTACAAGCCCTTTACATGGTATTCCCGAGCAACACTCTGGTAGTTCTACTTGATCCCAATAAATGGCAGATGTCCTGCTTTTCGTAAGTGAGAGTAACATTTTTTTTTTTTTAATTGGAGGTTTAACGACCACCGTGAGCAACTCAATGGGCTATAAGCAGTCACCCGTCCCTAATTTAGGGTCACTGGCTTCAGGGAAGGGAGAGAGCCAGTGCTGTAAGATTCAAACAGAGACCCCTTACGGACGAATGATCAGAGGCCAGCGCCTTAGACCACTGCGCCACCGGGCGGCGTAAAATTTTGAGTACGCTGTTTTTATGTCATTGTCAAAGTGATTCCGATTGTTGTGCGATTGCTTCTATGAGTAAAGGAAAATAATTTTACGAGATTTCCAAACCGTATAGTGACACTGATGATACGGAAAATTATTCATTTGACGACTACAATTTCTTTGGTGGTTCTGGAAGTTCTGAAAGTTATGTAAAAAGTGGGGAAGAATCAGATAATGTTAGTTTGGAAAAGTGTTGTAAGTGGATAGCAATGGACAATGGTAATTTACCACTGGCACCCCAGAGTTACATTTACTTGAACACCTACAACCTGACCTTCCATTGAAACTGTCAATTATTACATATTAGAAAATTGCTCTTATCACGTGTCTTTGTATTAAAGTGCATGCTTATACACATTCAAATGATCGTTTATAGCATATATATATAATTTCTTTTTTTGATAGATCCACATAGCAAATTAGCGAGAGCAGATTTCTATCTAACATTTTCCTTTTGTGAGCATAATTTAACTAGAATTCTGCTTAGCAAAAGCATTGAAATACCATTGGACGAGGAAAAGATAATAAAACCATTGCTACAGGACAGCTTCTATATCCACATCAACCCTATTGTTTGCAGGTAAGAATTTTTTACTATAAGGATTGCACTATGATACACATCAAAACCCTAGCAGAACGTAAGTACTCCAATTTTCACTGTGGAGCACTAAGTTTCATAAAAGAAATCAAGCTAATAATCAAAATATATCCACATATATGGCACAGCTTAAAAGTTTCCTCTTGCAATTTTACATCATTCTTGGAAAAGGCAATTCGTGATTGATTTGTTTGTGGATTCAGTAATGAAGCCATTCAAAAAGCGATTACTTGCTAAGAGGGATTTAAAACTTGGTGAAACATGAAACAGCAACAGCTATGGAGTTAGCAGAAAAGAACACAGCTGATATTAATGTTCCTAAGGAAAGTATAAGCAAACAGTAATGTCAATGAAAAATTTAAAAAAAAATGTAAATATCACATGTTCATAACAATGTTTGACATTCTTATAAGAGCAGTGTTAGCAGTAAGAATGCCTACGAAAAAAGTAATGAAATCAAGAAATATAAATGTTATGGATATGCAGGGATGGGAGAGACTACGACCTCTTTCAGAGCAGTTTTTGGAGCAGGAAAATTAACCCTTCAAATGGCATTTCCGAGTTCATTGCAGGCAGCAGACGTCACCATTTATTGGCAACCTCGAGATCAGCTCGAGCAATGCATTTTGTATGCTCTAAAAATGGCAAAACGAAAAGAGCTCATTCAAATGCAATCTACAAGCCCTTTACATGGTATTCCCGAGCAACACTCTGGTAGTTCTACTTGATCCCAATAAATGGCAGATGTCCTGCTTTTCGTAAGTGAGAGTAACATTTTTTTTTTTTTAATTGGAGGTTTAACGACCACCGTGAGCAACTCAATGGGCTATAAGCAGTCACCCGTCCCTAATTTAGGGTCACTGGCTTCAGGGAAGGGAGAGAGCCAGTGCTGTAAGATTCAAACATAGACCCCTTACGGACGAATGATCAGAGGCCAGCGCCTTAGACCACTGCGCCACCGGGGCGGCGTAAAATTTTGAGTACGCTGTTTTTATGTCATTGTCAAAGTGATTCCGATTGTTGTGCGATTGCTTCTATGAGTAAAGGAAAATAATTTTACGAGATTTCCAAACCGTATAGTGACACTGATGATACGGAAAATTATTCATTTGACGACTACAATTTCTTTGGTGGTTCTGGAAGTTCTGAAAGTTATGTAAAAAGTGGGGAAGAATCAGATAATGTTAGTTTGGAAAAGTGTTGTAAGTGGATAGCAATGGACAATGGTAATTTACCACTGGCACCCCAGAGTTACATTTACTTGAACACCTACAACCTGACCTTCCATTGAAACTGTCAATTATTACATATTAGAAAATTGCTCTTATCACGTGTCTTTGTATTAAAGTGCATGCTTATACACATTCAAATGATCGTTTATAGCATATATATATAATTTCTTTTTTGATAGATCCACATAGCAAATTAGCGAGAGCAGATTTCTATCTAACATTTTCCTTTTGTGAGCATAATTTAACTAGAATTCTGCTTAGCAAAAGCATTGAAATACCATTGGACGAGGAAAAGATAATAAAACCATTGCTACAGGACAGCTTCTATATCCACATCAACCCTATTGTTTGCAGGTAAGAATTTTTTACTATAAGGATTGCACTATGATACACATCAAAACCCTAGCAGAACGTAAGTACTCCAATTTTCACTGTGGAGCACTAAGTTTCATAAAAGAAATCAAGCTAATAATCAAAATATATCCACATATATGGCACAGCTTAAAAGTTTCCTCTTGCAATTTTACATCATTCTTGGAAAAGGCAATTCGTGATTGATTTGTTTGTGGATTCAGTAATGAAGCCATTCAAAAAGCGATTACTTGCTAAGAGGGATTTAAAACTTGGTGAAACATGAAACAGCAACAGCTATGGAGTTAGCAGAAAAGAACACAGCTGATATTAATGTTCCTAAGGAAAGTATAAGCAAACAGTAATGTCAATGAAAAATTTAAAAAAAAATGTAAATATCACATGTTCATAACAATGTTTGACATTCTTATAAGAGCAGTGTTAGCAGTAAGAATGCCTACGAAAAAAGTAATGAAATCAAGAAATATAAATGTTATGGATATGCAGGGATGGGAGAGACTACGACCTCTTTCAGAGCAGTTTTTGGAGCAGGAAAATTAACCCTTCAAATGGCATTTCCGAGTTCATTGCAGGCAGCAGACGTCACCATTTATTGGCAACCTCGAGATCAGCTCGAGCAATGCATTTTGTATGCTCTAAAAATGGCAAAACGAAAAGAGCTCATTCAAATGCAATCTACAAGCCCTTTACATGGTATTCCCGAGCAACACTCTGGTAGTTCTACTTGATCCCAATAAATGGCAGATGTCCTGCTTTTCGTAAGTGAGAGTAACATTTTTTTTTTTAATTGGAGGTTTAACGACCACCGTGAGCAACTCAATGGGCTATAAGCAGTCACCCGTCCCTAATTTAGGGTCACTGGCTTCAGGGAAGGGAGAGAGCCAGTGCTGTAAGATTCAAACATAGACCCCTTACGGACGAATGATCAGAGGCCAGCGCCTTAGACCACTGCGCCACCGGGGCGGCGTAAAATTTTGAGTACGCTGTTTTTATGTCATTGTCAAAGTGATTCCGATTGTTGTGCGATTGCTTCTATGAGTAAAGGAAAATAATTTTACGAGATTTCCAAACCGTATAGTGACACTGATGATACGGAAAATTATTCATTTGACGACTACAATTTCTTTGGTGGTTCTGGAAGTTCTGAAAGTTATGTAAGTAGTGGGGAAGAATCAGATAATGTTAGTTTGGAAAAGTGTTGTAAGTGGATAGCAATGGACAATGGTAATTTACCACTGGCACCCCAGAGTTACATTTACTTGAACACCTACAACCTGACCTTCCATTGAAACTGTCAATTATTACATATTAGAAAATTGCTCTTATCACATGTCTTTGTATTAAAGTGCATGCTTATACACATTCAAATGATCATTTATAGCATATATATATAATTTCTTTTTTTGATAGATCCACATAGCAAATTAGCGAGAGCAGATTTCTATCTAACATTTTCCTTTTGTGAGCATAATTTAACTAGAATTCTGCTTAGCAAAAGCATTGAAATACCATTGGACGAGGAAAAGATAATAAAACCATTGCTACAGGACAGCTTCTATATCCACATCAACCCTATTGTTTGCAGGTAAGAATTTTTTACTATAAGGATTGCACTATGATACACATCAAAACCCTAGCAGAACGTAAGTACTCCAATTTTCACTGTGGAGCACTAAGTTTCATAAAAGAAATCAAGCTAATAATCAAAATATATCCACATATATGGCAAAGCTTAAAAGTTTCCTCTTGCAATTTTACATCATTCTTGGAAAAGGCAATTCGTGATTGATTTGTTTGTGGATTCAGTAATGAAGCCATTCAAAAAGCGATTACTTGCTAAGAGGGATTTAAAACTTGGTGAAACATGAAACAGCAACAGCTATGGAGTTAGCAGAAAAGAACACAGCTGATATTAATGTTCCTAATGAAAGTATAAGCAAACAGTAATGTCAATGAAAAATTTAAAAAAAATGTAAATATCACATGTTCATAACAATGTTTGACATTCTGATAAAGAGCAGTGTTAGCAGTAAGAATGCCTACGAAAAAAGTAATGAAATCAAGAAATATAAATGTTATGGATATGCAGGGATGGGAGAGACTACGACCTCTTTCAGAGCAGTTTTTGGAGCAGGAAAATTAACCCTTCAAATGGCATTTCTGAGTTCATTGCAGGCAGCAGACGTCACCATTTATTGGCAACCTCGAGATCAGCTCGAGCAATGCATTTTGTATGCTCTAAAAATGGCAAAACGAAAAGAGCTCATTCAAATGCAATCTACAAGCCCTTTACATGGTATTCCCGAGCAACACTCTGGTAGTTCTACTTGATCCCAATAAATGGCAGATGTCCTGCTTTTCGTAAGTGAGAGTAACATTTTTTTTATTTTTAATTGGAGGTTTAACGACCACCGTGAGCAACTCAATGGGCTATAAGCAGTCGCCCGTCCCTAATTTAGGGTCACTGGCTTCAGGGAAGGGAGATAGCCAGTGCTGTAAGATTCAAACCCAGACCCCTTACGGACGAATGATCAGAGGCCAGCGCCTTAGACCACTGCGCCACCGGGGCGGCGTAAAATTTTGAGTACGCTGTTTTTATGTCATTGTCAAAGTGATTCCGATTGTTTTGCGATTGCTTCTATGAGTAAAGGAAAATAATTTTACGAGATTTCCAAACCGTATAGTGACACTGATGATACGGAAAATTATTCATTTGACGACTACAATTTCTTTGGTGGTTCTGGAAGTTCTGAAAGTTATGTAAGTAGTGGGGAAGAATCAGATAATGTTAGTTTGGAAAAGTGTTGTAAGTGGATAGCAATGGACAATGGTAATTTACCACTGGCACCCCAGAGTTACATTTACTTGAACACCTACAACCTGACCTTCCATTGAAACTGTCAATTATTACATATTAGAAAATTGCTCTTATCACATGTCTTTGTATTAAAGTGCATGCTTATACACATTCAAATGATCATTTATAGCATATATATATAATTTCTTTTTTGATAGATCCACATAGCAAATTAGCGAGAGCAGATTTCTATCTAACATTTTCCTTTTGTGAGCATAATTTAACTAGAATTCTGCTTAGCAAAAGCATTGAAATACCATTGGACGAGGAAAAGATAATAAAACCATTGCTACAGGCCAGCTTCTATATCCACATCAACCCTATTGTTTGCAGGTAAGAATTTTTTACTATAAGGATTGCACTATGATACACATCAAAACCCTAGCAGAACGTAAGTACTCCAATTTTCACTGTGGAGCACTAAGTTTCATAAAAGAAATCAAGCTAATAATCAAAATATATCCACATATATGGCAAAGCTTAAAAGTTTCCTCTTGCAATTTTACATCATTCTTGGAAAAGGCAATTCGTGATTGATTTGTTTGTGGATTCAGTAATGAAGCCATTCAAAAAGCGATTACTTGCTAAGAGGGATTTAAAACTTGGTGAAACATGAAACAGCAACAGCTATGGAGTTAGCAGAAAAGAACACAGCTGATATTAATGTTCCTAATGAAAGTATAAGCAAACAGTAATGTCAATGAAAATTTAAAAAAAATGTAAATATCACATGTTCATAACAATGTTTGACATTCTTATAAGAGCAGTGTTAGCAGTAAGAATGCCTACGAAAAAAGTAATGAAATCAAGAAATATAAATGTTATGGATATGCAGGGATGGGAGAGACTACGACCTCTTTCAGAGCAGTTTTTGGAGCAGGAAAATTAACCCTTCAAATGGCATTTCTGAGTTCATTGCAGGCAGCAGACGTCACCATTTATTGGCAACCTCGAGATCAGCTCGAGCAATGCATTTTGTATGCTCTAAAAATGGCAAAACGAAAAGAGCTCATTCAAATGCAATCTACAAGCCCTTTACATGGTCTTCCCGAGCAACACTCTGGTAGTTCTACTTGATCCCAATAAATGGCAGATGTCCTGCTTTTCGTAAGTGAGAGTAACATTTTTTTTTTTTTTTTTTAATTGGAGGTTTAACGACCACCGTGAGCAACTCAATGGGCTATATAAGCAGTCGCCCGTCCCTAATTTAGGGTCACTGGCTTCAGGGAAGGGAGAGAGCCAGTGCTGTAAGATTCAAACCCAGACCCCTTACGGACGAATGATCAGAGGCCAGCGCCTTAGACCACTGCGCCACCGGGGCGGCGTAAAATTTTGAGTACGCTGTTTTTATGTCATTGTCAAAGTGATTCCGATTGTTGTGCGATTGCTTCTATGAGTAAAGGAAAATAATTTTACGAGATTTCCAAACCGTATAGTGACACTGATGATACGGAAAATTATTCATTTGACGACTACAATTTCTTTGGTGGTTCTGGAAGTTCTGAAAGTTATGTAAGTAGTGGGGAAGAATCAGATAATGTTAGTTTGGAAAAGTGTTGTAAGTGGATAGCAATGGACAATGGTAATTTACCACTGGCACCCCAGAGTTACATTTACTTGAACACCTACAACCTGACCTTCCATTGAAACTGTCAATTATTACATATTAGAAAATTGCTCTTATCACATGTCTTTGTATTAAAGTGCATGCTTATACACATTCAAATGATCATTTATAGCATATATATATAATTTCTTTTTTGATAGATCCACATAGCAAATTAGCGAGAGCAGATTTCTATCTAACATTTTCCTTTTGTGAGCATAATTTAACTAGAATTCTGCTTAGCAAAAGCATTGAAATACCATTGGACGAGGAAAAGATAATAAAACCATTGCTACAGGACAGCTTCTATATCCACATCAACCCTATTGTTTGCAGGTAAGAATTTTTTACTATAAGGATTGCACTATGATACACATCAAAACCCTAGCAGAACGTAAGTACTCCAATTTTCACTGTGGAGCACTAAGTTTCATAAAAGAAATCAAGCTAATAATCAAAATATATCCACATATATGGCAAAGCTTAAAAGTTTCCTCTTGCAATTTTACATCATTCTTGGAAAAGGCAATTCGTGATTGATTTGTTTGTGGATTCAGTAATGAAGCCATTCAAAAAGCGATTACTTGCTAAGAGGGATTTAAAACTTGGTGAAACATGAAACAGCAACAGCTATGGAGTTAGCAGAAAAGAACACAGCTGATATTAATGTTCCTAATGAAAGTATAAGCAAACAGTAATGTCAATGAAAATTTAAAAAAAATGTAAATATCACATGTTCATAACAATGTTTGACATTCTTATAAGAGCAGTGTTAGCAGTAAGAATGCCTACGAAAAAAGTAATGAAATCAAGAAATATAAATGTTATGGATATGCAGGGATGGGAGAGACTACGACCTCTTTCAGAGCAGTTTTTGGAGCAGGAAAATTAACCCTTCAAATGGCATTTCTGAGTTCATTGCAGGCAGCAGACGTCACCATTTATTGGCAACCTCGAGATCAGCTCGAGCAATGCATTTTGTATGCTCTAAAAATGGCAAAACGAAAAGAGCTCATTCAAATGCAATCTACAAGCCCTTTACATGGTCTTCCCGAGCAACACTCTGGTAGTTCTACTTGATCCCAATAAATGGCAGATGTCCTGCTTTTCGTAAGTGAGAGTAACATTTTTTTTTTTTTTAATTGGAGGTTTAACGACCACCGTGAGCAACTCAATGGGCTATATAAGCAGTCGCCCGTCCCTAATTTAGGGTCACTGGCTTCAGGGAAGGGAGAGAGCCAGTGCTGTAAGATTCAAACCCAGACCCCTTACGGACGAATGATCAGAGGCCAGCGCCTTAGACCACTGCGCCACCGGGGCGGCGTAAAATTTTGAGTACGCTGTTTTTATGTCATTGTCAAAGTGATTCCGATTGTTGTGCGATTGCTTCTATGAGTAAAGGAAAATAATTTTACGAGATTTCCAAACCGTATAGTGACACTGATGATACGGAAAATTATTCATTTGACGACTACAATTTCTTTGGTGGTTCTGGAAGTTCTGAAAGTTATGTAAGTAGTGGGGAAGAATCAGATAATGTTAGTTTGGAAAAGTGTTGTAAGTGGATAGCAATGGACAATGGTAATTTACCACTGGCACCCCAGAGTTACATTTACTTGAACACCTACAACCTGACCTTCCATTGAAACTGTCAATTATTACATATTAGAAAATTGCTCTTATCACATGTCTTTGTATTAAAGTGCATGCTTATACACATTCAAATGATCATTTATAGCATATATATATAATTTCTTTTTTTGATAGATCCACATAGCAAATTAGCGAGAGCAGATTTCTATCTAACATTTTCCTTTTGTGAGCATAATTTAACTAGAATTCTGCTTAGCAAAAGCATTGAAATACCATTGGACGAGGAAAAGATAATAAAACCATTGCTACAGGACAGCTTCTATATCCACATCAACCCTATTGTTTGCAGGTAAGAATTTTTTACTATAAGGATTGCACTATGATACACATCAAAACCCTAGCAGAACGTAAGTACTCCAATTTTCACTGTGGAGCACTAAGTTTCATAAAAGAAATCAAGCTAATAATCAAAATATATCCACATATATGGCAAAGCTTAAAAGTTTCCTCTTGCAATTTTACATCATTCTTGGAAAAGGCAATTCGTGATTGATTTGTTTGTGGATTCAGTAATGAAGCCATTCAAAAAGCGATTACTTGCTAAGAGGGATTTAAAACTTGGTGAAACATGAAACAGCAACAGCTATGGAGTTAGCAGAAAAGAACACAGCTGATATTAATGTTCCTAATGAAAGTATAAGCAAACAGTAATGTCAATGAAAAATTTAAAAAAAATGTAAATATCACATGTTCATAACAATGTTTGACATTCTTATAAAGAGCAGTGTTAGCAGTAAGAATGCCTACGAAAAAAGTAATGAAATCAAGAAATATAAATGTTATGGATATGCAGGGATGGGAGAGACTACGACCTCTTTCAGAGCAGTTTTTGGAGCAGGAAAATTAACCCTTCAAATGGCATTTCCGAGTTCATTGCAGGCAGCAGACGTCACCATTTATTGGCAACCTCGAGATCAGCTCGAGCAATGCATTTTGTATGCTCTAAAAATGGCAAAACGAAAAGAGCTCATTCAAATGCAATCTACAAGCCCTTTACATGGTATTCCCGAGCAACACTCTGGTAGTTCTACTTGATCCCAATAAATGGCAGATGTCCTGCTTTTCGTAAGTGAGAGTAACATTTTTTTTTTTTTTTTTTAATTGGAGGTTTAACGACCACCGTGAGCAACTCAATGGGCTATAAGCAGTCGCCCGTCCCTAATTTAGGGTCACTGGCTTCAGGGAAGGGAGAGAGCCAGTGCTGTAAGATTCAAACCCAGACCCCTTACGGACGAATGATCAGAGGCCAGCGCCTTAGACCACTGCGCCACCGGGGCGGCGTAAAATTTTGAGTACGCTGTTTTTATGTCATTGTCAAAGTGATTCCGATTGTTGTGCGATTGCTTCTATGAGTAAAGGAAAATAATTTTACGAGATTTCCAAACCGTATAGTGACACTGATGATACGGAAAATTATTCATTTGACGACTACAATTTCTTTGGTGGTTCTGGAAGTTCTGAAAGTTATGTAAGTAGTGGGGAAGAATCAGATAATGTTAGTTTGGAAAAGTGTTGTAAGTGGATAGCAATGGACAATGGTAATTTACCACTGGCACCCCAGAGTTACATTTACTTGAACACCTACAACCTGACCTTCCATTGAAACTGTCAATTATTACATATTAGAAAATTGCTCTTATCACATGTCTTTGTATTAAAGTGCATGCTTATACACATTCAAATGATCATTTATAGCATATATATATAATTTCTTTTTTGATAGATCCACATAGCAAATTAGCGAGAGCAGATTTCTATCTAACATTTTCCTTTTGTGAGCATAATTTAACTAGAATTCTGCTTAGCAAAAGCATTGAAATACCATTGGACGAGGAAAAGATAATAAAACCATTGCTACAGGCCAGCTTCTATATCCACATCAACCCTATTGTTTGCAGGTAAGAATTTTTTACTATAAGGATTGCACTATGATACACATCAAAACCCTAGCAGAACGTAAGTACTCCAATTTTCACTGTGGAGCACTAAGTTTCATAAAAGAAATCAAGCTAATAATCAAAATATATCCACATATATGGCAAAGCTTAAAAGTTTCCTCTTGCAATTTTACATCATTCTTGGAAAAGGCAATTCGTGATTGATTTGTTTGTGGATTCAGTAATGAAGCCATTCAAAAAGCGATTACTTGCTAAGAGGGATTTAAAACTTGGTGAAACATGAAACAGCAACAGCTATGGAGTTAGCAGAAAAGAACACAGCTGATATTAATGTTCCTAATGAAAGTATAAGCAAACAGTAATGTCAATGAAAATTTAAAAAAAATGTAAATATCACATGTTCATAACAATGTTTGACATTCTTATAAGAGCAGTGTTAGCAGTAAGAATGCCTACGAAAAAAGTAATGAAATCAAGAAATATAAATGTTATGGATATGCAGGGATGGGAGAGACTACGACCTCTTTCAGAGCAGTTTTTGGAGCAGGAAAATTAACCCTTCAAATGGCATTTCTGAGTTCATTGCAGGCAGCAGACGTCACCATTTATTGGCAACCTCGAGATCAGCTCGAGCAATGCATTTTGTATGCTCTAAAAATGGCAAAACGAAAAGAGCTCATTCAAATGCAATCTACAAGCCCTTTACATGGTATTCCCGAGCAACACTCTGGTAGTTCTACTTGATCCCAATAAATGGCAGATGTCCTGCTTTTCGTAAGTGAGAGTAACATTTTTTTTTTTTTTTTAATTGGAGGTTTAACGACCACCGTGAGCAACTCAATGGGCTATAAGCAGTCGCCCGTCCCTAATTTAGGGTCACTGGCTTCAGGGAAGGGAGAGAGCCAGTGCTGTAAGATTCAAACCCAGACCCCTTACGGACGAATGATCAGAGGCCAGCGCCTTAGACCACTGCGCCACCGGGGCGGCGTAAAATTTTGAGTACGCTGTTTTTATGTCATTGTCAAAGTGATTCCGATTGTTGTGCGATTGCTTCTATGAGTAAAGGAAAATAATTTTACGAGATTTCCAAACCGTATAGTGACACTGATGATACGGAAAATTATTCATTTGACGACTACAATTTCTTTGGTGGTTCTGGAAGTTCTGAAAGTTATGTAAGTAGTGGGGAAGAATCAGATAATGTTAGTTTGGAAAAGTGTTGTAAGTGGATAGCAATGGACAATGGTAATTTACCACTGGCACCCCAGAGTTACATTTACTTGAACACCTACAACCTGACCTTCCATTGAAACTGTCAATTATTACATATTAGAAAATTGCTCTTATCACATGTCTTTGTATTAAAGTGCATGCTTATACACATTCAAATGATCATTTATAGCATATATATATAATTTCTTTTTTTGATAGATCCACATAGCAAATTAGCGAGAGCAGATTTCTATCTAACATTTTCCTTTTGTGAGCATAATTTAACTAGAATTCTGCTTAGCAAAAGCATTGAAATACCATTGGACGAGGAAAAGATAATAAAACCATTGCTACAGGCCAGCTTCTATATCCACATCAACCCTATTGTTTGCAGGTAAGAATTTTTTACTATAAGGATTGCACTATGATACACATCAAAACCCTAGCAGAACGTAAGTACTCCAATTTTCACTGTGGAGCACTAAGTTTCATAAAAGAAATCAAGCTAATAATCAAAATATATCCACATATATGGCAAAGCTTAAAAGTTTCCTCTTGCAATTTTACATCATTCTTGGAAAAGGCAATTCGTGATTGATTTGTTTGTGGATTCAGTAATGAAGCCATTCAAAAAGCGATTACTTGCTAAGAGGGATTTAAAACTTGGTGAAACATGAAACAGCAACAGCTATGGAGTTAGCAGAAAAGAACACAGCTGATATTAATGTTCCTAATGAAAGTATAAGCAAACAGTAATGTCAATGAAAAATTTAAAAAAAATGTAAATATCACATGTTCATAACAATGTTTGACATTCTTATAAGAGCAGTGTTAGCAGTAAGAATGCCTACGAAAAAAGTAATGAAATCAAGAAATATAAATGTTATGGATATGCAGGGATGGGAGAGACTACGACCTCTTTCAGAGCAGTTTTTGGAGCAGGAAAATTAACCCTTCAAATGGCATTTCCGAGTTCATTGCAGGCAGCAGACGTCACCATTTATTGGCAACCTCGAGATCAGCTCGAGCAATGAATGCATTTTGTATGCTCTAAAAATGGCAAAACGAAAAGAGCTCATTCAAATGCAATCTACAAGCCCTTTACATGGTATTCCCGAGCAACACTCTGGTAGTTCTACTTGATCCCAATAAATGGCAGATGTCCTGCTTTTCGTAAGTGAGAGTAACATTTTTTTTTTTTTAATTGGAGGTTTAACGACCACCGTGAGCAACTCAATGGGCTATAAGCAGTCGCCCGTCCCTAATTTAGGGTCACTGGCTTCAGGGAAGGGAGAGAGCCAGTGCTGTAAGATTCAAACCCAGACCCCTTACGGACGAATGATCAGAGGCCAGCGCCTTAGACCACTGCGCCACCGGGGCGGCGTAAAATTTTGAGTACGCTGTTTTTATGTCATTGTCAAAGTGATTCCGATTGTTGTGCGATTGCTTCTATGAGTAAAGGAAAATAATTTTACGAGATTTCCAAACCGTATAGTGACACTGATGATACGGAAAATTATTCATTTGACGACTACAATTTCTTTGGTGGTTCTGGAAGTTCTGAAAGTTATGTAAGTAGTGGGGAAGAATCAGATAATGTTAGTTTGGAAAAGTGTTGTAAGTGGATAGCAATGGACAATGGTAATTTACCACTGGCACCCCAGAGTTACATTTACTTGAACACCTACAACCTGACCTTCCATTGAAACTGTCAATTATTACATATTAGAAAATTGCTCTTATCACATGTCTTTGTATTAAAGTGCATGCTTATACACATTCAAATGATCATTTATAGCATATATATATAATTTCTTTTTTTGATAGATCCACATAGCAAATTAGCGAGAGCAGATTTCTATCTAACATTTTCCTTTTGTGAGCATAATTTAACTAGAATTCTGCTTAGCAAAAGCATTGAAATACCATTGGACGAGGAAAAGATAATAAAACCATTGCTACAGGCCAGCTTCTATATCCACATCAACCCTATTGTTTGCAGGTAAGAATTTTTTACTATAAGGATTGCACTATGATACACATCAAAACCCTAGCAGAACGTAAGTACTCCAATTTTCACTGTGGAGCACTAAGTTTCATAAAAGAAATCAAGCTAATAATCAAAATATATCCACATATATGGCAAAGCTTAAAAGTTTCCTCTTGCAATTTTACATCATTCTTGGAAAAGGCAATTCGTGATTGATTTGTTTGTGGATTCAGTAATGAAGCCATTCAAAAAGCGATTACTTGCTAAGAGGGATTTAAAACTTGGTGAAACATGAAACAGCAACAGCTATGGAGTTAGCAGAAAAGAACACAGCTGATATTAATGTTCCTAATGAAAGTATAAGCAAACAGTAATGTCAATGAAAATTTAAAAAAAATGTAAATATCACATGTTCATAACAATGTTTGACATTCTTATAAGAGCAGTGTTAGCAGTAAGAATGCCTACGAAAAAAGTAATGAAATCAAGAAATATAAATGTTATGGATATGCAGGGATGGGAGAGACTACGACCTCTTTCAGAGCAGTTTTTGGAGCAGGAAAATTAACCCTTCAAATGGCATTTCTGAGTTCATTGCAGGCAGCAGACGTCACCATTTATTGGCAACCTCGAGATCAGCTCGAGCAATGCATTTTGTATGCTCTAAAAATGGCAAAACGAAAAGAGCTCATTCAAATGCAATCTACAAGCCCTTTACATGGTCTTCCCGAGCAACACTCTGGTAGTTCTACTTGATCCCAATAAATGGCAGATGTCCTGCTTTTCGTAAGTGAGAGTAACATTTTTTTTTTTTTAATTGGAGGTTTAACGACCACCGTGAGCAACTCAATGGGCTATATAAGCAGTCGCCCGTCCCTAATTTAGGGTCACTGGCTTCAGGGAAGGGAGAGAGCCAGTGCTGTAAGATTCAAACCCAGACCCCTTACGGACGAATGATCAGAGGCCAGCGCCTTAGACCACTGCGCCACCGGGGCGGCGTAAAATTTTGAGTACGCTGTTTTTATGTCATTGTCAAAGTGATTCCGATTGTTGTGCGATTGCTTCTATGAGTAAAGGAAAATAATTTTACGAGATTTCCAAACCGTATAGTGACACTGATGATACGGAAAATTATTCATTTGACGACTACAATTTCTTTGGTGGTTCTGGAAGTTCTGAAAGTTATGTAAGTAGTGGGGAAGAATCAGATAATGTTAGTTTGGAAAAGTGTTGTAAGTGGATAGCAATGGACAATGGTAATTTACCACTGGCACCCCAGAGTTACATTTACTTGAACACCTACAACCTGACCTTCCATTGAAACTGTCAATTATTACATATTAGAAAATTGCTCTTATCACATGTCTTTGTATTAAAGTGCATGCTTATACACATTCAAATGATCATTTATAGCATATATATATAATTTCTTTTTTTGATAGATCCACATAGCAAATTAGCGAGAGCAGATTTCTATCTAACATTTTCCTTTTGTGAGCATAATTTAACTAGAATTCTGCTTAGCAAAAGCATTGAAATACCATTGGACGAGGAAAAGATAATAAAACCATTGCTACAGGACAGCTTCTATATCCACATCAACCCTATTGTTTGCAGGTAAGAATTTTTTACTATAAGGATTGCACTATGATACACATCAAAACCCTAGCAGAACGTAAGTACTCCAATTTTCACTGTGGAGCACTAAGTTTCATAAAAGAAATCAAGCTAATAATCAAAATATATCCACATATATGGCAAAGCTTAAAAGTTTCCTCTTGCAATTTTACATCATTCTTGGAAAAGGCAATTCGTGATTGATTTGTTTGTGGATTCAGTAATGAAGCCATTCAAAAAGCGATTACTTGCTAAGAGGGATTTAAAACTTGGTGAAACATGAAACAGCAACAGCTATGGAGTTAGCAGAAAAGAACACAGCTGATATTAATGTTCCTAATGAAAGTATAAGCAAACAGTAATGTCAATGAAAAATTTAAAAAAAATGTAAATATCACATGTTCATAACAATGTTTGACATTCTTATAAAGAGCAGTGTTAGCAGTAAGAATGCCTACGAAAAAAGTAATGAAATCAAGAAATATAAATGTTATGGATATGCAGGGATGGGAGAGACTACGACCTCTTTCAGAGCAGTTTTTGGAGCAGGAAAATTAACCCTTCAAATGGCATTTCCGAGTTCATTGCAGGCAGCAGACGTCACCATTTATTGGCAACCTCGAGATCAGCTCGAGCAATGCATTTTGTATGCTCTAAAAATGGCAAAACGAAAAGAGCTCATTCAAATGCAATCTACAAGCCCTTTACATGGTATTCCCGAGCAACACTCTGGTAGTTCTACTTGATCCCAATAAATGGCAGATGTCCTGCTTTTCGTAAGTGAGAGTAACATTTTTTTTTTTTTTTTAATTGGAGGTTTAACGACCACCGTGAGCAACTCAATGGGCTATAAGCAGTCGCCCGTCCCTAATTTAGGGTCACTGGCTTCAGGGAAGGGAGAGAGCCAGTGCTGTAAGATTCAAACCCAGACCCCTTACGGACGAATGATCAGAGGCCAGCGCCTTAGACCACTGCGCCACCGGGGCGGCGTAAAATTTTGAGTACGCTGTTTTTATGTCATTGTCAAAGTGATTCCGATTGTTGTGCGATTGCTTCTATGAGTAAAGGAAAATAATTTTACGAGATTTCCAAACCGTATAGTGACACTGATGATACGGAAAATTATTCATTTGACGACTACAATTTCTTTGGTGGTTCTGGAAGTTCTGAAAGTTATGTAAGTAGTGGGGAAGAATCAGATAATGTTAGTTTGGAAAAGTGTTGTAAGTGGATAGCAATGGACAATGGTAATTTACCACTGGCACCCCAGAGTTACATTTACTTGAACACCTACAACCTGACCTTCCATTGAAACTGTCAATTATTACATATTAGAAAATTGCTCTTATCACATGTCTTTGTATTAAAGTGCATGCTTATACACATTCAAATGATCATTTATAGCATATATATATAATTTCTTTTTTTGATAGATCCACATAGCAAATTAGCGAGAGCAGATTTCTATCTAACATTTTCCTTTTGTGAGCATAATTTAACTAGAATTCTGCTTAGCAAAAGCATTGAAATACCATTGGACGAGGAAAAGATAATAAAACCATTGCTACAGGCCAGCTTCTATATCCACATCAACCCTATTGTTTGCAGGTAAGAATTTTTTACTATAAGGATTGCACTATGATACACATCAAAACCCTAGCAGAACGTAAGTACTCCAATTTTCACTGTGGAGCACTAAGTTTCATAAAAGAAATCAAGCTAATAATCAAAATATATCCACATATATGGCAAAGCTTAAAAGTTTCCTCTTGCAATTTTACATCATTCTTGGAAAAGGCAATTCGTGATTGATTTGTTTGTGGATTCAGTAATGAAGCCATTCAAAAAGCGATTACTTGCTAAGAGGGATTTAAAACTTGGTGAAACATGAAACAGCAACAGCTATGGAGTTAGCAGAAAAGAACACAGCTGATATTAATGTTCCTAATGAAAGTATAAGCAAACAGTAATGTCAATGAAAATTTAAAAAAAATGTAAATATCACATGTTCATAACAATGTTTGACATTCTTATAAGAGCAGTGTTAGCAGTAAGAATGCCTACGAAAAAAGTAATGAAATCAAGAAATATAAATGTTATGGATATGCAGGGATGGGAGAGACTACGACCTCTTTCAGAGCAGTTTTTGGAGCAGGAAAATTAACCCTTCAAATGGCATTTCTGAGTTCATTGCAGGCAGCAGACGTCACCATTTATTGGCAACCTCGAGATCAGCTCGAGCAATGCATTTTGTATGCTCTAAAAATGGCAAAACGAAAAGAGCTCATTCAAATGCAATCTACAAGCCCTTTACATGGTCTTCCCGAGCAACACTCTGGTAGTTCTACTTGATCCCAATAAATGGCAGATGTCCTGCTTTTCGTAAGTGAGAGTAACATTTTTTTTTTTTTAATTGGAGGTTTAACGACCACCGTGAGCAACTCAATGGGCTATATAAGCAGTCGCCCGTCCCTAATTTAGGGTCACTGGCTTCAGGGAAGGGAGAGAGCCAGTGCTGTAAGATTCAAACCCAGACCCCTTACGGACGAATGATCAGAGGCCAGCGCCTTAGACCACTGCGCCACCGGGGCGGCGTAAAATTTTGAGTACGCTGTTTTTATGTCATTGTCAAAGTGATTCCGATTGTTGTGCGATTGCTTCTATGAGTAAAGGAAAATAATTTTACGAGATTTCCAAACCGTATAGTGACACTGATGATACGGAAAATTATTCATTTGACGACTACAATTTCTTTGGTGGTTCTGGAAGTTCTGAAAGTTATGTAAGTAGTGGGGAAGAATCAGATAATGTTAGTTTGGAAAAGTGTTGTAAGTGGATAGCAATGGACAATGGTAATTTACCACTGGCACCCCAGAGTTACATTTACTTGAACACCTACAACCTGACCTTCCATTGAAACTGTCAATTATTACATATTAGAAAATTGCTCTTATCACATGTCTTTGTATTAAAGTGCATGCTTATACACATTCAAATGATCATTTATAGCATATATATATAATTTCTTTTTTTGATAGATCCACATAGCAAATTAGCGAGAGCAGATTTCTATCTAACATTTTCCTTTTGTGAGCATAATTTAACTAGAATTCTGCTTAGCAAAAGCATTGAAATACCATTGGACGAGGAAAAGATAATAAAACCATTGCTACAGGACAGCTTCTATATCCACATCAACCCTATTGTTTGCAGGTAAGAATTTTTTACTATAAGGATTGCACTATGATACACATCAAAACCCTAGCAGAACGTAAGTACTCCAATTTTCACTGTGGAGCACTAAGTTTCATAAAAGAAATCAAGCTAATAATCAAAATATATCCACATATATGGCAAAGCTTAAAAGTTTCCTCTTGCAATTTTACATCATTCTTGGAAAAGGCAATTCGTGATTGATTTGTTTGTGGATTCAGTAATGAAGCCATTCAAAAAGCGATTACTTGCTAAGAGGGATTTAAAACTTGGTGAAACATGAAACAGCAACAGCTATGGAGTTAGCAGAAAAGAACACAGCTGATATTAATGTTCCTAATGAAAGTATAAGCAAACAGTAATGTCAATGAAAAATTTAAAAAAAATGTAAATATCACATGTTCATAACAATGTTTGACATTCTTATAAAGAGCAGTGTTAGCAGTAAGAATGCCTACGAAAAAAGTAATGAAATCAAGAAATATAAATGTTATGGATATGCAGGGATGGGAGAGACTACGACCTCTTTCAGAGCAGTTTTTGGAGCAGGAAAATTAACCCTTCAAATGGCATTTCCGAGTTCATTGCAGGCAGCAGACGTCACCATTTATTGGCAACCTCGAGATCAGCTCGAGCAATGCATTTTGTATGCTCTAAAAATGGCAAAACGAAAAGAGCTCATTCAAATGCAATCTACAAGCCCTTTACATGGTATTCCCGAGCAACACTCTGGTAGTTCTACTTGATCCCAATAAATGGCAGATGTCCTGCTTTTCGTAAGTGAGAGTAACATTTTTTTTTTTTTTTTTTTAATTGGAGGTTTAACGACCACCGTGAGCAACTCAATGGGCTATAAGCAGTCGCCCGTCCCTAATTTAGGGTCACTGGCTTCAGGGAAGGGAGAGAGCCAGTGCTGTAAGATTCAAACCCAGACCCCTTACGGACGAATGATCAGAGGCCAGCGCCTTAGACCACTGCGCCACCGGGGCGGCGTAAAATTTTGAGTACGCTGTTTTTATGTCATTGTCAAAGTGATTCCGATTGTTGTGCGATTGCTTCTATGAGTAAAGGAAAATAATTTTACGAGATTTCCAAACCGTATAGTGACACTGATGATACGGAAAATTATTCATTTGACGACTACAATTTCTTTGGTGGTTCTGGAAGTTCTGAAAGTTATGTAAGTAGTGGGGAAGAATCAGATAATGTTAGTTTGGAAAAGTGTTGTAAGTGGATAGCAATGGACAATGGTAATTTACCACTGGCACCCCAGAGTTACATTTACTTGAACACCTACAACCTGACCTTCCATTGAAACTGTCAATTATTACATATTAGAAAATTGCTCTTATCACATGTCTTTGTATTAAAGTGCATGCTTATACACATTCAAATGATCATTTATAGCATATATATATAATTTCTTTTTTGATAGATCCACATAGCAAATTAGCGAGAGCAGATTTCTATCTAACATTTTCCTTTTGTGAGCATAATTTAACTAGAATTCTGCTTAGCAAAAGCATTGAAATACCATTGGACGAGGAAAAGATAATAAAACCATTGCTACAGGACAGCTTCTATATCCACATCAACCCTATTGTTTGCAGGTAAGAATTTTTTACTATAAGGATTGCACTATGATACACATCAAAACCCTAGCAGAACGTAAGTACTCCAATTTTCACTGTGGAGCACTAAGTTTCATAAAAGAAATCAAGCTAATAATCAAAATATATCCACATATATGGCAAAGCTTAAAAGTTTCCTCTTGCAATTTTACATCATTCTTGGAAAAGGCAATTCGTGATTGATTTGTTTGTGGATTCAGTAATGAAGCCATTCAAAAAGCGATTACTTGCTAAGAGGGATTTAAAACTTGGTGAAACATGAAACAGCAACAGCTATGGAGTTAGCAGAAAAGAACACAGCTGATATTAATGTTCCTAATGAAAGTATAAGCAAACAGTAATGTCAATGAAAAATTTAAAAAAAATGTAAATATCACATGTTCATAACAATGTTTGACATTCTTATAAAGAGCAGTGTTAGCAGTAAGAATGCCTACGAAAAAAGTAATGAAATCAAGAAATATAAATGTTATGGATATGCAGGGATGGGAGAGACTACGACCTCTTTCAGAGCAGTTTTTGGAGCAGGAAAATTAACCCTTCAAATGGCATTTCCGAGTTCATTGCAGGCAGCAGACGTCACCATTTATTGGCAACCTCGAGATCAGCTCGAGCAATGCATTTTGTATGCTCTAAAAATGGCAAAACGAAAAGAGCTCATTCAAATGCAATCTACAAGCCCTTTACATGGTATTCCCGAGCAACACTCTGGTAGTTCTACTTGATCCCAATAAATGGCAGATGTCCTGCTTTTCGTAAGTGAGAGTAACATTTTTTTTTTTTTTTTTAATTGGAGGTTTAACGACCACCGTGAGCAACTCAATGGGCTATAAGCAGTCGCCCGTCCCTAATTTAGGGTCACTGGCTTCAGGGAAGGGAGAGAGCCAGTGCTGTAAGATTCAAACCCAGACCCCTTACGGACGAATGATCAGAGGCCAGCGCCTTAGACCACTGCGCCACCGGGGCGGCGTAAAATTTTGAGTACGCTGTTTTTATGTCATTGTCAAAGTGATTCCGATTGTTGTGCGATTGCTTCTATGAGTAAAGGAAAATAATTTTACGAGATTTCCAAACCGTATAGTGACACTGATGATACGGAAAATTATTCATTTGACGACTACAATTTCTTTGGTGGTTCTGGAAGTTCTGAAAGTTATGTAAGTAGTGGGGAAGAATCAGATAATGTTAGTTTGGAAAAGTGTTGTAAGTGGATAGCAATGGACAATGGTAATTTACCACTGGCACCCCAGAGTTACATTTACTTGAACACCTACAACCTGACCTTCCATTGAAACTGTCAATTATTACATATTAGAAAATTGCTCTTATCACATGTCTTTGTATTAAAGTGCATGCTTATACACATTCAAATGATCATTTATAGCATATATATATAATTTCTTTTTTGATAGATCCACATAGCAAATTAGCGAGAGCAGATTTCTATCTAACATTTTCCTTTTGTGAGCATAATTTAACTAGAATTCTGCTTAGCAAAAGCATTGAAATACCATTGGACGAGGAAAAGATAATAAAACCATTGCTACAGGCCAGCTTCTATATCCACATCAACCCTATTGTTTGCAGGTAAGAATTTTTTACTATAAGGATTGCACTATGATACACATCAAAACCCTAGCAGAACGTAAGTACTCCAATTTTCACTGTGGAGCACTAAGTTTCATAAAAGAAATCAAGCTAATAATCAAAATATATCCACATATATGGCAAAGCTTAAAAGTTTCCTCTTGCAATTTTACATCATTCTTGGAAAAGGCAATTCGTGATTGATTTGTTTGTGGATTCAGTAATGAAGCCATTCAAAAAGCGATTACTTGCTAAGAGGGATTTAAAACTTGGTGAAACATGAAACAGCAACAGCTATGGAGTTAGTAGAAAAGAACACAGCTGATATTAATGTTCCTAATGAAAGTATAAGCAAACAGTAATGTCAATGAAAATTTAAAAAAAATGTAAATATCACATGTTCATAACAATGTTTGACATTCTTATAAGAGCAGTGTTAGCAGTAAGAATGCCTACGAAAAAAGTAATGAAATCAAGAAATATAAATGTTATGGATATGCAGGGATGGGAGAGACTACGACCTCTTTCAGAGCAGTTTTTGGAGCAGGAAAATTAACCCTTCAAATGGCATTTCTGAGTTCATTGCAGGCAGCAGACGTCACCATTTATTGGCAACCTCGAGATCAGCTCGAGCAATGCATTTTGTATGCTCTAAAAATGGCAAAACGAAAAGAGCTCATTCAAATGCAATCTACAAGCCCTTTACATGGTATTCCCGAGCAACACTCTGGTAGTTCTACTTGATCCCAATAAATGGCAGATGTCCTGCTTTTCGTAAGTGAGAGTAACATTTTTTTTTTTTTTTTTAATTGGAGGTTTAACGACCACCGTGAGCAACTCAATGGGCTATAAGCAGTCGCCCGTCCCTAATTTAGGGTCACTGGCTTCAGGGAAGGGAGAGAGCCAGTGCTGTAAGATTCAAACCCAGACCCCTTACGGACGAATGATCAGAGGCCAGCGCCTTAGACCACTGCGCCACCGGGGCGGCGTAAAATTTTGAGTACGCTGTTTTTATGTCATTGTCAAAGTGATTCCGATTGTTGTGCGATTGCTTCTATGAGTAAAGGAAAATAATTTTACGAGATTTCCAAACCGTATAGTGACACTGATGATACGGAAAATTATTCATTTGACGACTACAATTTCTTTGGTGGTTCTGGAAGTTCTGAAAGTTATGTAAGTAGTGGGGAAGAATCAGATAATGTTAGTTTGGAAAAGTGTTGTAAGTGGATAGCAATGGACAATGGTAATTTACCACTGGCACCCCAGAGTTACATTTACTTGAACACCTACAACCTGACCTTCCATTGAAACTGTCAATTATTACATATTAGAAAATTGCTCTTATCACATGTCTTTGTATTAAAGTGCATGCTTATACACATTCAAATGATCATTTATAGCATATATATATAATTTCTTTTTTTGATAGATCCACATAGCAAATTAGCGAGAGCAGATTTCTATCTAACATTTTCCTTTTGTGAGCATAATTTAACTAGAATTCTGCTTAGCAAAAGCATTGAAATACCATTGGACGAGGAAAAGATAATAAAACCATTGCTACAGGCCAGCTTCTATATCCACATCAACCCTATTGTTTGCAGGTAAGAATTTTTTACTATAAGGATTGCACTATGATACACATCAAAACCCTAGCAGAACGTAAGTACTCCAATTTTCACTGTGGAGCACTAAGTTTCATAAAAGAAATCAAGCTAATAATCAAAATATATCCACATATATGGCAAAGCTTAAAAGTTTCCTCTTGCAATTTTACATCATTCTTGGAAAAGGCAATTCGTGATTGATTTGTTTGTGGATTCAGTAATGAAGCCATTCAAAAAGCGATTACTTGCTAAGAGGGATTTAAAACTTGGTGAAACATGAAACAGCAACAGCTATGGAGTTAGCAGAAAAGAACACAGCTGATATTAATGTTCCTAATGAAAGTATAAGCAAACAGTAATGTCAATGAAAATTTAAAAAAAAAATGTAAATATCACATGTTCATAACAATGTTTGACATTCTTATAAGAGCAGTGTTAGCAGTAAGAATGCCTACGAAAAAAGTAATGAAATCAAGAAATATAAATGTTATGGATATGCAGGGATGGGAGAGACTACGACCTCTTTCAGAGCAGTTTTTGGAGCAGGAAAATTAACCCTTCAAATGGCATTTCTGAGTTCATTGCAGGCAGCAGACGTCACCATTTATTGGCAACCTCGAGATCAGCTCGAGCAATGCATTTTGTATGCTCTAAAAATGGCAAAACGAAAAGAGCTCATTCAAATGCAATCTACAAGCCCTTTACATGGTATTCCCGAGCAACACTCTGGTAGTTCTACTTGATCCCAATAAATGGCAGATGTCCTGCTTTTCGTAAGTGAGAGTAACATTTTTTTTTTTTTTAATTGGAGGTTTAACGACCACCGTGAGCAACTCAATGGGCTATAAGCAGTCGCCCGTCCCTAATTTAGGGTCACTGGCTTCAGGGAAGGGAGAGAGCCAGTGCTGTAAGATTCAAACCCAGACCCCTTACGGACGAATGATCAGAGGCCAGCGCCTTAGACCACTGCGCCACCGGGGCGGCGTAAAATTTTGAGTACGCTGTTTTTATGTCATTGTCAAAGTGATTCCGATTGTTGTGCGATTGCTTCTATGAGTAAAGGAAAATAATTTTACGAGATTTCCAAACCGTATAGTGACACTGATGATACGGAAAATTATTCATTTGACGACTACAATTTCTTTGGTGGTTCTGGAAGTTCTGAAAGTTATGTAAGTAGTGGGGAAGAATCAGATAATGTTAGTTTGGAAAAGTGTTGTAAGTGGATAGCAATGGACAATGGTAATTTACCACTGGCACCCCAGAGTTACATTTACTTGAACACCTACAACCTGACCTTCCATTGAAACTGTCAATTATTACATATTAGAAAATTGCTCTTATCACATGTCTTTGTATTAAAGTGCATGCTTATACACATTCAAATGATCATTTATAGCATATATATATAATTTCTTTTTTGATAGATCCACATAGCAAATTAGCGAGAGCAGATTTCTATCTAACATTTTCCTTTTGTGAGCATAATTTAACTAGAATTCTGCTTAGCAAAAGCATTGAAATACCATTGGACGAGGAAAAGATAATAAAACCATTGCTACAGGACAGCTTCTATATCCACATCAACCCTATTGTTTGCAGGTAAGAATTTTTTACTATAAGGATTGCACTATGATACACATCAAAACCCTAGCAGAACGTAAGTACTCCAATTTTCACTGTGGAGCACTAAGTTTCATAAAAGAAATCAAGCTAATAATCAAAATATATCCACATATATGGCAAAGCTTAAAAGTTTCCTCTTGCAATTTTACATCATTCTTGGAAAAGGCAATTCGTGATTGATTTGTTTGTGGATTCAGTAATGAAGCCATTCAAAAAGCGATTACTTGCTAAGAGGGATTTAAAACTTGGTGAAACATGAAACAGCAACAGCTATGGAGTTAGCAGAAAAGAACACAGCTGATATTAATGTTCCTAATGAAAGTATAAGCAAACAGTAATGTCAATGAAAATTTAAAAAAAATGTAAATATCACATGTTCATAACAATGTTTGACATTCTTATAAGAGCAGTGTTAGCAGTAAGAATGCCTACGAAAAAAGTAATGAAATCAAGAAATATAAATGTTATGGATATGCAGGGATGGGAGAGACTACGACCTCTTTCAGAGCAGTTTTTGGAGCAGGAAAATTAACCCTTCAAATGGCATTTCCGAGTTCATTGCAGGCAGCAGACGTCACCATTTATTGGCAACCTCGAGATCAGCTCGAGCAATGCATTTTGTATGCTCTAAAAATGGCAAAACGAAAAGAGCTCATTCAAATGCAATCTACAAGCCCTTTACATGGTATTCCCGAGCAACACTCTGGTAGTTCTACTTGATCCCAATAAATGGCAGATGTCCTGCTTTTCGTAAGTGAGAGTAACATTTTTTTTTTTTTTTTAATTGGAGGTTTAACGACCACCGTGAGCAACTCAATGGGCTATAAGCAGTCGCCCGTCCCTAATTTAGGGTCACTGGCTTCAGGGAAGGGAGAGAGCCAGTGCTGTAAGATTCAAACCCAGACCCCTTACGGACGAATGATCAGAGGCCAGCGCCTTAGACCACTGCGCCACCGGGGCGGCGTAAAATTTTGAGTACGCTGTTTTTATGTCATTGTCAAAGTGATTCCGATTGTTGTGCGATTGCTTCTATGAGTAAAGGAAAATAATTTTACGAGATTTCCAAACCGTATAGTGACACTGATGATACGGAAAATTATTCATTTGACGACTACAATTTCTTTGGTGGTTCTGGAAGTTCTGAAAGTTATGTAAGTAGTGGGGAAGAATCAGATAATGTTAGTTTGGAAAAGTGTTGTAAGTGGATAGCAATGGACAATGGTAATTTACCACTGGCACCCCAGAGTTACATTTACTTGAACACCTACAACCTGACCTTCCATTGAAACTGTCAATTATTACATATTAGAAAATTGCTCTTATCACATGTCTTTGTATTAAAGTGCATGCTTATACACATTCAAATGATCATTTATAGCATATATATATAATTTCTTTTTTGATAGATCCACATAGCAAATTAGCGAGAGCAGATTTCTATCTAACATTTTCCTTTTGTGAGCATAATTTAACTAGAATTCTGCTTAGCAAAAGCATTGAAATACCATTGGACGAGGAAAAGATAATAAAACCATTGCTACAGGCCAGCTTCTATATCCACATCAACCCTATTGTTTGCAGGTAAGAATTTTTTACTATAAGGATTGCACTATGATACACATCAAAACCCTAGCAGAACGTAAGTACTCCAATTTTCACTGTGGAGCACTAAGTTTCATAAAAGAAATCAAGCTAATAATCAAAATATATCCACATATATGGCAAAGCTTAAAAGTTTCCTCTTGCAATTTTACATCATTCTTGGAAAAGGCAATTCGTGATTGATTTGTTTGTGGATTCAGTAATGAAGCCATTCAAAAAGCGATTACTTGCTAAGAGGGATTTAAAACTTGGTGAAACATGAAACAGCAACAGCTATGGAGTTAGCAGAAAAGAACACAGCTGATATTAATGTTCCTAATGAAAGTATAAGCAAACAGTAATGTCAATGAAAATTTAAAAAAAATGTAAATATCACATGTTCATAACAATGTTTGACATTCTTATAAGAGCAGTGTTAGCAGTAAGAATGCCTACGAAAAAAGTAATGAAATCAAGAAATATAAATGTTATGGATATGCAGGGATGGGAGAGACTACGACCTCTTTCAGAGCAGTTTTTGGAGCAGGAAAATTAACCCTTCAAATGGCATTTCTGAGTTCATTGCAGGCAGCAGACGTCACCATTTATTGGCAACCTCGAGATCAGCTCGAGCAATGCATTTTGTATGCTCTAAAAATGGCAAAACGAAAAGAGCTCATTCAAATGCAATCTACAAGCCCTTTACATGGTATTCCCGAGCAACACTCTGGTAGTTCTACTTGATCCCAATAAATGGCAGATGTCCTGCTTTTTGTAAGTGAGAGTAACATTTTTTTTTTTTTTAATTGGAGGTTTAACGACCACCGTGAGCAACTCAATGGGCTATAAGCAGTCGCCCGTCCCTAATTTAGGGTCACTGGCTTCAGGGAAGGGAGAGAGCCAGTGCTGTAAGATTCAAACCCAGACCCCTTACGGACGAATGATCAGAGGCCAGCGCCTTAGACCACTGCGCCACCGGGGCGGCGTAAAATTTTGAGTACGCTGTTTTTATGTCATTGTCAAAGTGATTCCGATTGTTGTGCGATTGCTTCTATGAGTAAAGGAAAATAATTTTACGAGATTTCCAAACCGTATAGTGACACTGATGATACGGAAAATTATTCATTTGACGACTACAATTTCTTTGGTGGTTCTGGAAGTTCTGAAAGTTATGTAAGTAGTGGGGAAGAATCAGATAATGTTAGTTTGGAAAAGTGTTGTAAGTGGATAGCAATGGACAATGGTAATTTACCACTGGCACCCCAGAGTTACATTTACTTGAACACCTACAACCTGACCTTCCATTGAAACTGTCAATTATTACATATTAGAAAATTGCTCTTATCACATGTCTTTGTATTAAAGTGCATGCTTATACACATTCAAATGATCATTTATAGCATATATATATAATTTCTTTTTTTGATAGATCCACATAGCAAATTAGCGAGAGCAGATTTCTATCTAACATTTTCCTTTTGTGAGCATAATTTAACTAGAATTCTGCTTAGCAAAAGCATTGAAATACCATTGGACGAGGAAAAGATAATAAAACCATTGCTACAGGCCAGCTTCTATATCCACATCAACCCTATTGTTTGCAGGTAAGAATTTTTTACTATAAGGATTGCACTATGATACACATCAAAACCCTAGCAGAACGTAAGTACTCCAATTTTCACTGTGGAGCACTAAGTTTCATAAAAGAAATCAAGCTAATAATCAAAATATATCCACATATATGGCAAAGCTTAAAAGTTTCCTCTTGCAATTTTACATCATTCTTGGAAAAGGCAATTCGTGATTGATTTGTTTGTGGATTCAGTAATGAAGCCATTCAAAAAGCGATTACTTGCTAAGAGGGATTTAAAACTTGGTGAAACATGAAACAGCAACAGCTATGGAGTTAGCAGAAAAGAACACAGCTGATATTAATGTTCCTAATGAAAGTATAAGCAAACAGTAATGTCAATGAAAATTTAAAAAAAAAATGTAAATATCACATGTTCATAACAATGTTTGACATTCTTATAAGAGCAGTGTTAGCAGTAAGAATGCCTACGAAAAAAGTAATGAAATCAAGAAATATAAATGTTATGGATATGCAGGGATGGGAGAGACTACGACCTCTTTCAGAGCAGTTTTTGGAGCAGGAAAATTAACCCTTCAAATGGCATTTCTGAGTTCATTGCAGGCAGCAGACGTCACCATTTATTGGCAACCTCGAGATCAGCTCGAGCAATGCATTTTGTATGCTCTAAAAATGGCAAAACGAAAAGAGCTCATTCAAATGCAATCTACAAGCCCTTTACATGGTCTTCCCGAGCAACACTCTGGTAGTTCTACTTGATCCCAATAAATGGCAGATGTCCTGCTTTTCGTAAGTGAGAGTAACATTTTTTTTTTTTTTTTTAATTGGAGGTTTAACGACCACCGTGAGCAACTCAATGGGCTATAAGCAGTCGCCCGTCCCTAATTTAGGGTCACTGGCTTCAGGGAAGGGAGAGAGCCAGTGCTGTAAGATTCAAACCCAGACCCCTTACGGACGAATGATCAGAGGCCAGCGCCTTAGACCACTGCGCCACCGGGGCGGCGTAAAATTTTGAGTACGCTGTTTTTATGTCATTGTCAAAGTGATTCCGATTGTTGTGCGATTGCTTCTATGAGTAAAGGAAAATAATTTTACGAGATTTCCAAACCGTATAGTGACACTGATGATACGGAAAATTATTCATTTGACGACTACAATTTCTTTGGTGGTTCTGGAAGTTCTGAAAGTTATGTAAGTAGTGGGGAAGAATCAGATAATGTTAGTTTGGAAAAGTGTTGTAAGTGGATAGCAATGGACAATGGTAATTTACCACTGGCACCCCAGAGTTACATTTACTTGAACACCTACAACCTGACCTTCCATTGAAACTGTCAATTATTACATATTAGAAAATTGCTCTTATCACATGTCTTTGTATTAAAGTGCATGCTTATACACATTCAAATGATCATTTATAGCATATATATATAATTTCTTTTTTTGATAGATCCACATAGCAAATTAGCGAGAGCAGATTTCTATCTAACATTTTCCTTTTGTGAGCATAATTTAACTAGAATTCTGCTTAGCAAAAGCATTGAAATACCATTGGACGAGGAAAAGATAATAAAACCATTGCTACAGGCCAGCTTCTATATCCACATCAACCCTATTGTTTGCAGGTAAGAATTTTTTACTATAAGGATTGCACTATGATACACATCAAAACCCTAGCAGAACGTAAGTACTCCAATTTTCACTGTGGAGCACTAAGTTTCATAAAAGAAATCAAGCTAATAATCAAAATATATCCACATATATGGCAAAGCTTAAAAGTTTCCTCTTGCAATTTTACATCATTCTTGGAAAAGGCAATTCGTGATTGATTTGTTTGTGGATTCAGTAATGAAGCCATTCAAAAAGCGATTACTTGCTAAGAGGGATTTAAAACTTGGTGAAACATGAAACAGCAACAGCTATGGAGTTAGCAGAAAAGAACACAGCTGATATTAATGTTCCTAATGAAAGTATAAGCAAACAGTAATGTCAATGAAAAATTTAAAAAAAATGTAAATATCACATGTTCATAACAATGTTTGACATTCTTATAAGAGCAGTGTTAGCAGTAAGAATGCCTACGAAAAAAGTAATGAAATCAAGAAATATAAATGTTATGGATATGCAGGGATGGGAGAGACTACGACCTCTTTCAGAGCAGTTTTTGGAGCAGGAAAATTAACCCTTCAAATGGCATTTCCGAGTTCATTGCAGGCAGCAGACGTCACCATTTATTGGCAACCTCGAGATCAGCTCGAGCAATGCATTTTGTATGCTCTAAAAATGGCAAAACGAAAAGAGCTCATTCAAATGCAATCTACAAGCCCTTTACATGGTATTCCCGAGCAACACTCTGGTAGTTCTACTTGATCCCAATAAATGGCAGATGTCCTGCTTTTCGTAAGTGAGAGTAACATTTTTTTTTTTTTTTTTTAATTGGAGGTTTAACGACCACCGTGAGCAACTCAATGGGCTATAAGCAGTCGCCCGTCCCTAATTTAGGGTCACTGGCTTCAGGGAAGGGAGAGAGCCAGTGCTGTAAGATTCAAACCCAGACCCCTTACGGACGAATGATCAGAGGCCAGCGCCTTAGACCACTGCGCCACCGGGGCGGCGTAAAATTTTGAGTACGCTGTTTTTATGTCATTGTCAAAGTGATTCCGATTGTTGTGCGATTGCTTCTATGAGTAAAGGAAAATAATTTTACGAGATTTCCAAACCGTATAGTGACACTGATGATACGGAAAATTATTCATTTGACGACTACAATTTCTTTGGTGGTTCTGGAAGTTCTGAAAGTTATGTAAGTAGTGGGGAAGAATCAGATAATGTTAGTTTGGAAAAGTGTTGTAAGTGGATAGCAATGGACAATGGTAATTTACCACTGGCACCCCAGAGTTACATTTACTTGAACACCTACAACCTGACCTTCCATTGAAACTGTCAATTATTACATATTAGAAAATTGCTCTTATCACATGTCTTTGTATTAAAGTGCATGCTTATACACATTCAAATGATCATTTATAGCATATATATATAATTTCTTTTTTTGATAGATCCACATAGCAAATTAGCGAGAGCAGATTTCTATCTAACATTTTCCTTTTGTGAGCATAATTTAACTAGAATTCTGCTTAGCAAAAGCATTGAAATACCATTGGACGAGGAAAAGATAATAAAACCATTGCTACAGGCCAGCTTCTATATCCACATCAACCCTATTGTTTGCAGGTAAGAATTTTTTACTATAAGGATTGCACTATGATACACATCAAAACCCTAGCAGAACGTAAGTACTCCAATTTTCACTGTGGAGCACTAAGTTTCATAAAAGAAATCAAGCTAATAATCAAAATATATCCACATATATGGCAAAGCTTAAAAGTTTCCTCTTGCAATTTTACATCATTCTTGGAAAAGGCAATTCGTGATTGATTTGTTTGTGGATTCAGTAATGAAGCCATTCAAAAAGCGATTACTTGCTAAGAGGGATTTAAAACTTGGTGAAACATGAAACAGCAACAGCTATGGAGTTAGCAGAAAAGAACACAGCTGATATTAATGTTCCTAATGAAAGTATAAGCAAACAGTAATGTCAATGAAAATTTAAAAAAAAAATGTAAATATCACATGTTCATAACAATGTTTGACATTCTTATAAGAGCAGTGTTAGCAGTAAGAATGCCTACGAAAAAAGTAATGAAATCAAGAAATATAAATGTTATGGATATGCAGGGATGGGAGAGACTACGACCTCTTTCAGAGCAGTTTTTGGAGCAGGAAAATTAACCCTTCAA
This sequence comes from Macrothele yani, assembly GCA_039090855.1. Taxonomy (NCBI): domain Eukaryota; kingdom Metazoa; phylum Arthropoda; class Arachnida; order Araneae; family Macrothelidae; genus Macrothele; species Macrothele yani. The sequence continues at coordinate 18,938,524 of CM077003.1, read as the reverse complement.
ATGGCATTTCTGAGTTCATTGCAGGCAGCAGACGTCACCATTTATTGGCAACCTCGAGATCAGCTCGAGCAATGCATTTTGTATGCTCTAAAAATGGCAAAACGAAAAGAGCTCATTCAAATGCAATCTACAAGCCCTTTACATGGTATTCCCGAGCAACACTCTGGTAGTTCTACTTGATCCCAATAAATGGCAGATGTCCTGCTTTTCGTAAGTGAGAGTAACATTTTTTTTTTTTTTAATTGGAGGTTTAACGACCACCGTGAGCAACTCAATGGGCTATAAGCAGTCGCCCGTCCCTAATTTAGGGTCACTGGCTTCAGGGAAGGGAGAGAGCCAGTGCTGTAAGATTCAAACCCAGACCCCTTACGGACGAATGATCAGAGGCCAGCGCCTTAGACCACTGCGCCACCGGGGCGGCGTAAAATTTTGAGTACGCTGTTTTTATGTCATTGTCAAAGTGATTCCGATTGTTGTGCGATTGCTTCTATGAGTAAAGGAAAATAATTTTACGAGATTTCCAAACCGTATAGTGACACTGATGATACGGAAAATTATTCATTTGACGACTACAATTTCTTTGGTGGTTCTGGAAGTTCTGAAAGTTATGTAAGTAGTGGGGAAGAATCAGATAATGTTAGTTTGGAAAAGTGTTGTAAGTGGATAGCAATGGACAATGGTAATTTACCACTGGCACCCCAGAGTTACATTTACTTGAACACCTACAACCTGACCTTCCATTGAAACTGTCAATTATTACATATTAGAAAATTGCTCTTATCACATGTCTTTGTATTAAAGTGCATGCTTATACACATTCAAATGATCATTTATAGCATATATATATAATTTCTTTTTTTGATAGATCCACATAGCAAATTAGCGAGAGCAGATTTCTATCTAACATTTTCCTTTTGTGAGCATAATTTAACTAGAATTCTGCTTAGCAAAAGCATTGAAATACCATTGGACGAGGAAAAGATAATAAAACCATTGCTACAGGACAGCTTCTATATCCACATCAACCCTATTGTTTGCAGGTAAGAATTTTTTACTATAAGGATTGCACTATGATACACATCAAAACCCTAGCAGAACGTAAGTACTCCAATTTTCACTGTGGAGCACTAAGTTTCATAAAAGAAATCAAGCTAATAATCAAAATATATCCACATATATGGCAAAGCTTAAAAGTTTCCTCTTGCAATTTTACATCATTCTTGGAAAAGGCAATTCGTGATTGATTTGTTTGTGGATTCAGTAATGAAGCCATTCAAAAAGCGATTACTTGCTAAGAGGGATTTAAAACTTGGTGAAACATGAAACAGCAACAGCTATGGAGTTAGCAGAAAAGAACACAGCTGATATTAATGTTCCTAATGAAAGTATAAGCAAACAGTAATGTCAATGAAAAATTTAAAAAAAATGTAAATATCACATGTTCATAACAATGTTTGACATTCTTATAAAGAGCAGTGTTAGCAGTAAGAATGCCTACGAAAAAAGTAATGAAATCAAGAAATATAAATGTTATGGATATGCAGGGATGGGAGAGACTACGACCTCTTTCAGAGCAGTTTTTGGAGCAGGAAAATTAACCCTTCAAATGGCATTTCCGAGTTCATTGCAGGCAGCAGACGTCACCATTTATTGGCAACCTCGAGATCAGCTCGAGCAATGCATTTTGTATGCTCTAAAAATGGCAAAACGAAAAGAGCTCATTCAAATGCAATCTACAAGCCCTTTACATGGTATTCCCGAGCAACACTCTGGTAGTTCTACTTGATCCCAATAAATGGCAGATGTCCTGCTTTTCGTAAGTGAGAGTAACATTTTTTTTTTTTTTAATTGGAGGTTTAACGACCACCGTGAGCAACTCAATGGGCTATAAGCAGTCGCCCGTCCCTAATTTAGGGTCACTGGCTTCAGGGAAGGGAGAGAGCCAGTGCTGTAAGATTCAAACCCAGACCCCTTACGGACGAATGATCAGAGGCCAGCGCCTTAGACCACTGCGCCACCGGGGCGGCGTAAAATTTTGAGTACGCTGTTTTTATGTCATTGTCAAAGTGATTCCGATTGTTGTGCGATTGCTTCTATGAGTAAAGGAAAATAATTTTACGAGATTTCCAAACCGTATAGTGACACTGATGATACGGAAAATTATTCATTTGACGACTACAATTTCTTTGGTGGTTCTGGAAGTTCTGAAAGTTATGTAAGTAGTGGGGAAGAATCAGATAATGTTAGTTTGGAAAAGTGTTGTAAGTGGATAGCAATGGACAATGGTAATTTACCACTGGCACCCCAGAGTTACATTTACTTGAACACCTACAACCTGACCTTCCATTGAAACTGTCAATTATTACATATTAGAAAATTGCTCTTATCACATGTCTTTGTATTAAAGTGCATGCTTATACACATTCAAATGATCATTTATAGCATATATATATAATTTCTTTTTTTGATAGATCCACATAGCAAATTAGCGAGAGCAGATTTCTATCTAACATTTTCCTTTTGTGAGCATAATTTAACTAGAATTCTGCTTAGCAAAAGCATTGAAATACCATTGGACGAGGAAAAGATAATAAAACCATTGCTACAGGCCAGCTTCTATATCCACATCAACCCTATTGTTTGCAGGTAAGAATTTTTTACTATAAGGATTGCACTATGATACACATCAAAACCCTAGCAGAACGTAAGTACTCCAATTTTCACTGTGGAGCACTAAGTTTCATAAAAGAAATCAAGCTAATAATCAAAATATATCCACATATATGGCAAAGCTTAAAAGTTTCCTCTTGCAATTTTACATCATTCTTGGAAAAGGCAATTCGTGATTGATTTGTTTGTGGATTCAGTAATGAAGCCATTCAAAAAGCGATTACTTGCTAAGAGGGATTTAAAACTTGGTGAAACATGAAACAGCAACAGCTATGGAGTTAGCAGAAAAGAACACAGCTGATATTAATGTTCCTAATGAAAGTATAAGCAAACAGTAATGTCAATGAAAATTTAAAAAAAATGTAAATATCACATGTTCATAACAATGTTTGACATTCTTATAAGAGCAGTGTTAGCAGTAAGAATGCCTACGAAAAAGTAATGAAATCAAGAAATATAAATGTTATGGATATGCAGGGATGGGAGAGACTACGACCTCTTTCAGAGCAGTTTTTGGAGCAGGAAAATTAACCCTTCAAATGGCATTTCTGAGTTCATTGCAGGCAGCAGACGTCACCATTTATTGGCAACCTCGAGATCAGCTCGAGCAATGCATTTTGTATGCTCTAAAAATGGCAAAACGAAAAGAGCTCATTCAAATGCAATCTACAAGCCCTTTACATGGTATTCCCGAGCAACACTCTGGTAGTTCTACTTGATCCCAATAAATGGCAGATGTCCTGCTTTTCGTAAGTGAGAGTAACATTTTTTTTTTTTTTAATTGGAGGTTTAACGACCACCGTGAGCAACTCAATGGGCTATAAGCAGTCGCCCGTCCCTAATTTAGGGTCACTGGCTTCAGGGAAGGGAGAGAGCCAGTGCTGTAAGATTCAAACCCAGACCCCTTACGGACGAATGATCAGAGGCCAGCGCCTTAGACCACTGCGCCACCGGGGCGGCGTAAAATTTTGAGTACGCTGTTTTTATGTCATTGTCAAAGTGATTCCGATTGTTGTGCGATTGCTTCTATGAGTAAAGGAAAATAATTTTACGAGATTTCCAAACCGTATAGTGACACTGATGATACGGAAAATTATTCATTTGACGACTACAATTTCTTTGGTGGTTCTGGAAGTTCTGAAAGTTATGTAAGTAGTGGGGAAGAATCAGATAATGTTAGTTTGGAAAAGTGTTGTAAGTGGATAGCAATGGACAATGGTAATTTACCACTGGCACCCCAGAGTTACATTTACTTGAACACCTACAACCTGACCTTCCATTGAAACTGTCAATTATTACATATTAGAAAATTGCTCTTATCACATGTCTTTGTATTAAAGTGCATGCTTATACACATTCAAATGATCATTTATAGCATATATATATAATTTCTTTTTTTGATAGATCCACATAGCAAATTAGCGAGAGCAGATTTCTATCTAACATTTTCCTTTTGTGAGCATAATTTAACTAGAATTCTGCTTAGCAAAAGCATTGAAATACCATTGGACGAGGAAAAGATAATAAAACCATTGCTACAGGCCAGCTTCTATATCCACATCAACCCTATTGTTTGCAGGTAAGAATTTTTTACTATAAGGATTGCACTATGATACACATCAAAACCCTAGCAGAACGTAAGTACTCCAATTTTCACTGTGGAGCACTAAGTTTCATAAAAGAAATCAAGCTAATAATCAAAATATATCCACATATATGGCAAAGCTTAAAAGTTTCCTCTTGCAATTTTACATCATTCTTGGAAAAGGCAATTCGTGATTGATTTGTTTGTGGATTCAGTAATGAAGCCATTCAAAAAGCGATTACTTGCTAAGAGGGATTTAAAACTTGGTGAAACATGAAACAGCAACAGCTATGGAGTTAGCAGAAAAGAACACAGCTGATATTAATGTTCCTAATGAAAGTATAAGCAAACAGTAATGTCAATGAAAATTTAAAAAAAATGTAAATATCACATGTTCATAACAATGTTTGACATTCTTATAAGAGCAGTGTTAGCAGTAAGAATGCCTACGAAAAAAGTAATGAAATCAAGAAATATAAATGTTATGGATATGCAGGGATGGGAGAGACTACGACCTCTTTCAGAGCAGTTTTTGGAGCAGGAAAATTAACCCTTCAAATGGCATTTCTGAGTTCATTGCAGGCAGCAGACGTCACCATTTATTGGCAACCTCGAGATCAGCTCGAGCAATGCATTTTGTATGCTCTAAAAATGGCAAAACGAAAAGAGCTCATTCAAATGCAATCTACAAGCCCTTTACATGGTATTCCCGAGCAACACTCTGGTAGTTCTACTTGATCCCAATAAATGGCAGATGTCCTGCTTTTTGTAAGTGAGAGTAACATTTTTTTTTTTTTTTTTTAATTGGAGGTTTAACGACCACCGTGAGCAACTCAATGGGCTATAAGCAGTCGCCCGTCCCTAATTTAGGGTCACTGGCTTCAGGGAAGGGAGAGAGCCAGTGCTGTAAGATTCAAACCCAGACCCCTTACGGACGAATGATCAGAGGCCAGCGCCTTAGACCACTGCGCCACCGGGGCGGCGTAAAATTTTGAGTACGCTGTTTTTATGTCATTGTCAAAGTGATTCCGATTGTTGTGCGATTGCTTCTATGAGTAAAGGAAAATAATTTTACGAGATTTCCAAACCGTATAGTGACACTGATGATACGGAAAATTATTCATTTGACGACTACAATTTCTTTGGTGGTTCTGGAAGTTCTGAAAGTTATGTAAGTAGTGGGGAAGAATCAGATAATGTTAGTTTGGAAAAGTGTTGTAAGTGGATAGCAATGGACAATGGTAATTTACCACTGGCACCCCAGAGTTACATTTACTTGAACACCTACAACCTGACCTTCCATTGAAACTGTCAATTATTACATATTAGAAAATTGCTCTTATCACATGTCTTTGTATTAAAGTGCATGCTTATACACATTCAAATGATCATTTATAGCATATATATATAATTTCTTTTTTTGATAGATCCACATAGCAAATTAGCGAGAGCAGATTTCTATCTAACATTTTCCTTTTGTGAGCATAATTTAACTAGAATTCTGCTTAGCAAAAGCATTGAAATACCATTGGACGAGGAAAAGATAATAAAACCATTGCTACAGGCCAGCTTCTATATCCACATCAACCCTATTGTTTGCAGGTAAGAATTTTTTACTATAAGGATTGCACTATGATACACATCAAAACCCTAGCAGAACGTAAGTACTCCAATTTTCACTGTGGAGCACTAAGTTTCATAAAAGAAATCAAGCTAATAATCAAAATATATCCACATATATGGCAAAGCTTAAAAGTTTCCTCTTGCAATTTTACATCATTCTTGGAAAAGGCAATTCGTGATTGATTTGTTTGTGGATTCAGTAATGAAGCCATTCAAAAAGCGATTACTTGCTAAGAGGGATTTAAAACTTGGTGAAACATGAAACAGCAACAGCTATGGAGTTAGCAGAAAAGAACACAGCTGATATTAATGTTCCTAATGAAAGTATAAGCAAACAGTAATGTCAATGAAAATTTAAAAAAAAAATGTAAATATCACATGTTCATAACAATGTTTGACATTCTTATAAGAGCAGTGTTAGCAGTAAGAATGCCTACGAAAAAAGTAATGAAATCAAGAAATATAAATGTTATGGATATGCAGGGATGGGAGAGACTACGACCTCTTTCAGAGCAGTTTTTGGAGCAGGAAAATTAACCCTTCAAATGGCATTTCTGAGTTCATTGCAGGCAGCAGACGTCACCATTTATTGGCAACCTCGAGATCAGCTCGAGCAATGCATTTTGTATGCTCTAAAAATGGCAAAACGAAAAGAGCTCATTCAAATGCAATCTACAAGCCCTTTACATGGTATTCCCGAGCAACACTCTGGTAGTTCTACTTGATCCCAATAAATGGCAGATGTCCTGCTTTTCGTAAGTGAGAGTAACATTTTTTTTTTTTTTTTTTTTTTTTTTAATTGGAGGTTTAACGACCACCGTGAGCAACTCAATGGGCTATAAGCAGTCGCCCGTCCCTAATTTAGGGTCACTGGCTTCAGGGAAGGGAGAGAGCCAGTGCTGTAAGATTCAAACCCAGACCCCTTACGGACGAATGATCAGAGGCCAGCGCCTTAGACCACTGCGCCACCGGGGCGGCGTAAAATTTTGAGTACGCTGTTTTTATGTCATTGTCAAAGTGATTCCGATTGTTGTGCGATTGCTTCTATGAGTAAAGGAAAATAATTTTACGAGATTTCCAAACCGTATAGTGACACTGATGATACGGAAAATTATTCATTTGACGACTACAATTTCTTTGGTGGTTCTGGAAGTTCTGAAAGTTATGTAAGTAGTGGGGAAGAATCAGATAATGTTAGTTTGGAAAAGTGTTGTAAGTGGATAGCAATGGACAATGGTAATTTACCACTGGCACCCCAGAGTTACATTTACTTGAACACCTACAACCTGACCTTCCATTGAAACTGTCAATTATTACATATTAGAAAATTGCTCTTATCACATGTCTTTGTATTAAAGTGCATGCTTATACACATTCAAATGATCATTTATAGCATATATATATAATTTCTTTTTTGATAGATCCACATAGCAAATTAGCGAGAGCAGATTTCTATCTAACATTTTCCTTTTGTGAGCATAATTTAACTAGAATTCTGCTTAGCAAAAGCATTGAAATACCATTGGACGAGGAAAAGATAATAAAACCATTGCTACAGGCCAGCTTCTATATCCACATCAACCCTATTGTTTGCAGGTAAGAATTTTTTACTATAAGGATTGCACTATGATACACATCAAAACCCTAGCAGAACGTAAGTACTCCAATTTTCACTGTGGAGCACTAAGTTTCATAAAAGAAATCAAGCTAATAATCAAAATATATCCACATATATGGCAAAGCTTAAAAGTTTCCTCTTGCAATTTTACATCATTCTTGGAAAAGGCAATTCGTGATTGATTTGTTTGTGGATTCAGTAATGAAGCCATTCAAAAAGCGATTACTTGCTAAGAGGGATTTAAAACTTGGTGAAACATGAAACAGCAACAGCTATGGAGTTAGCAGAAAAGAACACAGCTGATATTAATGTTCCTAATGAAAGTATAAGCAAACAGTAATGTCAATGAAAATTTAAAAAAAATGTAAATATCACATGTTCATAACAATGTTTGACATTCTTATAAGAGCAGTGTTAGCAGTAAGAATGCCTACGAAAAAAGTAATGAAATCAAGAAATATAAATGTTATGGATATGCAGGGATGGGAGAGACTACGACCTCTTTCAGAGCAGTTTTTGGAGCAGGAAAATTAACCCTTCAAATGGCATTTCTGAGTTCATTGCAGGCAGCAGACGTCACCATTTATTGGCAACCTCGAGATCAGCTCGAGCAATGCATTTTGTATGCTCTAAAAATGGCAAAACGAAAAGAGCTCATTCAAATGCAATCTACAAGCCCTTTACATGGTATTCCCGAGCAACACTCTGGTAGTTCTACTTGATCCCAATAAATGGCAGATGTCCTGCTTTTCGTAAGTGAGAGTAACATTTTTTTTTTTTTTTTTTTAATTGGAGGTTTAACGACCACCGTGAGCAACTCAATGGGCTATAAGCAGTCGCCCGTCCCTAATTTAGGGTCACTGGCTTCAGGGAAGGGAGAGAGCCAGTGCTGTAAGATTCAAACCCAGACCCCTTACGGACGAATGATCAGAGGCCAGCGCCTTAGACCACTGCGCCACCGGGGCGGCGTAAAATTTTGAGTACGCTGTTTTTATGTCATTGTCAAAGTGATTCCGATTGTTGTGCGATTGCTTCTATGAGTAAAGGAAAATAATTTTACGAGATTTCCAAACCGTATAGTGACACTGATGATACGGAAAATTATTCATTTGACGACTACAATTTCTTTGGTGGTTCTGGAAGTTCTGAAAGTTATGTAAGTAGTGGGGAAGAATCAGATAATGTTAGTTTGGAAAAGTGTTGTAAGTGGATAGCAATGGACAATGGTAATTTACCACTGGCACCCCAGAGTTACATTTACTTGAACACCTACAACCTGACCTTCCATTGAAACTGTCAATTATTACATATTAGAAAATTGCTCTTATCACATGTCTTTGTATTAAAGTGCATGCTTATACACATTCAAATGATCATTTATAGCATATATATATAATTTCTTTTTTTGATAGATCCACATAGCAAATTAGCGAGAGCAGATTTCTATCTAACATTTTCCTTTTGTGAGCATAATTTAACTAGAATTCTGCTTAGCAAAAGCATTGAAATACCATTGGACGAGGAAAAGATAATAAAACCATTGCTACAGGCCAGCTTCTATATCCACATCAACCCTATTGTTTGCAGGTAAGAATTTTTTACTATAAGGATTGCACTATGATACACATCAAAACCCTAGCAGAACGTAAGTACTCCAATTTTCACTGTGGAGCACTAAGTTTCATAAAAGAAATCAAGCTAATAATCAAAATATATCCACATATATGGCAAAGCTTAAAAGTTTCCTCTTGCAATTTTACATCATTCTTGGAAAAGGCAATTCGTGATTGATTTGTTTGTGGATTCAGTAATGAAGCCATTCAAAAAGCGATTACTTGCTAAGAGGGATTTAAAACTTGGTGAAACATGAAACAGCAACAGCTATGGAGTTAGCAGAAAAGAACACAGCTGATATTAATGTTCCTAATGAAAGTATAAGCAAACAGTAATGTCAATGAAAATTTAAAAAAATGTAAATATCACATGTTCATAACAATGTTTGACATTCTTATAAGAGCAGTGTTAGCAGTAAGAATGCCTACGAAAAAGTAATGAAATCAAGAAATATAAATGTTATGGATATGCAGGGATGGGAGAGACTACGACCTCTTTCAGAGCAGTTTTTGGAGCAGGAAAATTAACCCTTCAAATGGCATTTCTGAGTTCATTGCAGGCAGCAGACGTCACCATTTATTGGCAACCTCGAGATCAGCTCGAGCAATGCATTTTGTATGCTCTAAAAATGGCAAAACGAAAAGAGCTCATTCAAATGCAATCTACAAGCCCTTTACATGGTATTCCCGAGCAACACTCTGGTAGTTCTACTTGATCCCAATAAATGGCAGATGTCCTGCTTTTCGTAAGTGAGAGTAACATTTTTTTTTTTTTTTTTTTTTAATTGGAGGTTTAACGACCACCGTGAGCAACTCAATGGGCTATAAGCAGTCGCCCGTCCCTAATTTAGGGTCACTGGCTTCAGGGAAGGGAGAGAGCCAGTGCTGTAAGATTCAAACCCAGACCCCTTACGGACGAATGATCAGAGGCCAGCGCCTTAGACCACTGCGCCACCGGGGCGGCGTAAAATTTTGAGTACGCTGTTTTTATGTCATTGTCAAAGTGATTCCGATTGTTGTGCGATTGCTTCTATGAGTAAAGGAAAATAATTTTACGAGATTTCCAAACCGTATAGTGACACTGATGATACGGAAAATTATTCATTTGACGACTACAATTTCTTTGGTGGTTCTGGAAGTTCTGAAAGTTATGTAAGTAGTGGGGAAGAATCAGATAATGTTAGTTTGGAAAAGTGTTGTAAGTGGATAGCAATGGACAATGGTAATTTACCACTGGCACCCCAGAGTTACATTTACTTGAACACCTACAACCTGACCTTCCATTGAAACTGTCAATTATTACATATTAGAAAATTGCTCTTATCACATGTCTTTGTATTAAAGTGCATGCTTATACACATTCAAATGATCATTTATAGCATATATATATAATTTCTTTTTTTGATAGATCCACATAGCAAATTAGCGAGAGCAGATTTCTATCTAACATTTTCCTTTTGTGAGCATAATTTAACTAGAATTCTGCTTAGCAAAAGCATTGAAATACCATTGGACGAGGAAAAGATAATAAAACCATTGCTACAGGCCAGCTTCTATATCCACATCAACCCTATTGTTTGCAGGTAAGAATTTTTTACTATAAGGATTGCACTATGATACACATCAAAACCCTAGCAGAACGTAAGTACTCCAATTTTCACTGTGGAGCACTAAGTTTCATAAAAGAAATCAAGCTAATAATCAAAATATATCCACATATATGGCAAAGCTTAAAAGTTTCCTCTTGCAATTTTACATCATTCTTGGAAAAGGCAATTCGTGATTGATTTGTTTGTGGATTCAGTAATGAAGCCATTCAAAAAGCGATTACTTGCTAAGAGGGATTTAAAACTTGGTGAAACATGAAACAGCAACAGCTATGGAGTTAGCAGAAAAGAACACAGCTGATATTAATGTTCCTAATGAAAGTATAAGCAAACAGTAATGTCAATGAAAAATTTAAAAAAAAATGTAAATATCACATGTTCATAACAATGTTTGACATTCTTATAAGAGCAGTGTTAGCAGTAAGAATGCCTACGAAAAAAGTAATGAAATCAAGAAATATAAATGTTATGGATATGCAGGGATGGGAGAGACTACGACCTCTTTCAGAGCAGTTTTTGGAGCAGGAAAATTAACCCTTCAAATGGCATTTCTGAGTTCATTGCAGGCAGCAGACGTCACCATTTATTGGCAACCTCGAGATCAGCTCGAGCAATGCATTTTGTATGCTCTAAAAATGGCAAAACGAAAAGAGCTCATTCAAATGCAATCTACAAGCCCTTTACATGGTATTCCCGAGCAACACTCTGGTAGTTCTACTTGATCCCAATAAATGGCAGATGTCCTGCTTTTCGTAAGTGAGAGTAACATTTTTTTTTTTTTAATTGGAGGTTTAACGACCACCGTGAGCAACTCAATGGGCTATAAGCAGTCACCCGTCCCTAATTTAGGGTCACTGGCTTCAGGGAAGGGAGAGAGCCAGTGCTGTAAGATTCAAACCCAGACCCCTTACGGACGAATGATCAGAGGCCAGCGCCTTAGACCACTGCGCCACCGGGGCGGCGTAAAATTTTGAGTACGCTGTTTTTATGTCATTGTCAAAGTGATTCCGATTGTTGTGCGATTGCTTCTATGAGTAAAGGAAAATAATTTTACGAGATTTCCAAACCGTATAGTGACACTGATGATACGGAAAATTATTCATTTGACGACTACAATTTCTTTGGTGGTTCTGGAAGTTCTGAAAGTTATGTAAGTAGTGGGGAAGAATCAGATAATGTTAGTTTGGAAAAGTGTTGTAAGTGGATAGCAATGGACAATGGTAATTTACCACTGGCACCCCAGAGTTACATTTACTTGAACACCTACAACCTGACCTTCCATTGAAACTGTCAATTATTACATATTAGAAAATTGCTCTTATCACATGTCTTTGTATTAAAGTGCATGCTTATACACATTCAAATGATCATTTATAGCATATATATATAATTTCTTTTTGATAGATCCACATAGCAAATTAGCGAGAGCAGATTTCTATCTAACATTTTCCTTTTGTGAGCATAATTTAACTAGAATTCTGCTTAGCAAAAGCATTGAAATACCATTGGACGAGGAAAAGATAATAAAACCATTGCTACAGGCCAGCTTCTATATCCACATCAACCCTATTGTTTGCAGGTAAGAATTTTTTACTATAAGGATTGCACTATGATACACATCAAAACCCTAGCAGAACGTAAGTACTCCAATTTTCACTGTGGAGCACTAAGTTTCATAAAAGAAATCAAGCTAATAATCAAAATATATCCACATATATGGCAAAGCTTAAAAGTTTCCTCTTGCAATTTTACATCATTCTTGGAAAAGGCAATTCGTGATTGATTTGTTTGTGGATTCAGTAATGAAGCCATTCAAAAAGCGATTACTTGCTAAGAGGGATTTAAAACTTGGTGAAACATGAAACAGCAACAGCTATGGAGTTAGCAGAAAAGAACACAGCTGATATTAATGTTCCTAATGAAAGTATAAGCAAACAGTAATGTCAATGAAAATTTAAAAAAAAAATGTAAATATCACATGTTCATAACAATGTTTGACATTCTTATAAGAGCAGTGTTAGCAGTAAGAATGCCTACGAAAAAAGTAATGAAATCAAGAAATATAAATGTTATGGATATGCAGGGATGGGAGAGACTACGACCTCTTTCAGAGCAGTTTTTGGAGCAGGAAAATTAACCCTTCAAATGGCATTTCTGAGTTCATTGCAGGCAGCAGACGTCACCATTTATTGGCAACCTCGAGATCAGCTCGAGCAATGCATTTTGTATGCTCTAAAAATGGCAAAACGAAAAGAGCTCATTCAAATGCAATCTACAAGCCCTTTACATGGTATTCCCGAGCAACACTCTGGTAGTTCTACTTGATCCCAATAAATGGCAGATGTCCTGCTTTTCGTAAGTGAGAGTAACATTTTTTTTTTTTTTTTTTTTAATTGGAGGTTTAACGACCACCGTGAGCAACTCAATGGGCTATAAGCAGTCGCCCGTCCCTAATTTAGGGTCACTGGCTTCAGGGAAGGGAGAGAGCCAGTGCTGTAAGATTCAAACCCAGACCCCTTACGGACGAATGATCAGAGGCCAGCGCCTTAGACCACTGCGCCACCGGGGCGGCGTAAAATTTTGAGTACGCTGTTTTTATGTCATTGTCAAAGTGATTCCGATTGTTGTGCGATTGCTTCTATGAGTAAAGGAAAATAATTTTACGAGATTTCCAAACCGTATAGTGACACTGATGATACGGAAAATTATTCATTTGACGACTACAATTTCTTTGGTGGTTCTGGAAGTTCTGAAAGTTATGTAAGTAGTGGGGAAGAATCAGATAATGTTAGTTTGGAAAAGTGTTGTAAGTGGATAGCAATGGACAATGGTAATTTACCACTGGCACCCCAGAGTTACATTTACTTGAACACCTACAACCTGACCTTCCATTGAAACTGTCAATTATTACATATTAGAAAATTGCTCTTATCACATGTCTTTGTATTAAAGTGCATGCTTATACACATTCAAATGATCATTTATAGCATATATATATAATTTCTTTTTTGATAGATCCACATAGCAAATTAGCGAGAGCAGATTTCTATCTAACATTTTCCTTTTGTGAGCATAATTTAACTAGAATTCTGCTTAGCAAAAGCATTGAAATACCATTGGACGAGGAAAAGATAATAAAACCATTGCTACAGGCCAGCTTCTATATCCACATCAACCCTATTGTTTGCAGGTAAGAATTTTTTACTATAAGGATTGCACTATGATACACATCAAAACCCTAGCAGAACGTAAGTACTCCAATTTTCACTGTGGAGCACTAAGTTTCATAAAAGAAATCAAGCTAATAATCAAAATATATCCACATATATGGCAAAGCTTAAAAGTTTCCTCTTGCAATTTTACATCATTCTTGGAAAAGGCAATTCGTGATTGATTTGTTTGTGGATTCAGTAATGAAGCCATTCAAAAAGCGATTACTTGCTAAGAGGGATTTAAAACTTGGTGAAACATGAAACAGCAACAGCTATGGAGTTAGCAGAAAAGAACACAGCTGATATTAATGTTCCTAATGAAAGTATAAGCAAACAGTAATGTCAATGAAAAATTTAAAAAAAATGTAAATATCACATGTTCATAACAATGTTTGACATTCGTATAAGAGCAGTGTTAGCAGTAAGAATGCCTACGAAAAAAGTAATGAAATCAAGAAATATAAATGTTATGGATATGCAGGGATGGGAGAGACTACGACCTCTTTCAGAGCAGTTTATGGAGCAGGAAAATTAACCCTTCAAATGGCATTCCTGAGTTCATTGCAGGCAGCAGACGTCACCATTTATTGGCAACCTCGAGATCAGCTCGAGCAATGCATTTTGTATGCTCTAAAAATGGCAAAACGAAAAGAGCTCATTCAAATGCAATCTACAAGCCCTTTACATGGTATTCCCGAGCAACACTCTGGTAGTTCTACTTGATCCCAATAAATGGCAGGTGTCCTGCTTTTCGTAAGTGAGAGTAACTTTTTTTTTTTTTTTTTTTTTTTTGATTGGAGGTTTAACGACCACCGTGAGCAACTCAATGGGCTATATACAGTCGCCCGTCCCTAATTTAGGGTCACTGGCTTCAGGGAAGGGAGAGAGCCAGTGCTGTAAGATTCAAACCCAGACCCCTTACGGACGAATGATAAGAGGCCAGCGCCTTAGACCACTGCGCCACCGGGGCGGCGTAAAATTTTGAGTACGCTGTTTTTATGTCATTGTCAAAGTGATTCCGATTGTTGTGCGATTGCTTCTATGAGTAAAGGAAAATAATTTTACGAGATTTCCAAACCGTATAGTGACACTGATGATACGGAAAATTATTCATTTGACGACTACAATTTCTTTGGTGGTTCTGGAAGTTCTGAAAGTTATGTAAGTAGTGGGGAAGAATCAGATAATGTTAGTTTGGAAAAGTGTTGTAAGTGGATAGCAATGGACAATGGTAATTTACCACTGGCACCCCAGAGTTACATTTACTTGAACACCTACAACCTGACCTTCCATTGAAACTGTCAATTATTACATATTAGAAAATTGCTCTTATCACATGTCTTTGTATTAAAGTGCATGCTTATACACATTCAAATGATCATTTATAGCATATATATATAATTTCTTTTTTGATAGATCCACATAGCAAATTAGCGAGAGCAGATTTCTATCTAACATTTTCCTTTTGTGAGCATAATTTAACTAGAATTCTGCTTAGCAAAAGCATTGAAATACCATTGGACGAGGAAAAGATAATAAAACCATTGCTACAGGCCAGCTTCTATATCCACATCAACCCTATTGTTTGCAGGTAAGAATTTTTTACTATAAGGATTGCACTATGATACACATCAAAACCCTAGCAGAACGTAAGTACTCCAATTTTCACTGTGGAGCACTAAGTTTCATAAAAGAAATCAAGCTAATAATCAAAATATATCCACATATATGGCAAAGCTTAAAAGTTTCCTCTTGCAATTTTACATCATTCTTGGAAAAGGCAATTCGTGATTGATTTGTTTGTGGATTCAGTAATGAAGCCATTCAAAAAGCGATTACTTGCTAAGAGGGATTTAAAACTTGGTGAAACATGAAACAGCAACAGCTATGGAGTTAGCAGAAAAGAACACAGCTGATATTAATGTTCCTAATGAAAGTATAAGCAAACAGTAATGTCAATGAAAAATTTAAAAAAAAATGTAAATATCACATGTTCATAACAATGTTTGACATTCTTATAAGAGCAGTGTTAGCAGTAAGAATGCCTACGAAAAAAGTAATGAAATCAAGAAATATAAATGTTATGGATATGCAGGGATGGGAGAGACTACGACCTCTTTCAGAGCAGTTTATGGAGCAGGAAAATTAACCCTTCAAATGGCATTCCTGAGTTCATTGCAGGCAGCAGACGTCACCATTTATTGGCAACCTCGAGATCAGCTCGAGCAATGCATTTTGTATGCTCTAAAAATGGCAAAACGAAAAGAGCTCATTCAAATGCAATCTACAAGCCCTTTACATGGTCTTCCCGAGCAATACTCTGGTAGTTCTACTTGATCCCAATAAATGGCAGGTGTCCTGCTTTTCGTAAGTGAGAGTAACATTTTTTTTTTTTTTTTTTTTTTTTTAATTGGAGGTTTAACGACCACCGTGAGCAACTCAATGGGCTATAAGCAGTCGCCCGTCCCTAATTTAGGGTCACTGGCTCCAGGGAAGGGAGAGAGCCAGTGCCGTAAGATTCAAACCTGGACCCCTTACGGACGAATGATCAGAGGCCAGCGCCTTAGACAACTGCGCCACCTGGGCGGCGTAAAATTTTGAGTACGCTGTTTTTATGCCATTGTCAAAGTGATTCCGATTGTTGTGCGATTGCTTCTATGAGTAAAGGAAAATAATTTTATGAGATTTCCAAACCGAATAGTGATACTGATGATACAGAAAATTATTCATTTGACGACTACAATTTCTTTGGTGGTTCTGGAAGTTCTGAAAGTTATGTAAGTAGTGGGGAAGAATCAGACAATGTTAGTTTGGAAAAGTGTTGTAAGTGGACAGCAATGGACAATGGTAATTTACCACTGGCACCCCAGAGTTACATTTACTTGAACACCAGGAGTAAAGGTTAGTTTAGAGTGGAAGGTCAGGCTTATTACAACCTGACCTTCCTTTGAAACTGTCAATTATTACATATTAGAAAATTGCTCTTATCACATGTCTTTGTATGAAAGTGCATGCTTATACACATTCAAATGATCATTTATAGCATATATATATAATTTCTTTTTTGATAGATCCACATAGCAAATTAGCAAGAGCAGATTTCTATCTAACATTTTCCTTTTGTGATCATAATTTAACTAGAATTCTGCTTAGCAAAAGCATTGAAATACCATTGGACGAGGAAAAGATAATAAAACCAGTGCTACAGGCCAGCTTCTATATCCACATCAACCATATTGTTTGCAAGTAAGAATTTTTTACTATAAGGATTGCACTATGATACACATCAAAACCCTAGCAGAACGTAAGTACTCCAATTTTCACTGTGGAGCACTAAGTTTCATAAAAGAAATCAAGCTAATAATCAAAATATATCCACATATATGGCAAAGCTTAAAAGTTTCCTCTTGCAATTTTACATCATTCTTGGAAGAGGCAATTCGTGATTGATTTGTTTGTGGATTCAGTAATGAAGCCATTCAAAAAGTGATTACTTGCTAAGAGGGATTTAAAACTTTGTGAAACATGAAACAGCAACAGCTATGGAGTTAGCAGAAAGGAACACAGCTGATATTAATGCTCCTAACGAAAATATAAATAAACAGTAATGTCAATGAAATTTTCTTTTTTAAATGTAAAATGTCACATGTTCATAACAATGTTTGACATTCTTATAAGAGCAGTGCTAGCAGTAAAAATCCCTACGAAAAAGTAATGAAATCAAGAAATATAAATGTTATGGATATGCAGGGATGGGAGAGACTACAACCTCTTTCAGAGCAGTTTTTGGAGCAGGAAAATTAACCCTTCAACTAGCATTTTTGAGTTTATCGCAGGCAGCAGACGTCAGCATTTTTTGGCAACCTCGAATTCAGCTCGAGCAATGCATTTTTGTATACTCTAAAAATGGCAAAACAAAAAGAGCTCATTCAAATGCAATCTACAAGCCCTTCCCAAGCAACACTCTGGTAGTTCTGCTTGATCTCAATAGATGGCAGATGTCCTGCTTTTCGTAAGCGAGAGCAAAATTTTGAGTACGCTGTTTTTATGTCATTGTCAAAGTGATTCCGATTGTTGTGCGATTGCTTCTATGAGTAAAGGAAAATAATTTTACCAGATTCTCAAACCAGATAGTGATACTGATGATACGGAAAATTATTTATTTGAAGACTACAATTTCTCTGGTGGTTCTGGAAATTCTGAAAGTTATGTAAGTAGTGGGGAAGAATCAGACAATGTTAGTTTGGAAAAGTGTTGTAAGTGGACAGCAATGGACAATGGTAATTTAGCACTGGCACCCCCAGAGTTACATTTACTAGAACACCAGGAGAAAAGGTTAGTTTAGAGGGTGAATCTTCAGCTCTTTGGTATTTTCATACATTTATTGATGACTAAATGGTTGAGAATATTTGTTTCAGACTAATAGGTATGCAGACCAGACAATAAGTGTCACTGCAATGAAGCCGAAATCAAGAATGAAGGACTGGAAAGAAACTAGTTTACATGAAATGTTTTGTTTTCATTGCACTTACAATTTTGCAAGGGATATAATTGTGAAGCCTATGATAGAACTTTATTGGACAACGTCACACCTTTTTTCAACACCAGCCTTTCATGAATACATGTCACTTCATCGCTTTCAGCTAATCAAGAAATTTTTACAATTTGTGAACAATGAACTAAATGAAAGTGATCATCCGTCACGATAATTAACACAGCTATCGAACATCGCCGAATCGACTGTAATTACTGTTTCACACGTGAATTAAATCACAACAGAAAACTTGAAAATTTAATCGCCGTGTAGCGGGAATCGAACCCACGTCTCCCGATTTGTGTTCGAGCGCGCTATCCGTTGCACCACCCACGACGACGAATTCGCAAGCATCTGTGGAAATTACATAATATATGGCTAATATTCCAAGAAATTTTCAAGTGTTTACTTGGTTAAAAGAGACATAAGTATAGATGAAAGTTTGTTATTATATAAAGGTATGTTAGGTTGGAAACAATATATTCCTTTGAAGAGGGCGAGATTTGGGATAAAATTTTACATGCTTTGTGAATCTAGTTCAGGGTATATATTCTCTCAAATTATTTATACAGAAAAAGGTACCATGGTTTCCAAAACATTCAAAGACAAACTGCACACAATTCAAATTGTAATGTATCTTTTGGAATCAATTTTGTCACTAAGGCACTGCATGACTGCAGATAATATTTAAATGTCCTCAGAGCTTTGTGATTTGCTACTGTTTTATAAGACATAGTTTTGGTACAGTAAGAAAAAATAGAAAAGATTTGCCTACTAATTTTCAAAAGGAAATAATTCCTAAAGAGCACGTTATTTCTTATCAGATGTAAGGTAATGGCCCTTCACTGGCGAGACAAAAAAGATGTTTATCTTAAGTACTGTGCATAATGCCTTCACTAGTCATGTTGACGGTTCTGAGAAGCCTGTTGTTTTGGACTATAACAACACAATGGGTGGGGGTTGACAGGACTGATCGATCTCTAAAACCACACGAAAAAGATTAGCAATGTAAATAAAAGATTAGCAATAAAAAAGTATTTTGGCACTTAGTGGATCAAGCAATACACAATTCTTTCACTATTCATAAAAAAATTTTCAGGACAGCATAAAATGCTTCTGGAATTCAGGCAGAATTTGGTGTCCGAAATTTTAGCTCACTACTTTACACCAGGTAAAAGCAAGAAAGGTGAACGTAAAAGTGCATTTTCTGATCCACTTCATTTAGTTGCTAGACATTTTCCCTCTTATATACTGCCTACTGACAAAAAAAAGAGAACCTGCAAGGCAGTGTGTGGTTTGTTGTTCCAAAAAGATAGATGGGAAGAAAAAGAGAAAAGAAACAAGAAGCAGGGGTGCGGAAAATTTTCAGGGCCCAATATTTCCCCAGAACGCAATTTTTTTCCCTGTCTGAAATTTTCCCCAAAACTGTAGCGGACTTTCATACAAGTTTAAGCGAGTATTAGATCTATATGTTGATGATTAAGAACTAATCCTTAATGCCTATTACTTAAAAATTTGAAAAAAAAACAACAACCTAATATTTATTTTAGATTCAAAATGTCTGAAACATTTTTGGGTCTAGGTGGAAACAGTGGTGGGGCAGAGAGGCTGAAAAATAAACAGCTAAAAAAATTAAACTATAATTTATTTCATTCTAGCATTTCAGGCGTATAATTGTGCCAGATAATTTTACTGAAAGAAATTTAAATTAGACTTAAATCCTTTGAAAAATGCGTGGGTCATTCGCTTTAAGATATGCGGAACCGCTAATAATTTTTCAGATCAGCGCCTACGACACATAAGCTGTCATTAGTTTCGGAATTTTTTTTATTAGCATGACTAGTGGTTGCGCCGTACTTATTACTCGTGCCACGCTGTCTACGCCTTGGCATTAGTAAAGTCGTTTGGGCTCGGTGAATTATATGCCAGCGGCAGTCTGTAGTACGCCACTGTGCTCATAACCTCTTGTATTTATAATGACTTTTTTCAAAATGATTACCTGATTGCCGTGCAGTAAATTACTCTTATTGTTTGCGTTACACTCGTTGTTAATAAGTCAATTTTTCGTTTTATTATTATTACTACTATTATTATTACCTACCCGCGGGCAAAAATTTCTCCAGAGCTGCCTTAATTTCCCCGAACCTCGTTCGTGAGTTCGGACAAATTCTGCACCCCTGGAACATAGTATGTGGCAAAGGACTGTGCTGTTATGAAAAATATCGAACTTAGATTTTTTTTTTTGCGAATATAAATTTGTCTTAATCCCATTATTTGCATCTCTATGAGTAATAAATCAGCAATTAAGTGCATTAGTTTACGTGTAAGTCTGTAATGACTTCACAACCAGGAAGACCCAACTTTACCTCTAAGGTCTTGGCTTCTTTCCTTGAACACACTTCATACACATTAGCCAGAATGACTGTTAAGCAACAGGCCTTTTGGGTTTAAACATTCTCCATAGCTGCATGCAAGTTGCTGTTGTTATCCTTCAGGCCATGAATATTCTTGTTTTCATTCGTAGAACGCCACAACGTGTTGACTTCTTACATTGTTTAACTTACGTGATACCTCATTTATATTAGATGCAACTGACTTAGCATTTGAGTGTTGTCACCCCCCCATTACCTTCCGTTTAAACGCGCACTGCTAAAAACTTTACTCCTCAATAAATACATACATACACCATAAATACCCACTTAAATCACACACATATTTTGTTCTATACAAACACTTTTATGCACTATTTACACACCGGATTCAAACCACTCAATATAAAATATCTGTCTACATAACTTATAGAGATGGGTCGGAAATCAAGTCACTGATATTTTGTCACTGATACGCTTATGTCACCATCACCGGGTGCGACTTGTTTGGCGAAACATCAGTGACAGAATCACTGACGGCGCCACCTATCACCGGCCGAAACTCCCAGACCCGCAGTTTCTGCTCTTTTTAGACGGGTTTGGTGCCACTGAGCTGTGACAGTGATTTCCGCGAAGGATCATTTGTGTCACCGTAACTTCATTCTCAGCTACTGGGAGTGGGATTACAACATTACGGTTGGATAGCGATGACACTTATTTTATTTCGATTTCGTTCAGATGTTAACATGGCGAGTAGTGCAAACTACAGAAAAGTCAGAGCAATATGGGATCATTTCACTGATCTTGGCGATCGAATTGCTTCATGTGATATTTGTAAGCAAAAGCTGTCTTACAAAACATCCACATCAAACTTAAGAAAACAATTTAGTAGGAAACATCCTTCTGTTATGTGCAGACAAATATAAGAGGTGCATCAACTTCCAGTGAATTGAATTCTCAATCTCTGGATGCTCAAAATGCTGAAAACCGTTTACTAAGCAATGACTGTATAATGGAAGAACCAAATGAAGACCCCAGGTATGCAAAAAATCTGCAGCAAGCAAGAATTTCATCTTATATACCGAAAAAGATTGGTGTCGATTGAAAGAAAATAGTTGACAACCTTCTGATGAATTTGTTCATAACTGATTCCCAGCCATTTAGTATTGTAGAAGATAAAGGATTCATGGAATTTGTGAATGGTTTAAATCCATCGTACCAATTACCATCCAGAAAAACACTTTCTGCAGTTCTGCTACCTTCCATGTATGAACAATACTTAAAATGATGTGTGTATAAAGCTGAGGAAAGTTTAAAGTGTTTGTCTCACAACTAATTGCTGGACGTCGGCAGTTAATGAAAGTTACATTGCTGTTACTGCCCATTACATCACTGACACATTCGATTTGGAATCAGTGTTGTTAGAATGTGCACCTATATAAATGCTTCTCACACAAGCCACAACTTAGCAATGGAAATAAAATGCATTGTTTCATACTCAGGTTTAGTGGAAAAGGTACTGCTAGTTGTTACAGATAATGCTGCTAATATGAAAAATGCCATAGTAAATGATGCAAGCAGAAACGTTCAGTCAGCCACGAGTCTCGCACAAGAACAGAGAGTCGCTTTGTTAGAAGTTTATTTTGCAGAAAAATCTTACCAACGTTGCATCCAACTCTTTCAAAGGAAGTTTCCTGATGCTCCTATACCAGGGAAAACAACTGTGTATGACCTTGTGAACTGGTTTCGCAAAACAGGCAGAGTTCAGGATAAGCTTAAAAGTGGCCGGCCGTTCATGGTGATGACCACGTTTCTGGAGAAAATTCAAGTTTCCCTGCAGCGCCTCTCCCCGGAAGTCACTTTGGCGGCTGTCTCAAGAGTTAGGGTCATCGTATTCAGCCTGCAAGAGGGCTACTAAACATCTAAAGCTACGGCCGTACAGAATTCGAGTAGTGCAAGAGCTATGTCCTTTGGACTCGGAAAAGCGCCTTGCCTACTGCCAATGGTTTAAGAGTTTCATGCGCAACAATGTGACTAACCAGCTTTAACAACACTTTTTTCAGTGACGAGGCATGGTTTCATTTGAATGGATATGTCAATAGCCAAAACACTCTCATATGGGCTGCGGATAATCCACACGCATTGTATGAGGTTGGACTTCACTGCCAGAAAGTTGGAGTGTGGTGCACCATGTCTAGATGGCGAATTGTAGAGCCATTTTTTTTTTACACAACTGTAAATCTCGCTGTGTATGCAGAAATCATCCATCAATTTGTAGCGATGCTGGAAGAGCACGAACGTTGCTGTTGGTTTCAACAAGATGGAGCAACGTACCACACATCAAACGACACAATGGAGATGCTCCACGAGTTCTTCCACGATCGATTAATCTCGAAAAAACTTTGGCCGCCTCACTCACCAGACTTTTATTTGCAGAGCTATCTGAAAGACACAGTTTACCACAACAACCCTAAGATGGTACAGTACCTGCGGAACAACATCATTAGAGCCACGAGGGACATACCAGCAAACACGCTGAAAAGAGTGTCCGCCAACATGTGTCGTCGGGTGAATTTGTGTCTTGAACAGAATGGTGGACAATTCCAGCATCTATTGCAAAGTGGTTTTCATTACCTGTAAGTATGAGTGCTAATCTAACAGTATGTAAAAATAGTTATACATTACAATATTCATGGTAGAAATATTTGAATTCAGAGTTCAGGGACTTTTGAATCACCCTGTACTAGCCTGCTTAGGCAATTACCTGACAAACTCGGGAGCGAGTGCTATTTTCACTGAAGCAGAAGTGTTCAGCCCAGTGATTGTCAACAGCATTCTGGGTAGCAGTCACTATTCTCATGCAGTGCACGGAATGTTCATGTTGGCTGAAGCAATGAATCGCTTACTGTGGTCAGAGTTCATGAAGCAGAATAGATAACACTTTGTTCAAGAAGGTAAATTGGAACAATCTGTGCTGACTGTTCAAGAAGCTTGCAGGGATAAAAATCCTGTTTCGGTGTAGCGCAAATGTCTCCAAATGTAAAGATGTGATTGCACAGCTTAGGCGTGCATTCCAAGAGTTCACACACAAGGGAAAAGCAAAAGTGAAATGTTTTGCTACTGGAGTCAGTTTTGCAATGTCCTTTTCCCAGTTTTACAAGACCTGCAACAATCTCTTAGAGCTGCTGATTGGAACCTTTACTTGTCAGCTGTCCAAAGATCAATGGACCTGTTTTTCTACTTTGATAAGGTAAACTATGCGAGATGGGGTAATGTTTTCTTACAGGATTGCTTGCTTTTTCCACAGACTTATCCAAGCAGGGGCACCGACTGTGTGCTCCGGGACCTGCACACCCATTAAATGTTTTCAATGGGTGCTAGGCACCCATTGAAAACAATTCCATGCATGGATTGGCCGGCAAGGTCCCCGGAACTAAATCCAATCGAACAAGAGTGGGACAAGTCGCCAGCAACGATTCTGCAACTGCGATTGGCGCTACAAGAGGAATGGGCCGCGATGCCTCAACAGCTCCTTGACAACCTCGTCCTTAGCATGGACAGACGTTGTAAATCCTGCAACGCAGTCAGAGGTGATCATATCCCCTACTAAAGACTGGATTTTTCTTGGCAGCCGCCTGTCACATGGACGTTTCTGTCTTCTGTCCAGTTCTGCTTGAAGCTACCTTTTCAATAAAGTGCCTTTGCATCCTTTGGATTCCTTATTTGGATGGTTTTGCTCACTTGTCCCATATTCTTACATCTTGGGGATCTTAAGGTATGATTTGAGTCGCTGTGGAGCACTTCTGCACGACGTTACATTCGAAAATCCGTCTTGTCCTTAATTTTTGCACGCCAGTGTATTTCCATACCTTAACACCCCACCTCAGTCTTTTCTCTGCTCATACTCCATGTCATTGTTATGGGCTTGAGCACCCATTGGATTTCTGGAAAGTTGGCACCTATGTATCCAAGTATTCATGCAGAATTTATGAGAGGTGGCTTTGTTGTGAAGAACACCTCACAGCAATTCAGTTGTGTTGCCATCAATCAAGACTTTGGAGCAATCCTGTAACAAAGTAGCCAAAGACCACAGAGGCATAATTGGCATCACAAGAAGAAAACAGGCTGTGGCACAACATGACCTTGTTAGACACAAGAAAGTGCAGATATCTCAAGTCAAAGGTCGCGCTTACTTGCAACTGCCGTGTAAATCAACCATTTTTTAGGCATTTTGGCCAGCTGTTAAAAAATCGTGAGTCACAGGTGATTCGAAAAAAAAACACACTTGCGGATCTTTTTTTTTTTTTTCTTAGTACGTAAAGCATTTAAGGCATTGAAATTTCAGTTTTGCGTAGAAATTGGCATTCATTTTGCATTTTTGCTAGTTTTCCCGTTTTAGTGGATCACCTCCATAAATCGACGAATGTTTCAATCGCCCCCACCCTAGGCATTTTCCCCTTCAGAAGACCGAAATACAGGCATTCCCTGTGGGTTCCGTCTGTGGGAGGGCCCGTGACTTTTGGAATGTGCCATGTGACAAATGTCAGCAGTGAGAGTAGCCACGACCTTCGATACAGGAATTTTATGTCAAACGTCACAGTGTGGAAAACAAGTTTTGACTTTTCAGAAACAGTTCTCATGAATTAATCCAAGGTTTATTCTGTCTGTTGTTCATATCACTCTCAGTGTTCTGTTATGTCTAAATGCAAAGCAAACAGTGAAATTCTCGGTGAAACAACAACAAAAAACAAAAAAAGAAAATTAAGCGTTATTTCAATAATGCATGGAAAAACAAATTTTTATGGGTCAATACAATGGAAATGCTACAACTTGGGGCAACTGAGTTGCAGCTGGAATCAAAGTCAATGATGCTTTTGTTAAAGGATCTAAAAATTTCCAGCGAGATTCTTTAACACGACACGCTTCTTCGTTTACTCATAAGAACAGCGTCCTTGCACTGCAGCAAAAAAAGCCAAGGAACTTGACGATGGTGAAGGTGGCATCATGAAAAGAGGGGGAAGATTCATGCGACCACGGAAGAGTTTCAGTAATGGCCACAACACTATGGTTGACAAAGGAAGAAGTTTCAAATAACAAATTCAATTCATTGATAGAGCTGCAAAAGTTTAACAGCAATGAAAGACTGGCAAAATCTCCATACCAAAAATACAAGCACCTCTCAATCCTAATTGAAATGTAAGCTGACACATAACGCTAGGTAGCTGACCAGTGGGTAACAACTGCTTGCTGATGATGTCCAAGGCGATTGGACGAAAACGTTCCAAGGACAACTTGTTGGCTAGGAGGGGTGGATGTTTGCGATCTCACGTAGTATGTACTTCATTGTGTGTTTTGATAAAGCATCTTAGCGGTAGGGCGTGGTTTGTCCAGGCATATGTGCAATTGAATTTACTGTGTTTTTGGGTTGTAAAAGGTTTTTTTTTTTTTGTTATTATTTCATCAGTTTGTAAATAGTCCTTGTTTAGTATAGTGTAATGTGTTGATATTTCAAATATTGATGAAGTTTCTAAATGTTTTTTCATGTGCTTTTAATAGTGTGAATTTTAAGGTCTTCGTAGCATAGGGCGTTTTTGAAGAACATGGTTTATGCAAATCTTACAGTCAATAAAGACAGACTGTATCTAACTTCGTAAAAGTTTTTGGTCGAGTTCTCAGAGCTTTCACTAATTGGTTTTTTAAATTGTACATACAGTTTTTATACTATTTTTTATTTGTGCAAGATGTTTTTGGTTAGTGTGGTTAAATGTGTTTGATAGTTCAAAGTCGCAATGGAGTAGTGTGGGGTTTTTAAGTTGCTTTTTGAATGTGTCTTACGTTTCTGTATTTTACGTCATTGGTGATACGAAGTAGTTGGTGGATATCAAAGAGGTTCAAGTTGGTTGTGAATTGTATTGTTGTACACACGTTTCTAAAGTTGAATTCATCATATATTAATGCATTTTGGAGCCGAGTAAATTTACGATAGTAAAAGATGGGACCGCAAGTTATTTCAGCTTAATATTGCTGCATAAGAATTATAATGAAGCATCTATCCTCTCGACCAGCAAGAAGATAGTAAAGAAAATTCTAGGCCATTGTGGGGTGTGTTGCGTTGGAGCATGTGTCTTTATTTCTCCCAGTTCGAAATGCTATCTCAGAACATAATAACAGTTATTGTAAGAAAAAAATTCAAACCGATTTTAAATCTGTGGAATTTTTAAGCCCAAATCGTTACCCAACATGACGAAATTAAGCAAAAGCTGCCAGTTTTGTGAAATTAAAAATGCATTGGGGCACGGTTTCGTAACTTCTTCTCTGGCATGAGAAAGTTAAAAAAAAAAAAAAAAGTAAGTCCAATGTTCATTCGAGCCAGTGCTTCTCTAGCAATGATTTTTTTGCTAGACCGTTAGTCAGTAAGTTCTCTAGTCTCTATGCTTTCCAACTGTGCTTTGTTCGTCGCTCGATAACGTGCATAAAAATGTCTTGGCTTGATCAACGAAATTAATATGTTCGAGTAATATTTTTTCCTCTGCAAATTGCGTCTCTTTAAGCTGTTACTGTTTTACTATAGCAGTTTTACTTGCATTTTTTTCAAGTGTCAAATAGTTTAGTATTAGCGATTCGCTATGAGCAGCAATGTAAAAGGGGGGGTACTATCAAACATTCCATAATGCGTATTCTACGGAATTCCCATGCATTGCAAAATCTTCAAATAATGAAAAATATGCATTTTGCACCACGTGTTGATAAGATTTCAGCGTTTCACGCGGTGGAAGGAATAATATTACTCATCATATTTCTAGTGCCAAGGGAATGAAGTTTTTGGAAAGTGTGCACAAAATACGTTGACACGTTTAATTGGAGATGGAGATGCCAATATAATGGTAAAAGTAGCCGAGAAAGTACCGTATGGCAACAAAGTATTAAAAGTTGAATGTGCAAACCATGTCATTAGAAGGTACAGACAGGCACTTGAAAAACTGCTAGTGAATTCCTCCAGATTTTTGGGTATCAAAGGAAACAAAGCTAGAAAATCATCATTGAAGAAGAAAATACTGCTTATTATTGGTGCAAGAACAACAATCAACAGACATGCTCAGCAGAATGGAAATGACAGTGATAACGCAGTAGAACATTTAATTGCCAAGTTGAGAAACAAAACCAGCCATGTTTTCGGAAAACATGATGCCTGCACTTCATTTTGTAAGCGGAAAGAATGTGATCCTGATGAACCAGTTTTCCAAAATATGACAGAAGTCGACATGCTATCAGCAGTGGAGGAGACTGTAGGACATGCTCTTATAGCCTCTGCGAGCACTTTGATTATGAATGCCACCAACAATCTCGCCGAGAACTTCACGAGTCAGTTTTGCAAGGTATCAGGTGGAAAGAGAGTGAATCATTCAAAAGGTGGGGGAATAAGCCGTCGTGCAAAACTGGCCATACAGGCGTTTCAAAATCCAGCTCAAGTGTGGCATGCGGATTTTCATTTGATAGCGACTGAGGAAAAGCCCATGTACGCGAGTTCATTTCTAAAAGGAAAATTCGTCATGTGAAATGCTTAACCCGGCGTAAATTGTTTCCAACAGAGAAGATGTTGTAGAGTGTAACTCGTACAAAAATACATGTGCACATAG
This sequence comes from Macrothele yani, assembly GCA_039090855.1. Taxonomy (NCBI): domain Eukaryota; kingdom Metazoa; phylum Arthropoda; class Arachnida; order Araneae; family Macrothelidae; genus Macrothele; species Macrothele yani. Next base: position 18,910,056 of record CM077003.1, on the reverse strand, counting down.
GTGGAGATGAAAATTACAGTTAGTACTCAGGTCGAACAGATATGAATTCCTGAATTTTTTACAAAGCCGAGTACAGAATTCATCGAATATCTCAAAGTAGAAAGAAAAGACTAATATGAACAACTCACAAGATGTCGTTCATTATCGGATAAATGGTGGGAGGAAAGGTCTGAACGCCTACCTTCAACTTTTTAAAAAGATGTTGCGGACAGAAGAACTACAACCTTGAGTGCCAAATTAATTAAAAGGATTGTGTACAGAGATTATATAACAACTGCTGCCATGAAGTATGACATTGCTTCTGAACAAATTGCTTTGGAAGTATACCAAGTGCAAACGAACAATGATGTGGAGCGTGGTGGACTTTTCGTGGATCCAGAAAAGCTGTTTCTGTGCACAAGTCCCGATGGTCTAATTGGACACGAAGGTCTGCTGGAGATAAAATGCACGTACAGTGCCTGCTCAGCCAATAACTTTCCGGGAGTCTGTAAAATCCACAATATTGAACTTCAGATGGATCCTGACGGATGTTTTTTTCTCCCCAGGAAACAAATACTTCTATCAAATACAGGGCCAGCTAGCCATAATGCGCAGATCCTGGTGTGATATTTTTGCCTAGTGCAGAGAAGATTCCAAAATAATAAGAGTTACGAGAGACGAATTTTGGAATGACATGGTACCAAAACTTGAAAAGTTCTACATGCAGTGTATGTTGCCAGAGCTTATTGATCCCAGAACTACGTGAAACCTGCCCTTGGCAAGAACCCCAGCATATTCTAAACTCTATAAAGGAAAGGCAGAAGAGAAAAGTGCCAAAAAAGTAAAAGTTAGAAGTCAAAAATAGCAACCTTTCGGTGGGAAAAGTTTGAGGTACAACTGATATGGTAAGTCTAGAACAAGTGGCCATCATACAACTGATTATACACACTTTAGGGTATCGTACAAGAATGGCACTTTTCCATCCACTACTCATTCATAACAAAAAAATGTTTTAGGGTAAACCTGATGTGAGCAACAAAAGTTATTGTCACTTATAAAATGAGAATTCAATTGGAAACTCCATGAAAATAAATAAGTTTATGTTATACCAATAGAAAATGTACTTTGTCGAATAGCATTGTTGGGTCATAAGTTGGGACAGCCATAGGTATCGAGTAGCCAGATGTTCATTGGCCAGTTGATCGAACTCGGCTGCAGTTGCTCGAACTTACTGCATTCACGCCATTAAATAATGTATCATCAAACTCAATGTATCATATAAATATACGATACCATCGCTCTGTCCACGTTATTTTTATAAACAACGAATAGCAATTGAAAAATATTCAGAGCGATGGCATCGTATATTTATATTATCTCCACGTATTTAAAATATACTCATCAATGCATCATTATAATCGTATATATACACTGCTGGCGAACCAAAATGCAACACCAAGAAGGAAGCATCCGATTGGCCTGAAATTAGCAGCATGCGTCGCCCGTGAGAGGACATGCAAACGATTAGCATTGCAGGGCATATGCAAATCATGTGCGCCCGGAACGCCACTGAAGGCGGGGTGTAAGTAGTGGAAGTGTGTTGTGCTGCCGGACCTGTGCATAGGAAGATTCCTGATGCCTCATCGCAGAATACGGCAGTCATTCCAGCACGTTTCGGAGTTCAACAGAGGACAAATAGTGGCTTATCGCAACAGTGGTTCATCGTACTGAGACATCAGCGCAGCGCCCGTGTGGTACGACATCCAGCCACAGTGAGGCGGGTATGGATTCAGTGGGTGTAGGAGGGAGGGACGGACGGACCGACCGACGTGAGCGATTGCAGCAGCCGTGGCACACCACCAAACGAGAGGACCGTCACGTTGTGCGGCAGGCATTGACGGCTCGCACCGCCACATCACGAACGTAAGTGCAGGAATTAGGGTCTGTTGTGCAACAACCTGTGTCAGCACGTATCGTTTGACATCGTCTGCAGGAGCTTGTCGCACAGCACCCATTGCTCTGATTACCGTTGACGTTACCCCACCGGAGAGTGCAGTGGCCCGTTGAACGCCGTACCTGAACTACGGAATGGCACGACATTGTCTTCTCCGACGAATCCCACTTCAGCCTGCAACACCACGATGGTCGGATCCGCGTGTGGCGGCACCGCGACAAGAGACGGTATGACGCCTGCATTATGCATCGCCATACCGGTTCGTCACCTGGCGTTATGGTTTGGGGCACAATTGGATATGTCATCCGTACCCCTCTGGTACGCATCGCCGGTACCTTTAACAGCCACCGCTACATCGACATTTTAGAGCCTGTAGTCCTCCCTTATGTGCAGGACCTGCCAGCGGCCACGTTTCAACAGGACAATGCGTCCCCGCATGGGGCACGCATCGTGCAACAATTCTTCACGGCCCACCAGGTTTCACTGCTGCCGTGGCACGCCTGTTATCCCGATATGTCGCTCATCGAACACGTCTGGTTGCTGATCGGCAACCGCGTGGCCTGGCAAGCACCACCTGCGGCTACGCCTGATGAACTGTGGCAATGTGTGGAAGCAGCCTGGACCGACATACCCCAAGCTCAATCCAAAGCTTCTTTCATTTGATGCGGTGGCGTGTAGCGGCCGTTATTGCCCGCCATGGGGGCCACACGAACTATTGATGTCTGCGTGTTCCGCAAGTCGCATGGGCAGCTCAATCGTTTCATCTTTGTATCTGTTGTTATGTGTCCAGTAAATCTGGCTTTGCTATCTCGTGTCCTTCTTGGCATTGCATTTTGGGTGGCCAGCAGTATATATTGTAATTATGTGCTGCTTGTATATTTCTAAATGTAGTTGATATTCAAGTTATATGCTTAGTTTTTTTAATGTTAGTGTATTACGAAAGAAATCTTTGTTGGTATATATATATATATATATATACTTAAAAGCAAAACTGAAGACTAAGGAAAAAATTTTAGAATTTAAAACGAAGGGTGCAAAATAACCTGAAAATCAAAACGCGCAACGCAGCAGTTTTGAAAATTCAGAATTTACATTCTATAAAGAAGATACCTAAGCAAAAAAATACATATATAATTTTGACCCACACCTAGTACAACATAGAAAAGGTTATGTATCTACCTGTGTGAGTAAAAGGAGAAAAGATAAAAAATAAAATAAAACAACTGAATGTAGAAGGTGTCGAGAATACTGAGCCTTGGCTTTATCAAGGACCAGCAAAAACTCTGCATTTTCTCACTTCCACAAAGACCTAGTTGGAAATGGGTTTCTGCAAGGCCATAGATGCAAGTAACATTCCCACCTAAAATAGTTTAAAAAATATATATATAAGTCATATCCTCCGTAGAGTAGCATGACCTAGCACTAGTTAACAATTTCGCTTGCATCCATTAACCTTCATGGCCCGACCCATGCTCTTCATCTGTTACTATTAAACAGAGAGAAGAAGATTAAAGAGAACTCAAGCTGTGAGAGTGACATAATAAATAGAAATGATTTTTCGGCTATAACGAAATTCCAAGTTCGTTTGAGAGAGAATTTAAACCTGAAAAACAATGCAAAGAAATCCAAATTTTACATTGCAATTAAAAAGGAAATGTTAATTTATAACGAACAGATTTTTGAAAGAAAACTTGAGTCTAAAACCCCTACTCTACAACTTATGACAGCACGAAAACGAGAATAAGTTAAAGATAATAATTAACTAAAGAAAACTTTGTGAAAGTTATATACCTTAAACAGTTAGTTGCAATATGTACAAAGTATTTCAGCAGTGCTTTAAGTGCATAATTAATTAGTTATTAAGAACTTAACTACTTTGAAAAAACAGCGCATAGACAGCGCATAGAAAAGGAACAAGCTTAGCCATCTTCTGTTCCTAGGTACCCCAAAAGACGCTCAAAGTTACAAAGAAAAGTAAGAGTTAAAACCTGCATAAATGTTAACAGACAAAACAATGCTTAAAAGCTGAAAAGCTAAAAAACGACAGAGAAAAGGTACATGAAGTACAAACATTGAACTTATAAAACCTAGAACCCAAAAACAAGGAAGAGAGCTTACCTCTTGTGTTACAAAACTTTTCTCCTCACAAGAGGAGAACATGGCTGACCTCTTCCGCCACTCCCTAGACGCTGGGGGGCAGTGAGGGTGGGGCTGATGGCCTCCTCATACAGCAAGAAACCAACGCGCGGAGATTTTAACCAGAGAAAAAAATATATAAACTTAAGACTGTGGATCTGTATGATCAGAATGAGCAGAATTAACTCTCCAGAATACATGAGAAATATTATAAAATACACGAGCAGTTTATTTAATAATCTTTGCATGTATTAAATCACCTTAGTGAGCTTCTATGGATTAATCAAATCTTATTAATTTTAATGTTGGTTTTACTATTTTTAGTATAGCTATCCTAGTGATGAATAACTAGTTTTCTTTTTATTTGTTTTTATTTTCTTTTATAAACAGATTTTTAAGCTTTTTTTGTGATTTTGTTTATATTATTTAATTTTTTGTTTTAATAGGACCGTCATATCCATAGCACTAAGGTTCCTTTAGGTAGTTAATAGGCATCCTCTAGCCAACTTCCTTACGGCTTTGATTGGTCAGAATCATATTATTAACTGTGTAGAAAATTAAAGCAGATCTGCCAACCTTACTCTATTATTCAGAATAATTTTTCTTAAAGTTCTTTTGATGAAAGAAGAAGGAATTTCGTTCTCTAGAAAACTTTCTAATAGTATATTAATGTGGTAATTGAAGTCCAAATTGTTGCTGCAAATTCTTGAAATTCTTAGGATCTGAGAAATTAGTACATTCTCAATTACTTTGGTTGAAATGTTATTATTCCAGTGTAGATATTTAATTACTTTGAAAGGAAAATTAACTCTTTTATCAAAGAGGCTAATAGATGGGTTACCTCTGTTGAGCTTAATGCTTAAGTCTAGGAACTCAAGTTCCTGATTACTGTGGTTGGTTTTACATAAAGTTAAGAGAGCTAGGATAGATATTATCAAAATCACTCTCTATAACTTCTGAATTATTGATACACAGCAGATCATCAATATATCTAAAAGTGTAAAGGTAGTTATCTGAGTAGGTGGGGTGATTTTTAATGAATTTATATTCCTTAAAGAACAGGAATAGATTAGCGATATTCGTGGACGTTGATGTTCCCATTGGAATACCGTTCACTTGCTTATAGAGAGTATTATTATATAAGATATGGTTATTTTTTATGCAGCAATTGAGATAAGAGTTCCAAGTTCCTACATCAACAAATTGGTTAAGTTTAAATTCTGCATACAGCTCTTTAAAGGTAGTGATTATATCTGATAGAGGCAGATTAGTATATAGGTTTTCAAAATCATAACTATTTATATCTAGGGGACAAACTTTGAGTATAGTAGAAATTATTTCTGCATTATTATTAATTATCCAAAAATCTCTGTACATCAAGTTAGAGTAAGGTTGGCAGATCTGCTTTAATTTTCTACACAGTTAATAATATGATTCTGACCAATCAAAGCCGTAAGGAAGTTGGCTAGAGGATGCCTATTAACTACCTAAAGGAACCTTAGTGCTATGGATATGACGGTCCTATTAAAACAAAAAATTAAATAATATAAACAAAATCACAAAAAGCTTAAAAATCTGTTTATAAAAGAAAATAAAAACAAATAAAAAAGAAAACTAGTTATTCATCACTAGGATAGCTATACTAAAAATAGTAAAACCAACATTAAAATTAATAAGATTTGATTAATCCATAGAAGCTCACTAAGGTGATTTAATACATGCAAAGATTATTAAATAAACTGCTCGTGTATTTTATAATATTTCTCATGTATTCTGGAGAGTTAATTCTGCTCATTCTGATCATACAGATCCACAGTCTTAAGTTTATATATTTTTTTCTCTGGTTAAAATCTCCGCGCGTTGGTTTCTTGCTGTATGAGGAGGCCATCAGCCCCACCCTCACTGCTCCCCAGCGTCTAGGGAGTGGCGGAAGAGGTCAGCCATGTTCTCCTCTTGTGAGGAGAAAAGTTTTTGTAACACAAGAGGTAAGCTCTCTTCCTTGTTTTTGGGTTCTAGGTTTTATAAGTTCAATGTTTGTACTTCATGTACCTTTTCTCTGTCGTTTTTAGCTTTTCAGCTTTTAAGCATTGTTTTGTCTGTTAACATTTATGCAGGTTTTAACTCTTACTTTTCTTTGTAACTTTGAGCGTCTTTTGGGGTACCTAGGAACAGAAGATGGCTAAGCTTGTTCCTTTTCTATGCGCTGTCTATGCGCTGTTTTTTCAAAGTAGTTAAGTTCTTAATAACTAATTAATTATGCACTTAAAGCACTGCTGAAATACTTTGTACATATTGCAACTAACTGTTTAAGGTATATAACTTTCACAAAGTTTTCTTTAGTTAATTATTATCTTTAACTTATTCTCGTTTTCGTGCTGTCATAAGTTGTAGAGTAGGGGTTTTAGACTCAAGTTTTCTTTCAAAAATCTGTTCGTTATAAATTAACATTTCCTTTTTTAATTGCAATGTAAAATTTGGATTTCTTTTGCATTGTTTTTCAGGTTTAAATTCTCTCTCAAACGAACTTGGAATTTCGTTATAGCCGAAAATCATTTCTATTTATTATGTCACTCTCACAGCTTGAGTTCTCTTTAATCTTCTTCTCTCTGTTTAATAGTAACAGATGAAGAGCATGGGTCGGGCCATGAAGGTTAATGGATGCAAGCGAAATTGTTAACTAGTGCTAGGTCATGCTACTCTACAGAGGATATGACTTATATATATATTTTTTAAACTATTTTAGGTGGGAATGTTACTTGCATCTATGGCCTCGCAGAAACCCATTTCCAACTAGGTCTTTGTGGAAGTGAGAAAATGCAGAGTTTTTGCTGGTCCTTGATAAAGCCAAGGCTCAGTATTCTCGACACCTTCTACATTCAGTTGTTTTATTATATTTTTTTTATCTTTTCTCCTTTTACTCACACAGGTAGATACATAACCTTTTCTATGTTGTACTAGGTGTGGGTCAAAATTATATATGTATTTTTTTGCTTAGGTATCTTCTTTATAGAATATATATATATATATATATATATATTCTAGTGTTCGAACTGAAGTTATGTTTTATCTATTACTGCTTGATAAGTAAACATTATGTGATGGTCACTTTCCTTACTGTTATCATACCATCAAATAATGTATAATCAAACTCAATATATTAGTATAACATATATTTGTAACTGCTGATACCCATGGAGCTGGATGATATGAAGAAGTTGCAGCTGGCTTCCTACCTCATGTCTTCCCTTCAGTGGCAATTGTTGTAAGTCCTGGAGCCTAAATCAGAAAAGAAAGGAGGGGGGGGGCTTTTAAGGGCGAAACAAAAAAATTTGCAAAAAGGAATTATCTTTCTTGTGCTGAATATCTCTTCCCCTAACAAACAAGGTGTTGTTTGTCTTGTCTTTTTTATAATTTTTTTTCTTACGCCTTAGTTCTGACTAAAAAAAAAACCAGGACTTAAGTTTCTGCGCTGTTGCACACAAATGTGCAACAAGCAGACAAGTAGCGAGGGAAAAATGATTGGCCCCTATACTACCGGCTCCTTAAATAAGGAATAAAAATATAATAACCCTAATTGTGGCCATTTTTATATTTTCGTTTTTCTGTTGTTTACTCAATTCGAGTAACTTAAACCTCGATCGGTGTAATCTTGTGTTCACACCACCTCAGCTATTGTTACACACACCATGTCATGCAAGAATCAGCAAAAGTAAACCTGAGAAAAATTTTAAACCAATGGGGAAAAATCTCTTCTCTCATTGGCTGTTTAGTGACGGGGCAAATAGCAGACTCCGAGAGGAAAACTGAGCAAACGACCAGTTTTGTTTTATCTGGTGTTGAACGTCGATATTCCTCTGGAAAACTTATTCTGTGTGTGATGTCTTTTATTTTATTTCAGGTTCCCCTTTTCCAGTGTCCTTTCCCCCTGTACTCATCTGTGGCAGCAGTGTGCCTGGCTTTTTTTCTGCGGAGAGAAATATCGCTCAAAACGGCTTGTTGTTGCAGGTAAGTATGTAGGGCAGCTCACAACTTCACTACTTAACGGGAAACCATTTACTCCTCCTCCTAACTCTTAGTTTCTCTTTCACCTGCCAAAAGGCGCATAGCGCTGTGGGTTCGGGTCTCTCAACCTAAGCTAGGAATCATTCATTCGAAATATATATGACAATCTTACTGTTAATACTAAAAGTCTATCGTACAAAAGGTCACTATAAAATATGCACCAAAGCTGTCGCACGCACTGTCATTCACAAACATAATCTCCAAATTTCAAGTAAAGATTAAAACACTTTATTTACAATTAAAAATTAATATTTACACGCGATATCTTTCGGGGCTGAGCATAGCACCCATCATCAGGCTCCAAGCACCACGAAACACAAGAGCAGACATTATATATTTTCAACACGACCCACAATTCACTCGGTCTTCTCAATCACCGGTGATGCCATCAACAAATCGTTAAAGTCCAAAAATCAAGTCTTAATTTCTTATCAGATATATTACTCTTCTTCAAAGTTGTGTACAGAGGGGGCAACCATCCTTCTTCACTGTTTTGGAACAAATGTTGGCAGTTCAATGCTATAGCATGTTTCCCCATATGCAATAATGAAGAGGCTTTCCGTAAGGAAGACAGTACGTTTATTAACATTTGAGTTAAGTACCCTAACATTTGTCCAATCTGGGGAGTAACCTCCTGGTTAACAGCATTAGTAAAAGCTGTGGAAACTGTTCCAGAACAAAGAGCGTATTTATGCTAATGCATTCTGACATGTACGGTTCTTAGGGTAGAACCTATATAGTATTTATCTGCACTGTCAGAGTCTTCATGAATTAATGGTATGCAGTAGATGCCTGGTTCGTTAAGAGCTGGGACTCTATCTCCAGCATTTCTTATCAAGGAAAAGAGGTTTCTTGTGGACACTCCAAACGTTAGATTGTGTTTGTGAAAAAATTGTGTTTAAGACAGACACAAGAGGTGGAATGAAATCAACTTTGCCTATGTACTTAGTAGGTTTTCTCTCAGTGGACAAAGTCGTGAATCTCAGTCTTTGAAATTGTTGTAAAAGTCCTTGAAAGAAGTGACAGAGAACCCAAACAATAAGGCCAAGTTTTAAACTCTAGAAAGTTCATCAAGTTGAGTTCTACTGGTCGAGGAATGGGTGAAGGCACATCTTATTAGGAAATGTAGAGCTGAAGCTTTATGGTCGGGAGGGTGAGAAGAAGTGAATGGGATCATGCAAGGTATGAACGTCGGTTTACGGAAAACACAATGTTTGATTTTACTGGAATTCAAATCTCAAGACAGTAAAATGTCTAGGAAAGGCAATTTTCCCTCTTTTTCAAGGTCTTTTGTAAACTTTATAGTTGGAAACTGGGTAGAAAGACAATCTACAAATTCGTCCAGTAAAGGTAAAGAATGGGGCCAAAAAACCAACATGTCATCTACTTACCTAATCAACAATGACGGTTGATCAGGGAAATCCAACATGACCTTATTTACTAGATACTGCACGAGAATCTCAGCAAAAACGGGGGAGAGGGGAGAACCCATTGGTGCCCCTTCCTTTTGATGATAGAACTTGCCATCAAATCTAAAGCAAGTTCTCTTTGCTACAAGTTTTAGAGCAGAGATTATTGTATTAGCTTCAGGTGGGGAGATGGAATTGTCTTCTTGTAATTTGTCCTCGATAATTGAGTGAACGGTGGTGAGTGGTACACTTGGAAATAGTGACTCTACATCCAGCGAAGCCATTATGAACTTAGCTCTCCCAGAGTCCAAGGTTTTGATAGGAGATATAGCTTGCATAGAACTTTTAATGGATACAGAGGAATTTGAGGTGAGAGGTTTTAGAAATGAAGCCAACGCTGTCTAGTGTGCAAGTCAGGTTAGCATATCCTGAAGCAAGTAACCTAAGAGGTTGATCTGGTTTATGAATTTTCCGAAGACCTCGGGTACCCTAGGTCCTACTGGAGGTCTCATTTTAGTAAAAATAGATTTGGGTAAGAAACCTTGGTTTCTTAGTTTACTTAATTCTGCGATAGTAGCTGAAGTCGGATCGGACCTGAGAACACGGTGGGGAACTAAATTAATGGCCTGGTTCATCCTAGCGTAATAGTCATCACGGTCCAGAATAATAATTTGTTGTGTTTTATCTGCACAAATGATTGACAGGTTTGGGTTTTGTGCTAGCTGTAGTAACTGTTTTCGTTCGTATTTCAGAGCTGGTGATGTTTTATTTGGTCCCACAAGATTTTGGGCCAAAGTGTAACGAGTAGAGTCACGTTCTTCTTCGGGAAGTGCACTGATAATGTTTTCAACCTGTGGGATGGCGTGTAGAGGTCGAAAAGAAGACACTGGGAAGCTAAATTTAAATCCTCGACTTAGGGCTGAACGTTGACTGTCCGAGAGTTCTACAGAACTATAGTTAAGGAATGGTTCTTATAGCGAGTATTCATCAGCATGTTTCGGTTCTCTGTCAACTTCTTTCAAGGACTTTTACAACAGTTTCACGACTTTGTCCACTGAGAGAAAACCTACTAAGTACATAGGCAAAGTTGATTTCATTCCACCTCTTGTGTCTGTCTTAAACACATTTTTTTCACAAACACAATCTAACGTTTGGAGTGTCCACAAGAAACCTCTTTTCCTTGATAAGAAATGATAGAGATAGAGTCCCAGCTCTTAACAAACCAGGCGTCTACTGCATACCATTAATTCATTTTATTTTTTTTTTCAGTTTGTTTTGAAATGTCAAAGAATTGAACCAGATTTCAAAATATGAAGGTCTCGCTATGGCAGTTTTTTTTTTTTTTTTTTTGTTTTTTTAAAAGGGAGCGTTCAATGTAGCGTTCCAGGTTTCACTGTGGATATTTTGAAATTTAAATGTTTACTAATTCAAAAACTAAATGTCAGAATTGCAAACCATATTTAATTATTTTTTTAAATTTCAGACTGTAGGAAACCAAGGTATCAGACTCAATATGTGGATTAGGACAGCACCATTTTTTTCTACAAGTAGTAACCCCAGAGTATGGGTCTTTTATGTTTTCCAAATGGGGGTTGAATGACAATATATATGCTGTGACCTTAACATTAACTTTGTACAAGGTTTGTTTGTGAACACCAAAAGTTACATATTGTTTGTGAACACCAAAAGTTTGGGATTGAAAGGTCAAACATTTTTTCCATCTTTTTCAGATGCCAAAAAGGTGTTGTGTCCCATGTTGCACATCAAATTATGGTAAAGAGAAAGAATATACTTCAGTATTTTTCTTTCCTAAAAATGAAGAAAGGCGTAAACAGTGGTGAGCGAAAATAAAGCGTGAGAACTTTTCACCTAGTTCCACTGCAGTTGTTTGCATTCATCACTTTGAGGAACAGTTCATTGTAAGGGAGGATAAAGTCACCAGGGATGATGGTAGTTGTCTCGTGGTACCACGCCAGAGACCTGTTCTCACCTCTGACACTTACCCTACTATATTCCCCAATCAGCCATCATATTTGACTGTACCAGCACCTGTTAAGCGTAAAGACCCTTCTAAACATTATGAACAGTGTCTTCAAAGAGATCAAGCCCAGTTTACTCAGTGGTGTCAAGATGACAACATCACATCATTTGAGAACTTTAAAGCTAAATAAAGTTCTGACAACCAATGCACCATCTGGTTGGTTAAGTATCAGTGAGAAAAAATTTATTATTTTTTACAAAGTCTCAACTGAGGATCTTCCAAAGATTTTTGTATCATTAACTGCGTTTGATGATCTCACTTTGCGTGTTGCTCACAATGACTTACTAGTTGATGTGAAGACATTTTCTCACATTTTAGAAAGTGATCTGAAATGCGATAAGTGGACTAAATTTGACTGCATAATTAATTGTATAGGTCAGTACAAGGGAAAAGATGTGCCACTGGAAAAGAAGTTGTCGACTGCAGCACACTTACTTGCAGAGTGCAGTGAATCACTTGAGGAGCAGGATGACTGCATGCAAAATGCAAAAATAAGTTTTCTGCAGGAACAACTAACACTGCTCTCAGTAAAACAGATTCGCTATAGCTCCAAAACTTTATTATGGGCAGCCAAAATTTATTTCAGTTACCCATCAGCTTATACAATGATAAAAGATAGTAATACCCTGACTTTACCTCATCCATTTTGCCTCAAAAGTCTGTCTGCATGTCTCAATTTGAGGGAAAGTAGTCATATTTCTTATCTCAAAAAGAAAGCTGAAATGTTAAAAGACCATGAAAAGTTTGTCAATGTACTGCTTGATGAGATATATATTTCACCCAAATTAAGCTACAAAGGAGGTAACATTGTTGGCACTGCAGATAATGCAAAAACAGAAGCTAGTACAGTCCAGTTCTTCATGGTGGAATCTCTGTTTAGTAAAAATAAGGATGTAGTAACTCTTGTTCCAGCAAAAAACACCTGAAAGCTGAAGAACTGCATTCCTATACCGTGAAAGTACTTGAGCTTCTTCACAGTTGCAGCTATTCTGTTCTAAGCTTAATTTCCGACAACAGAATTAATCGGAACATGTTTGTCCTTATGTGTGGTGACCATTTAAAGTGCAGCATTGTCAATCCTGTTGATAGTAAAATACAGCTGCTCTTTCTTTTTGATACAGTGCACTTGATAAAGTCTGTTAGAAACAATTGGTTAAATCAGGCTTCTACAAACCAAACTTTTTTTTACCCAAGTGTAAACAATCACTATGAAATCAATGTTGCCAGTCTCTTGCATTTGCGGCAAATTTATAACAAAGAAAAGAATGACCTAATTATTAAGCAGGCTCCCAAAGCTATCTCAAAAAGTGCTCTTTCCCACTTCAACTGAGCGACAAAACGTTGCCCATGCCCTTAATCTTTTTCACGAGACAAATGCAGTTGCATTACAGTTGTATAGCGCTACATATAGTAATCACTTTTTGCAAACTAAGCAATTAATTTCTCATATTCTGAGTTTTGGGAAAATAGTCAATGTGAAGCATCCCTTAAAAGGTAAACATCTGCGTGACAAATTTTGTGATCCGATAAGAGGCAACAATGAGGAAAATGTTCTTTTCTTAAAGAAATTCAGTTCTTGGCTTAAAGCTTGGAAAGAGTTGGCACTGCTACCCAAAGAAGTTAAAAATGATTTGAAGCTTCCATTAACTGGTGTAATGCTGTCCAAAGAAACTCAGTTTGCTTTGAAGCATACAACAGATGCACTGATTGAACTAATATCATATGTGCTTGATACTATAAACCCTAAATACATACTGCTTGGAAAGTTCCAAACAGATTCTTTGGAAGCGCATTTTGGCCAGTATCATCAAATCAGTGGTGCCAACTACACTATTTCCTTTCGACAGTTATTAGAATCGGAACACAAGTTAAAAATTCTAAGCTTGATCAAGCTACAGTCTAGGATTGCTGGCGAATTCCAAATAAAATTTGGTCATTTTGATGATTCGCAGTGTGAAAACTCTGCTGAAGTTTCAGACTCCTTTTCCCAGGTTCTACAAAGTTGTGATGATGTTACTGTGAAGAAAGAAGTCTGTATTGATTTACATCGCAGGATACATAGCTATGAAAGTGTTACATGGGACAACTTGTAGGACCTGCTTTTTATTTCTAGCATGTGACAAAAGCCTACAATATGAATGTTCATCTGAAGATGTAGCACAATATCTGCATCTGTGTGACAGAGGTGGACTTAAATGGCCTACAGAGTTGACCGTCAAAGTAGTGATGCACACCTACAGAATTTTTCTTCAGCTGATCGATCAGCGAACGTTTCAAAGATTTTCTCAACCATGCAAGCCAAAAACATATCTTGGTAGACTTAGCCATTAACAAAACTGAATTGCTATATGAAATTTCCTCAAAATGCAGTTCATGTGCCATTCTTCACTCTGTATTGATAAAAAAATGCATATGTATTGTGGCAAACATACTATTAAATAATTATTGCAATTCAAAAAATGACCGTATCAAGACTGCAAGAAATAAGAGGAAACTGTCAACACTCGTGAAATAAGCAGTTGTGTTTTTCCCACAGGAAAAACCTTGCCAGCATGCAGAATGTTGCAAGAAATTCTACAAGAACTAATGGGTGAGCACTTTGTGACCCTCAAGGACCAGAAGAACAGGAGCTCCAGACAAGACTTTAGTTTCAGGTCCGGATTCAAATCCCAGTGAGGCATGGATGTTGCTTTTGTCCCTGGAACCAGGGACTCTAAATTAGTTCACTGTTTATAGCCCATTGAGTTAAAAAAAATAATGATTTTTTTTGTGGTATTTTATTTTATGTACTTGGGCATTTATTGTACCATGGGGAACTAACTTCTAGCCCCGATCTACGGATCAAAAATAGGGCGCTGGCAGGGCCTCGGGGAGGTTCCCGAGTGCGCTCAACAACAACATTTTTTTTTTTTTAATAAATCTCTTCAGTATGTGCATTGGATTGGCAGTGTTAGTTCATAAACTGCCATAGGCAGGGATTTTATCTCCTTACTGGGGTGGATTGCTCTTTCCAGAGAGCGAAGTTTGTTATTGAGTAAGTTATCCTTTTATTAGTTGTTGCAATTAGTGATATATTGCTTAACTATTTGAAAAACTACAGTTTTTATGTGTAATCTGCACATGATGCTACAGTTATGTAGGCATGATATTTTGCAAGTATAAATGCTTGGGAAAGGTGTGCATAATCAGGGCTCGACAAATATGTTCTAGATCTAGGAGCCAGCTCCAAAATTTAGGCGCCAGGTGAAACGAAGTCAATAACGCATGAACAAAAGCATGTTTGGTTGTGACGCTGGAACGAAAAGTGGTAAACCATATTTGTTGTCAATTTTCTTTTTCTTTTTACTCAAACAAACCACTTACTGCAAAATAAAGTTCCAATTTGCTTCACAATTTTCTTTTTCCATTCTTTCAGTAGATCTCAAAAAAAATTAAAATTTCAGATTTCGATTTTATTAAAATACTGCTTGTGAATGTCATATTTTGTACATACTAATTCAAAGTACCATATTTCTTTTTCCTTCACGAGATCCACAAGGGCATGTAATCCAAAGGCTGTGAAAAAAAAATCCTACACATAATCCCCAGCAGCATATATGATTCATAGATCGGGAAATTCTGAGAAAAACAATTTCTTCCTTCACGTAATCCGCTGCATGTCTCAGACCATAATATTAAAAAAAAAAAAAAAACAGTCTATACCTGCCAACATTGGCAATAGCCTTGTTACTAATATTTAGTATTGCGTGGCATACATAGACTCTATTTTACGAAATGATCCATCTCTTTGTAAAAAACAAATATGTATTCCAACAAAACGTTACAACAAACAAGGACTCGTGAAACAAACTTAGCACAGGAGAAACACAAAATTGTTTCCCCTGCGAGGGCATGATTGCAAGATTTAAGTTTGAAACTTCCACCAGTAAAAATCAGTAAGATGTGTTCAGAATTCCACAATGCCAGACAGACAAGAAATCCAAGCAAGTGAATGCGCAGTGCACAAACCTCCACTTACCATATGATTATACTGGCTCTAAAATTGCAGTTTAAGACAAGATGAGACCAAAGAAGGAGGGGGCTGAACATTTTAACTGGTGAAAAATCAAAACAGACAGCAAGAATGCAGACTACTGTTAGTCTGTCTTTTGTTGACTCTGCAACTGCACAGCATCGATTGTTTAATTTTTCTTTCTGCTGCTATCATTCTCTCCCTACTTCTTCATTGTCGCTTTTCTTTCTTTTCTTGATTTTTGTGCCCTTTGATAACAACCATCAGCCTGAGGACCATTAGTGCATGATATCAAAGCTTCAACTATTTCAGATAAATGGTGTAACTTAGGGAATATTAATACTTTTGAACACCATGCATCAATTTTTAAAAAATTTCCAACTTCGTCACTTCCGTTTTCGGGAATTTCTTTCTTCCCTTATCAAGATTATAAGCAAAAACTTATGGGGCGGGGGATATTTAACAACGCTGGAGAGTGGGAACATTACGGGGGGTGGGGGGCAATAGCAATTACGGGAATTCTGTCCGACTTCCAGTTTTGGACATTTTTCTCCTATTTTCAAGGTGAAATGCAAAAATTTATGCAGTAAAATATTACTTAAAAATACTGGACACAGGCAACATCGCGAGAAAAAAGAAATTACGATTACGGGAAAAATCTGAACTCCGTCGACTTTCCGTTTTCGAAAGTTTCGTAAAGATGGAATTCCGTCCTCCGACGAACATCTATTCCCCCCCCCCCCCCACACACACACATTATTTTTACTCCATTTAACTACTGTTTTCGAAATCTTTGAAACACGAAATACCGTCCCCAGAGACGGAAAATGACCCTACCCCCAAATTCTCTTCAGTTTTGCATCAATCACGATCTAGTGATGACTAAAAAACCAAAAGCTAAAATAAAAAAAACTGAGAATTCCGCGATTCCGCTTAAGAATCTTATGTATATCATAAAATAATAGCAAAATATTTTTTTTAAACTGAATGAAAATTCGTAGAATCCATAATTAGACAACTAAATCTGTAGAAAATACGAACATTCCGTGGTAATTGGCATGCATAACAGTCTAATATTCGGCACTACATGATCCGCACCTATCATGCTAATCGTGAATAGTAATTTCCGACAGAAAACTGCGATTCACAGAACCGACTCAAAAATCCAAAGATGCAAGAGAAAAATTACCGTCTTATTGAAAAAGTTAGTCATTTTGAAGTACTTTTGTTTTACTTTTAAGTAAAAAAAGAACTAATCCGTTGAAATTGCGGACAGTCCATAGCATTGTCTTATTTCTGAATATGTTTCAACTGAATACCGAAAAAATCTTAACTAATACAATGAGCGCACCAAAACTAAGCGATGCGATTCGCAGCTACAAGCTACGGAATAGCTCTGCGCGATTCCCGAAAGTCACGGATTCTCACACCGCGTAGGCTTCCGCACACGCAAATAGTAACGCCTTCCTTGCGTCATATTTTCTATCAAAATACTTCTAAAAGAAAAAATATATATTCTTACAATCTCTTTGCAGTCTTCTATCTCGCTGCCACGCTACATTTTTCTGTTACCACATTTTCGGTACTTTCCCAATAACACCACCTCTCCTGACAATTACCTCGCGGACTTTTTAAAACGACGCACCTTTTTTTTTTTTTTTTTTTTTTTTTACCGGTGTCCGCAGCATCTAAATTTATAACCTTTTAATAGATAATCTATGGATTACACAACAGAAATTACAGCATTTACTGCAATATATTACGAAATCTCAACTAAGAAAATTAGGCGCCACGGCCCGAATTTTAGGCGCCTGGGCAACCTGGCGCCCGGGATTTGTCGAGCCCTGTGCATAATTAAATCATATTCCACAGGAGTAAGCAGTTGAACTTGCTTCAGTGCAGTTAAAGTATACTAAAGCAAATTTTTTGCTACTAGCAGAATGGTAGGAGGCATTCCTTAGAAAAAATATTTGCGGGGTGTCTCCCGTTATATATGCACTGTTGCTGCGTGTGGGTGTGTGCAGGGGTCAAAAAATATGGTCACAGCGACCAAAATGATGTCCACGGAAAACATCGCTGCAGAACATGCAATTCAAAAATTTGCTACCCACGCCCACGGGGGAAAAAATGAGTTAGCACCATATATATATTTTTTTCCAGGGAGAGATAACCTAATGGCTGAGACTATCACATTTTTTGGACAGAAGTGTACATGACTTTGATATTATATATATAACCCCCCCCTCCCATTTTGATTCTGGACACTAAAAGAGTTAGCTGGCCATCAGATTTCAGAAAAATTTTCTACCCTCGTATCATCATCATCATTGTCAACCATTATCAATCCACTGCTGGACGAAGGTCTCCCCAAGTTTCCTCCACAACGGTCTGTCTTGTGCCAGTCTCCCCCATGTCGCTCGTATATATATCTGTATATTAAAAGTTGATCCTGAAATTCTATTTTACAAATCTAGTAGACATGCTCTTAATGTATGATTCATATTTGAAAAACATAAATGTAAAAATCCTCTAGATACGTGGTGTCAGTGAATAAACAACATCGCTCTTTCCATGTTTTAACAGCACATACATGCTCGGCTAGATATAGAGAGATCTGGGACTCTGATACCCAGCGGTGACCGAATAACAAATTTCCTGTTGCTAAAACGTGGAAAGAGAGAGCGTTGTCTTTGTTTATTCATCTTAAATGTGTAACAAACCGGCAAGTGAAATGCATTGTCCATTTCACAGCAGATAGGTCACCATTTCTTCCAGTTTCTTGTTTCTCATTTAAGTATAATCAAAAAAGAATTTGCTGCCTTGTTTTGTACTGTTCTAAAAATACATATCTGCTATATGTACCAATGTTTTCTTGAATCAATTCCATATGGAATTAATACTTTTTTGTTGATCAGTTTCAAAACAATTTGTAATAAAACTGCAAAAAGGTCAGAGTAGATACCCTAGACAATGCAGCTGCAATGCAGCAGTGTATATTTTGGAGTGAAATAGACTCTTCAGCCAGTGTAATAGATATATATATATAAATAAGCAGTATATATATATATCATCATCATTGTCAACCATTATCAATCCACTGCTGGACGAAGGTCTCCCCAAGTTTCCTCCACAACGGTCTGTCTTGTGCCAGTCTCCTCCATGTCACCCCTGCATACTTTCGAATTTCATCCACCCATCTCCCATGTGGTCTTCTTCTGGGTCTTTTCCTGTCCCTTGGAATCCAATCTAAAATTTCGGCTGTCCATCGATGGTCTGTCCTTGTGGCAGTATGTCCAGCCCATTGCCATTTCAGGGATTTAACTCTGATCATGATGTCTTCCACTCTTGTCATTTTTCGGATCCACGAGTTCCTCTTCTTATCTCTCCTGGTTACACCAAGTACGCACCTCTCCATGCTTCTTTGAGTTGTCTGCAGCCTTTGTATGTCTCTTTTAGTTAAGGTCCACGTCTCTGCACCATACGTAAAGCACTGGAAGGATGCATTGATCAAACACTTTTCTTTTAAGACATAATGGCATATTGCTCTTGAAAATTATGCTGTTTCTTCCAAAAGCTCTCCAGGCAAGTTTTGTACGCCGATTGATTTCTTCATCAATGTGACCCTCACTTGATATCTGCTGTCCAAGATAAACGTACGTGTCTGTTATCTCCAGCTTTTCTCCATCAATCGATAAATCTTCATTTCTTGTAAAAGCATTGAACATCACTTTTGTCTTCTGAAAGTTCATTTTTAATCCCACTTCTTTACTCTTGTCAGCAAGTTCCTGGATCATACTCTGCAGCTCTGATGGGCTAGTTGCAAAAATGACTACGTCATCAGCAAAACGAAGGTGGGTTAGATAATCTCCATTAATCTTTATCCATTTGTTTTCCCAGTTCAGTGACTGAAAAACATTTTCCAATGTGGCATTAAAGAGCTTCGGAGATATGGTGTCACCTTGTCTCACTCCTTTTCCAATTTTTATGTGTGTTGTATTTTCAAACAGCCTAATCTTTGCACTTGCATTTTCATAGATGTTATTAATAATATTAATGTATGCATCTTCAATACCGCAGGTTTTCAGAGCCATTGTAACTGCTGATGGTTTCACCGAATCAAAGGCTTTTTCATAATCGATAAAAGCCATGCACAATGGAAGTTCATATTCCCTCGCTGTTTCAATTAGTTCTCTCAGCACATGGATATGATCTATTGTGCTGTAGCCACTCCTGAATCCAGCTTGTTCTCTCGGTTGAGCCATGTCCAGTGTTACCTTCAAGCGGTGTGAAAGAACTTTAGTGAAGATTTTTATAAACTACTGATAGGAGGCTGATAGGTCTGTAGTTTCCGAGATCCTCAATGTCACCTTTCTTATGTAGCAGGATCATTGTAGCGGTGTTCCAATCCTCAGGAATCTTTCCTTCATTAAGGCATCGAGTGAAAATTTGGGCGAGTACTGTTTCGATTTCTCCACTTGCTTCTTGTATGATGTCTACAGTAATTCCATCTTCTCCTGGAGCTTTTCCCCGCTTCATGTTCTTGATTGCATGTGCAGCTTCTGCTGGAAGGACTGGAGGAACTCTGGTACTGGTATCTTTCATGATGTCTGGAGTGCATGTATCATCCCTTTCATATAATTTGGAGTAGAAATCTTTCACTCTTGTCAAAATTTCGCCTCTATTTCTTGTTACAGAACCATCTTCTTTTCTCAGTGCCATAATCTGTTTTCTTCCCTTACTGAGATGTCCCTTTGCTATCTTTAGGCTTTGGTTGTTTTCAATTGCTTTCCTCACTAGTTCACAGTTGAATTTTCTTACGTCTTCAGTGATACTTTTTCGTACTGTCTTGCATAGATCTATATATTCCACTTTGGAAGTCACATCTTCTTTAGTTGTCCTCATCTCTCTTCTTTTTTGCATCAACATTTTCGTTTTTCCTGATAATTTATTTACATGCAACTTGTTCTTAGACCCAGCTAATTTTGTTGCTGTTTCCATAAGAGCTTTGGTTATTTTTCTGTTAACTTCAGAGATGTCCACTTCTTCCGATGTTAGGCCTTCTAAAGCAGAGAACCTGTTCTTCAGTTCCAACTTGAAGGTATTATGGTGTTTTTTAAGATTGGTTATGTCAATAGATTTTGTTTGTCTCATGAGCTTGCCACGTTCAAGTTTACTGTTGAGGTGCATCTTACATCTCACCAATCTATGGTCACTACCTGTGTTGAACTTGTTTAGCACACTGCAGTCTTCTATGACAAATTTTTTGTTACACATAATAAAATCAATTTCACTTGTCATCCCATTTGGATGTCTCCATGTCCATTTCCTGTGTGGCTTTTTCTTGAAGAAGGAGTTCAAGATGAAAAACCCTTCTGCCTCTGCAAACTCAACGAGAGTATTTCCACGCTGGTTTCTGTTGCCGTGACCGAATTTACCTACTGAAGTTTCATTCTGTTGCCGTTGCCCTATTTTTGCATTGAAATCTCCCATAATTATTTTCAAGCGCTGCTTACCTTTATTATTTGGATGACAAATTTCCTCATAAAATTCTTCAATTTCTTCTTCAGGATGACTTGTGGTGGGTGCATAAGTTTGAATAATCTGAGCCTGGTATCTTTTCGAGAGTTGGATAACAAGCCGTGCAGCTCTGTCAGAGGAACTTTCAACTTCTACAACTTTATCCTTCAGTTTCTTGTTTATTATAAATCCAACACCACTAGTTCTGCCAGTATCTGTCCCACGATAGTAGAAGAGATGTCCACTTTTCAGTTCGATGAGATCTTCTCCTTTTCTCCTTACCTCACTTAGCCCCACGATGTCCCACTTGATCCTTTGTAGTTCCTCTTCCAATTCAAGAAGCCTTGAATCAGAAGATAGGGAGCGTCCATTGTACGTTGCCTAGGTCAGCATCAGATGGCAGCCTAGTCCGGTCCTCCGGGGATTCTTAGCACCCTCTGCCTTCATGTCGCACTGGCCGCTGCCTTGGCCAGGTACATTCCAGCTGCCGGAGACTGAGGGCCAAGATTTAAGTTGGGCCATAACTCACCACGCTTGGCCAGCGTGGTGAGTTATGGCCAAACGCCTCCAAAATGACTCCACAACTTAAATCTTGGCCCTCAGTCTCCGGCAGCTGGAATGTACCTGGCCAAGGCAGCGGCCAGTGCGACATGAAGGCAGAGGGTGCTAAGAATCCTCGGAGGACCGGACTAGGCTGCCCATCTGATGCTGACCTTGGAGACGTATAATGGACGCTCCCTATCTTCTGATTCAAGGCTTCTTGAATTGGAAGAGGAACTACAAAGGATCAAGTGGGACATCGTCGGGCTAAGTGAGGTAAGGAAAAAAGGAGAAGATCTCATTGAACTGAAAAGTGGACATCTCTTCTACTATCGTGGGACAGATACTGGCAGAACTAGTGGTGTTGGATTTATAATAAACAAGAAACTGAAGGATAAAGTTGTAGAAGTTGAAAGTTCCTCTGACAGAGCTGCACGACTCGTTATCCAACTCTCGAGAAGATACCAGGCTCAGATTATTCAAACTTATGCACCCATCACAAGTCATGCTGAAGAAGAAATTGAAGAATTTTATGAGGAAATTCGTGATCTAAATAATAAAGGTAAGCAGCACTTGAAGATAATTATGGGAGATTTCAATGCAAAAATAGGGCAACAGCAACAGAATGAAACTTCAGTAGGTAAATTCGGTCATGGCAACAGAAACCAGCGTGGAAATACTCTCGTAGAGTTTGCAGAGGCAGAAGGGTTTTTCATCTTGAACTCCTTTTTCAAGAAAAAGCCACACAGGAAATGGACATGGAGACATCCAAATGGGACGACAAGTGAAATTGATTTTATTATGTGTAACAAAAAATTCGTCATAGAAGACTGCAGTGTGCTAAACAAGTTCAACACAGGCAGTGACCATAGATTGGTGAGATGTAAGATGCACCTCAACACTAAACTCGAACGTAGCAAGCTCATAAGACAAACAAAAGGTATTGACATAACCAACCT
The DNA here is from genome assembly GCA_039090855.1 of Macrothele yani. Taxonomy (NCBI): domain Eukaryota; kingdom Metazoa; phylum Arthropoda; class Arachnida; order Araneae; family Macrothelidae; genus Macrothele; species Macrothele yani. Next base: position 18,887,447 of record CM077003.1, on the reverse strand, counting down.
TAAAAAACACCATAATACCTTCAAATTGGAACTGAAGAACAGATTCTCTGCGTTAGAAGGCCTAACATCGGAAGAAGTGGATATTTCTGAAGTTAACAGAAAAGTAACCAAAGCTCTAATGGAAACAGCAACAAAATTAGCTGGGTCTAAGAACAAATTGCATGTGGACAAATTATCAGGAAAAACCAAAATGTTGATGCAAAAAAGAAGAGTGATGAGGACAACTAAAGAAGATGTGACTTCCAAAGTGGAATATATAGAGCTATGCAAGACAGTACGAAAAAGTATCACTGAAGACGTAAGGAAATTCAACTGTGAACTAGTAAGGAAAGCAATTGAAAACAACCAAAGCCTAAAGATAGCAAAGGGACATCTCAGTAAGGGGAAAAAACAGATTATGGCACTGAGAAAAGAAGATGGTTCTGTAACAAGAAATAGAGGCGAAATTTTGACAACAGTGAAAGATTTCTACTCCAAATTATATGAAAGGGATGATACATGTACTCCAGACATCATGAAAGGTACCAGTACCAGAGTTCTTCCAGTCCTCCCAGCAGAAGTTGCACATGCAATCAAGAACATGAAGCGAGGAAAAGCTCCAGGAGAAGATGGAATTACTGTAGACATCATACAAGAAGCAAGTGGAGAAATCGAAACAGTACTCGCCCAAATTTTCACTCGATGCTTTAATGAAGGGAAAATTCCTGAGGATTGGAACAACGCTACAATGATCTTGCTACATAAAAAGGTGACATTGAGGATCTCGGGAACTACAGACCTATCAGCCTCCTATCAGTGGTTTATAAAATCTTCACTAAAGTTCTTTCACACCGCTTGAAGGTGACACTGGACATGGCTCAACCGAGAGAACAAGCTGGCTTCAGGAGTGGCTACAGCACAATAGATCATATCCACGTACTGAGAGAACTAACTGAAAGAGCGAGGGAATATGAACTTCCATTGTGCATGGCTTTTATCGATTATGAAAAAGCCTTTGATTCGGTGAAACCATCAGCAGTTGCAATGGCTCTGAAATCCTGCGGTATTAAAGATGCATACATTAATATTATTAATAACATCTATGAAAATGCAAGTGCAAAGATTCGGCTGTTTGAAAATACAACACACATAAAAATTGGAAAAGGAGTGAGACAAGGTGACACCATATCTCTGAAGCTCTTTAATGCCACATTGGAGGGTGTTTTTCAGTCGCTGAGCTGGGAAAACAAAGGGATAAAGATTAATGGAGATTATCTAACCCACCTTCGTTTTGCTGATGACGTAGTCATTTTTGCAACTACCCCACCAGAGCTGCAGAGTATGATCCAGGAACTTGCTGACAAGAGTAAAGAAGTGGGATTAAAAATGAACTTTCAGAAGACAAAAGTGATGTTCAATGCTTTTACAAGAAATGAAGATTTATCGATTGATGGAGAAAAGCTGGAGATAACAGACACGTACGTTTATCTTGGACAGCAGATATCAAGTGAGGGTCACATTGGTGAAGAAATTAATCGGCGTACAAAACTTGCCTGGAGAGCTTTTGGAAGAAACAACATAATTTTCAAGAGCAATATGCCATTATGTCTTAAAAGAAAAGTGTTTGATCAATGCATCCTTCCAGTGCTTACGTATGGTGCAGAGACGTGGACCTTAGCTAAAAGAGACATACAAAGGCTGCAGACAACTCAAAGTATCATGGAGAGGTGCATGCTTGGTGTAACCAGGAGAGATAAGAAGAGGAACTCGTGGATCCGAAAAATGACAAGAGTGGAAGACATCATGATCAGAGTTAAATCCCTGAAATGGCAATGGGCTGGACATACTGCCAGAAGGACAGATCATCGATGGACAGCCGAAATTTTAGATTGGATTCCAAGGGACAGGAAAAGACCCAGAAGAAGACCACATGGGAGATGGGTGGATGAAATTCGAAAGTATGCAGGGGTGACATGGAGGAGACTGGCACAAGACAGACCGTTGTGGAGGAAACTTGGGGAGACCTTCGTCCAGCAGTGGATTGATAATGGTTGTTGATGATGATGATGATGATATATTGTCATATACACTGTCCTGTGCTGATATAGTTAGGCTTATTTTTTTATTATTAAGAAGGAATACTCAAAGTTAAATGACTTAATAACATCCAATAGGGAAAAAAATGTGCCAAACAGAAGTTGCAAAACTCAAATGAGATCTACCTATTTTTCACTAGATGTTAGCATTAGTATCTTGGTAAACTGCAACAAAATGTTCTTTTAAAAGCAAACTACAACAGGTGAACAGAAACTGTGGGGTACTTTCCTAGTAACAGATAGGTACGCCTTTTGCCTAAATAAAGGTAGTCAGTTGCATTCGGTCGTAAAAGCGTTCCACAGGGATTTATTTGGTCAGAGCCCACTCGGTCATAAAAGCGTTCCACAGGGATTTATTTGGTCAGAGCCCACTCGGTCATAAAAGCGTTCCACAGGGATTTATTTGGTCAGAGCCCACTCGGTCATAAAAGCGTTCCACAGGGATTTATTTGGTCAGAGCCCACTCGGTCATAAAAGCGTTCCACAGGGATTTATTTGGTCAGAGCCCACTCGGTCATAAAAGCGTTCCACAGGGATTTATTTGGTCAGAGCCCACTCGGTCATAAAAGCGTTCCACAGGGATTTATTTGGTCAGAGCCCACTCGGTCATAAAAGCGTTCCACAGGGATTTATTTGGTCAGAGCCCACTCGGTCATAAAAGCGTTCCACAGGGATTTATTTGGTCAGAGCCCACTCGGTCATAAAAGCGTTCCACAGGGATTTATTTGGTCAGAGCCCACTCGGTCATAAAAGCGTTCCACAGGGATTTATTTGGTCAGAGCCCACTCGGTCATAAAAGCGTTCCACAGGGATTTATTTGGTCAGAGCCCACTCGGTCATAAAAGCGTTCCACAGGGATTTATTTGGTCAGAGCCCACTCGGTCATAAAAGCGTTCCACAGGGATTTATTTGGTCAGAGCCCACTCGGTCATAAAAGCGTTCCACAGGGATTTATTTGGTCAGAGCCCACTCGGTCATAAAGCGTTCCACAGGGATTTATTTGGTCAGAGCCCACTCGGTCATAAAAGCGTTCCACAGGGATTTATTTGGTCAGAGCACACTCGGTCATAAAAGCGTTCCACAGGGATTTATTTGGTCAGAGCCCACTCGGTCATAAAAGCGTTCCACAGGGATTTATTTGGTCAGAGCCCACTCGGTCATAAAAGCGTTCCACAGGGATTTATTTGGTCAGAGCCCACTCGGTCATAAAAGCGTTCCACAGGGATTTATTTGGTCAGAGCCCACTCGGTCATAAAAGCGTTCCACAGGGATTTATTTGGTCAGAGTTCACTCGGTCATAAAAGCGTTCCACAGGGATTTATTTGGTCAGAGCCCACTCGGTCATAAAAGCGTTCCACAGGGATTTATTTGGTCAGAGCCCACTCGGTCATAAAAGCGTTCCACAGGGATTTATTTGGTCAGAGCCCACTCGATCATAAAAGCGTTCCACAGGGATTTATTTGGTCAGAGCCCACTCGGTCATAAAAGCGTTCCACAGGGATTTATTTGGTCAGAGCCCACTCGGTCATAAAAGCGTTCCACAGGGATTTATTTGGTCAGAGCCCACTCGGTCATAAAAGCGTTCCACAGGGATTTATTTGGTCAGAGCCCACTCGGTCATAAAAGCGTTCCACAGGGATTTATTTGGTCAGAGCCCACTCGGTCATAAAAGCGTTCCACAGGGATTTATTTGGTCAGAGCCCACTCGGTCATAAAAGCGTTCCACAGGGATTTATTTGGTCAGAGCCCACTCGGTCATAAAAGCGTTCCACAGGGATTTATTTGGTCAGAGCCCACTCGGTCATAAAAGCGTTCCACAGGGATTTATTTGGTCAGAGCCCACTCGGTCATAAAAGCGTTCCACAGGGATTTATTTGTTCACATGTGCTATGTTGCTGTCCATAATTCCATTGCATTCTTGGGTAGAGGATCTGAGGCTTGAAATTTAAGTTACTGTATTTTGAATGTTCCTTTTCGTGAAACAATGCACAAGTATCACAACATTAATGGTATGATAGTGTTTAGTGTTCTCCCTATTTTTTTTTCACAGCTGAGTACAGCTGGATGAAACTTTTAATGACCCCTTCCCCAATCGAAAAAGAAAAAGGATGTTGCTTTGCTTAACATTATACTTATTAAACATATTTAGCGGTGCGTAGCAGACATTAATGTAACATAACACGATAAACAATAGAAAATTGTATGTAAATGATAAAGAAATGTGTACTTACTGGAAAATCACATTCAACACAGGTTTCAGCCAGTTCTCATCAATATTTATCGTGTATGTGGGAATAAGGTTTGCACTCTTACTATTATGTGCATTGTGAATCGGACTGCGTGAATACGCTCATTAAAGGAAATTTAGCTGGGCTGCAAAAAAAAAAAGTTAGCCGGGCAGTCCGCTCAGTAAAAGAAAAATAGGTAGAACACTAGTGTTATAATATATAAGTGGGAAGTTCTGTGTGCATTCTCAAGCACTTGCCCCAATGTAACATTTTTTTTCTTGTGTTGGTTACTAAAACAGGAAAAGAATTGCCACATTATTTATGATTTAATCAATTAAATTACTACTAACATAATTACCTAATTATACTCAATTAATGGTATGTACCAGCACCACTGTGTTTAAAAGTACTGCATAATATGTAATTTTTCCAGTTAATTGGATGTCCATGAAAATTTTGCCGTCCTTTCAAAATTCGGTATCAGATCAGTAGTAGGGTCTGGAATTTTGCATAAACCTTTCAAATTTGCCTATTTCGTGTGAATATTAGTATTACGTTCTCTGTGCGCAAGTATTTTAGAAGTAATTATTAATTCCATCGAAGTGTTTCCATTTCCTTCATTTTCTGAGATAACTTTCTAAGTAATTTGGCAGCAAAATAGTACAATATTTCATTAATTTTGCGTTAACCATCAAAGCAATTTGTCAGGTTTATCGAAATATTAGCTTTTCTTTTACTTTATGCTAAAACTTACAAAAAAAAAAAGTAATTACCTAATTACATTTAGTTTTAGCGTAAGGCCGAAGTAATTTGTCAGGTTTGTCAGAATATTAGCTTTTCTTTCACTTCGTACATTTTTAAGTAATTTGTCAACAAAACAGCACATTTCATTTATTTTGTGCGTAAGATTTCAAAGTTCCTGTTGGCTAGCATTCCAAGTGAAAACTTCTCAAATTTATCTCTCTCATTGAAACAGCATTTCCCTCACGTTTTGCGACAGCTTTCGCAACTTTCTAAGTAATCCGTGAGCTTTACTTAATTAGCACATTTTATTCATATTGCAACATCAACGTTCATCGCAGAGAAAGTGATTCACCAAGTTTTTGAAGAACGAATCTACGTGATGTAAATGAATGCAAAACACCTCCCCACACATCGTCTGCTCTGAACGAAAGCACGCCATTGGAGCGGAACATCGGACCCCTGCTATGACGTCACTAAAGCTGTATTCAGGCTCGATCAAGTATAACGATGGCTCCGGTGTGACAGGGACTTTGGGACACAAAGCGTAAAATCGTGCACTGCGAGATGTTTCCGGAAGACCATTTCATCGAAAATACTAGACAACGAAACCAGTTTCGTGTAGTTCCTGTTACTAGTGAGATGATTAAAGACTTTTCTGTGCTTCTCGAAAAGGTAACAAAAACTCAGCAACTGGGATCAAAATCTAAGGATGGTAAGATCTTTGCATTTTCACAGGACTTCAAGATAGGTTTTGAAATCCACCCTTTCTACCTAAATATTGCTCCAACAAAAAGTCTAGCTACAAAAAGAAAAGGGCACCAAATACAATGCACATAGTTTCAACCTTAGCACAGTTGATCTTCCACCAAAGTACCATGGAATTCTCAAACTCACAGAAGCAAAACAGTGTGACCTAAAAGACCTGTTACCTTTTGTACCAATGCCGTATAAATCAGTTATGAAGCAAGCAATAAGAGATGACGGTATGAACGATTTAACAGAGTTTGAGCACGCAGCTGATGACAATGTCGACTTCAACTGAAGCAGACTCTGTGACTACAGTCATGCTGGATTGTTTGATTTGTATTTGTTTGCTTTTTTGCGTGTATTCTTGTTTTTTAATTTGTTTATTATTTGTGTACCGTATATACTCGCGTATAAGTCGAGAAATTTGGGACAAAATAAGAGCTTCAAAGTAATGGGGTCGACTTATACGCGGGGTCTAAAAAAATCGTAAGTCCAAAAGTTCTTCCCGTGAGGCAAAAGGCAATCCATCCCAAAAAAAAAAAAAAAAATGCCAATGCGGTATTAATTACGAAATCGCAACCCTCCGAAAGAAAAAGAAAGAAAAAACGCTGATGTGGTAGAATTACGAAATCGCAAACCTAAGAATTTCTCCGCGCTTTGAGAAGTCTCTCTCCTGGCTTTGCGTATCCACAGCGCAGTCACAGCCGCGCATAGAAAGCTCCGCCCTTCCGACTACCAGTTGATTGCACTGATCTTCGACGCAACGGCAAAGAATATCACGTGAAGCGTTTTTCTTTGGTAACGGAGCCATGCGACAGCCAGTGTTAGGTGTTGCTTGTTTTTAATCGCACGTGTCTCGCTTCTCCTATTATGGGTGACACGGATTGTGTAAAGAAACGGATGTCCTATAACGCAGGATTCAAGTTGAAAGTGGTTTCTTTTGCAGAAAATACCAACAACTGTGCTGCTTCACGTCAATTTGGCATTAACGAAAAACTGATTCGAGATTGGCATAAAAAAAAAACCAGACTTGGTGAAAATCCAAAAATCGCAAAAGGCGCTGCGCCGTGGAACGACATCTTTCCCAGAGCTGGAAAGTGTCTTGAATGATTGGATTGTGGCATGCAGACAAAATGGTTACATTGTAACGCGAACTGGTATACGTTTGCGAGCAATGAAGCTCGCAAAAGATGAAAAGTTCGCAGCCGCAAACAACACTTTTCGTGCCTCACCAGGTTGGTGCACAAGGTTCATGAACCGCTATGGGTTGTGTCTACGCCAGCGCACCAAAATTGCACAAAAGTTACCTCATGACCTCGAAGCAAAGATAATGGAATTTCAAAAGTACGTAATTCAAAAGAGAAAAGAGATTGCTTTTGAACTTTCCCAAATAGGGAACATGGATGAAACCGCCATGTGTTTCAACCTTCCTGGAAATAAGACTGAACCAAAAGGGCGAAAAAAATATCTTGATCAAAACGACTGGCCATGAAAAATCCAGTTTCACGGTTGTTCTTTCCTGTTTGGCCGACGGCAGTAAGCTACCTCTGGTAATTATTTTCAAATGCAAAACTCTGCCAAAAAGCGTTGTCTTTCCGTCTGGTGTGCTCATTCGTGCCCATGAAAAAGGATGGATGAACGAATCCGGAACAATTGACTGGTTACAGAATGTGTGGAACAAAAGGCCAGGTGCACTTTTGAGGAAACCTTCTCTTTTGGTGTGGGATATGTTTGTTGCACACCGTTGTGCAGAAGTGAAAAAAACTGCAGAAAATTCAAAAACAACTCTTGCTGTCATCCCAGGTGGGTTGACATCTGTTCTTCAACCACTAGATGTCTGCCTTAATAAGCCCTTCAAGGACAATGTGCGGAGGTATTGGGCAGATTGGATAAGTTCCGATTTGCCGAACGAAACCAAGGGCGGAAATCTAAAGAAGCCGGATATCGTTTTGATTGCGCGATGGGTCAAGGATGCTTGGGATGCGATACCTGCGGAAACGGTCGTGAAATCATTCAAGAAATGTTGCATTAGTAACAAACTTGATGGCACAGAGGATGATGAGAGTTTTATGAGTGCTGATGACAGATTCTGATGGCACAGGCATAGATGAGAATACTGATGTTTATGATGACGCGCCGATGACGGAGAAAGACTTTTTTGAACTGTTTGGGGAGTCTGACTCTGAATCGGATTTTGAAGGGTTCCGATGAAGTTTTTGGGTATGCAAATTAAATTTAGTATTATATATATAATTTTTTTCGTTTTCAAATGTTTTTGAATAAATTCATTGACTTTTTTTTCTCATTCCGGGATCGACTTATACGCGAGTTTCCGATTTCTTACGATTTTTTCCTCTGAAAGTGGGGGGATTGACTTATATGTGAGTTTCCGATTTCTTACGATTTTTTCCTCTGAAAAAGGGGGGGGTCGACTTATATGCGAGTATATACGGTAATTCTCAAAAGAGGAAAGAAAAATTGTTAAAGGGCTTTTCCCAGACTGAACATTGAAGGGTGATTATTTAAGGTACCAATAAGCAGAAACTAATGTATTTTGCATAATTATTTAAATTCAAAGTTTGTACTCAAGGAACTCGTTTTCCAATGCTAATGCACATATTTGCCCTTACTATTATAACATTCTCCAAATTTTAACTTGATTTCCCAACACCTTGTTTTTTATATTCAGCCCCCCCCCCCAGCTTCTGATATTATATATTTTCTTGGTACATGTTTTAGTGATTGCTTCTTTGTGCAAGGTGGAATAACTGACAAATGATTTTTTTTCTTTTAATCTTTTATACGTGCCCATGTGTGAATGTTTTCTTTCTAATTTTATGTGCCTTTTTCAAAGTCACTGAACAACTGTTCTCCATAATATAGCCCCAAAACAACTAATGTCTTTTTTATTTTTTTTTGAATTTAAGTATCTGGCAGTGATGCCAACATTTAAAAGGGGTTGTCAGGAGCATCGCTGGAGTATTTTTTCACAAGGAAGAATGCTCATGTAGTTTTACTCATCAAGCTTAAGTGCAAACACTTATGAGGGGACACACAAATACACACACACACACACAGACCACCATCAATCTCCAAAAAGTCTGTGCTCATTTGTCGATCGATTTCCTAAACTACCGAAATGATAACGGTAATGGCGGAATTCCTCTAATCCGGTCCGGGCGGGGGGGGGGTCTCATGCCTGAAAATTACAGAGAAATTTTCGCTCCGTCTAACTTCTGTTTTTGGAAATTGCTGCCAACAGTTTCAAGCTGAAATGCGATGACTTATACAACAAAATGATATTTAAATACAATACTGGACACAGGCAAAATCACTAGAAAAAAAAATTACGATTACGGGGGAAATCTTCACTCCGTTGAACTTCGTTTTGAAAAGGCACGGAAGGCGAAATACCGTTCACAGACGGAAACCTGTCCCAGCCCCAATTTTCTCTTCAGTTCTGCATCGATCTTAAGAAATACCCAAATTATGACAAGAAGGGGGGGGGGTCAGCGAATCCGTGGAAAAATCTCGTGTGGGAATTAATCAACTTCTGACGACCGGAGTTTTAAAGCGTTGAGCGGAGTGTGCGGATTTAGCTGTCGATAACGGAGCACTTGGCATGTCTGGCACCTGGTTTTCATACAGATTGTAGAACATATAACAGAGAGTTACAAAATTATGTTTGCTATTTCATGAATGAGGAAAAGTTGAAGGTTGCCATAATAATAAAAATGGTAATTTGAAATCTGCAAATTTAAGTGACTGTAAAACGAAGGGTGGTAACCTATTTGAAAGGGGTGATCATAAACTAAAAAGAAATATTTAAAATATCTTTTTAAAGGGCCTCGCACCCCAAAACTTAAAAAAATAGCAATAAAGAGAGCAAACATTTTCAGCAAAAATAATTTCTCTTTATTTTTTCCAACGAAAATGATTTTGTTTTTATCTTTTAACCTGTGGAGCTCAGGGGCGACACCCTGGTTGCCCCTATGGCACAGCTGGCACTTTTATCACTACAACAAATATTGAACCTGAACTGATCGCTGAACTTCATTAGTTGTCACTGTGAGTTTCCAGGACTTTCTATGACAGTGCATCATGACTTTAGAGTCCATGGTCTTGATAAGCGTGCTGTCAATGCAAGCAACGTCGTCTTCTGATGTACGAAAGTTGATCATGCTATGTCATCGTTTCATCAGTCAACCCCAACATCTGAGTTGCTTGAGACAACCCTTATGAAGTTCGATTGCCCAGGTGGTTTCCAAGATCAATATTAATGCTGACATTTATGAAATGGTACTTGAATCAGTTTTCCAAGACTTTGTGCCTGATGTCAAGCTCATTCCTCTGACCTGCGGTGGTGCTACTAGTCACTCTGACTTTAGTGCCAGTAAATCACCTGAATTACCGTGGAAAACAGATGGTTATAAAATCAAGGGTGAAGTTATTGCTGACAAGAATCGTGGCTGAGGATTTGGGGTCGTGTTGGTAATGGTAGTAAAGTAACACTACCGGACTGCTGCGCGTTCCTTCGATCTCCGATTTGCAACATTGGTGGCGAGAAGATTAGACCTGTTTGGGGCTACCCACTTGATGTGATCGTAGAAGAAGCTAAGTACATGTTACCATACATGGAGTGGATTGCTAGTTGTGATAAAAGTGCACATGTCACATATCAAGTAGAAATGGCCACTGGTGGAATGGCTTATATTAACGACACAGTGACCTCGCATCCACTTAGTACTTATGCTCGAATTGATTGGACTTCCATGTGCTTGCTTGGCTAATCTGCGATGCAAGCAAGATCTTGCTTGCTAGTTTTGAACTTGACAAAGTTAGAGATTCAACCGGAAGAGTATGGAATGTTAAGGAGTATCATATCAAATATAGAAAGAAGAAGATGATTGACTACTTTATAAATGCACCAGCAGAGTTTCAGACTGAACTATTTCTCGACTCTCTCGGTGGATGGCAACAGCGCGGCAGAGAGTGTGAAACGGCAGCAGGTAGCAAGATGGAACATGAATGATGTCGTTGTTGACAATATGTTTTAGAATAGAATTATGTGTTTGTGATTAAATAGTTAGCAACAAGAAATGGTGTTTGCGTTTCCTGTTGTGCACCATTGGATTATTTGTTAGAACGCTAATTTTAAGCAAGATTACAAGCTGCGACCTTTAGGATTGCCGTTCCTCGAACAGATGCCAAGGTAAGTGATCTTATCGTAAGCGGATAGCTTCACGCTGTGACGAAGAAGACGGGATGGATGCTCGATTCCGCGTGAATTTGCCTGGTGAGCGCAACGGTTAGATACGTACACAGTCAGGCCATTGATCACGTTAGTGGGGAAGTATTAATTTGTTCCCTACAGAAGTTTTGGCGTCCGTGACAGGACTCTTGGGAATTGAGGGTCGATTAGATATTGAATCATTGATTACTATGGAACATATAAAAACAACTTGTACAGAAAACTAGCGGATAATGCTTACCTTGGCATTCCTTTCTAGCGATGGGGACATTTCACGCACGTGTTTTCCGGTCTTTGTTGAGGTTATTGTCCTAAAGTCCGTTGTATGCGATGACTGGCTTTACTTCTCACACTTTTCGCTGGGTATACTCGTTGGATCTTTGCTTTAGGATTCAAACATCAATTTTTACCGTTCTTTATACTCGAAATTTTCGCCCATACTCTGGGCATCTTCAGGAGCGTGGCGACTTTACCACCGATGTTCGTGGTTAACTTCGCGCTAATGGAGTCCGATACTCCTTGTTGCCATTCGTCGGAAAAACTTTCCTGGATATATTTCGTTATCAAGCCCGGCTGGCGCCATCTATGTTTCGTTAAGAACACTTTTTTTTTTCGTATTTTTTTTTTTTTTTTTTTTAAATTTCTTCTCCTATCCTGGTTTTCTTGTCTTTTTTTGCCTGTTTTTCTTTTGTTGTTGTTTTTCTTGTCTTATTAGTTCTTTCCACAGGCCCGATAATGTGCTAGGGTCATTCTGGTTACATACCCTTGCTTTATTTTTGTAGATTAATATTGCTTCTTCCCTCCTCATTTGCCTTTCCGATTTTTTATTCTTTTTTAGCATTTTAATTTCATCGAACTTTGGGAATGTCCGGTTTTCCAAGCAGAATTGCACTAAAGCCGTTTTGGCTTCTTTTTTTTGCCAGTTAGATATGTGTTGTTTAAGTCTTTTTTTTAATCTGTTTTTCGTACTTCCAATGTACGATATTGGGGGTATGTGTGCTATTGGAATTTGGTAGGTTCCTGATTCTTCTAGCATTTTTTCCTCTGTTTTTTAGTTGACAGTCATACTTTTCACGGTGTGCACTGAGCCTTCCTAGTTGTAAGTCATATTTAGCACAGTGCCTATTGATTTCTTTACTCACTCCTTCCAGGTATGGAAAAGCTCCAATGTATTTCAATTTTTTATTTCTCATCTTCCTTTGGTTGTGCACTTCTTGGCCTTCTTTACTCTGAGTCATATGCTTTTTACTCTCATGTATCCATTTATTAATTAGCTTGCTCGGGTACCCATACTCTTGTGATATTTTCCAGATAAACTCTAGCTCTTGATTTTTTAGCCTGTTGTTAGATGTGTGTGTGTACGCTCGCCGTATCAAGTTTACTATGCTGTTTTTTTTATGTATCACTGGATGGTGCGACGAGTATGGTATCAGTACAGGTATGTAAGTTGCTTTTCTGAACACAGAGTATTCAAAACTATTTTTGTTTTTCTTTAGTTGAATGTCCAGGAAGGATAGGCAATTATCCTCTTCAAACTCAATAGTTAGCTCTATGGTGTTACAGATTTTGCTAAACTGCTGTGCTAGATCTTGTAGCTCGGCTTTGTTAAGTTTAGACATTATAATAATGTCGTCTACATATCGAGCATAAAGTATTGGTTTTTCAGGTAAATTTTGAATAATTTCTTTTTCGAGGTATGCCATAATCACTTCTGCGTATAATGCCGATAATGGGGATCCCATAGGGCCACCTTGTGTTTGTTTATATATATTTCCTTCAAAATGGAAGATGTTTTCCTTGATGAAATATAAGGTATTCTTTAGCTCTTTCAATTGTGACAAGTTTAGTTCTTTGTTGATGCTTAGTTGTTGCATAATCAATTCGATGGCTAGCTCGACAGGAGTGTTTGGGTATAACGCCTTAACATCCATGGAGGCCATAGTTATTTGCTCTAGGTCTTGATTAATTTCGTTATTTGCTCTAGGTCTTGAAAAATTTCGAGTATAAAGAACGGTAAAAATTGATGTTTGAATCCTAAAGCAAAGATCCAATGAGTATACCCAGCGAAAAGTGTGAGAAGTAAAGCCAGTCATCGCATACAACGGACTTTAGGACAATAACCTCAACAAAGACCGGAAAACACGTGCATGAAATGTCCCCGTCGCTAGAAAGGAATGCCAAGGTAAGCATTATCCGCTAGTTTTCTGTACAAGTTACTTTGAAATATCGCACGTAAAAGAGAATAGTACAATAATTAGAGCTATATAATAGTCAGAATTAGAACTACTAAGTGGAATTGATATAAAAACAAAACGTGCGGTCATTCAAAGTTCTTTCACGAAGACTGCTAATGTATTGAAGGAAGAAATTACTAAAGAAGAATTTGATGGTGGTGTTATTAGAGACAAATTCGCCAAACTGCAGAATTTGATGAGAGAATTAAAGGAGCTCGATGATAAAATGATAGAAAATTTATTGGATTTAGAGGTTAATGAGGAACAGTTATCGGTTGAAGTTGAGAGTGCTAAATATTATTCTGACACATGCATAACTATGACGCGTTTAATGAAAAATTGAATGTTGCAGGTAAAGTTGTGGCTAACAGCATAGAGAATGTTGGAATAAAGGGAAAATGTTACAAACTACCTAAAATCGAAATTAAGAAATTTGATGGTGAATTAATAAATTGGTTAAGTTTTTGGTCGCAATTCGAAAAGATGCATGAGGATGAAGAATTACATGATTGTGATAAGTTTCAGTATCTTTATCAATCCATGCAACTTGGTACCCAAGCGAGGGAACTCGTGGATAGTTATCCGCTAACTTCAGAGAATTATTCCAAAGCAGCCTCAGCATTGGAAGAACGCTTTGTCAAAAAGTTTCGATAAATGCACTCTATCCCTCTCACTGGAACATACATTTTTAATAATCAATTTTAACAATTCTTTAACATATACCTCAATGAGTAACTCCTTTTTGCCAAAGTGTTCTTCTAATGCTGAGACTGCTTTGGAATAATTCTCTGAAGTTAGCGGATAACTATCCACGAGTTCCCTCGCTCCGGTAAGCAAGATGGAACATGAATGATGTTGTTGTTGACAATATGTTTTAGAATTGAATTATGTGTTTGTGGTCGCGTTTGTGATTAAATAGTTAGCAACAAGAAATGGTGTTTGTGTTTCCTGTTGTGCACCACTGGATTATTTGTTAGAATGTTAATTTTAAGCAAGATTACAAGCAACGACCTTTAGGATTGCCGTTCCTCGAACAGATGCCAAGGTAAGTGATCTTACCGTAAGCGGATAGCTTCGCGCTGTGACGAAGACAAGATGGATGCTCGATTCCGCGAGAATTTGCCTGGTGTGCGTAACGGTTAGATACATACCGTCAGGCCATTGTAATTTGTTCCCTACAGCACCTATTCGAATGTGGACTGGTGATAGATTTATGAAGAGACTGGGTCAATGTTCACTAACATAATTGATAGTGTGGTCAACTGCATAGTGTCAAGATACTTGTGTTATCAATGTACTGGCCACTTCCCAGAAGCTGATATATACCTAGGAGAAGATAGTTTTGTAGTGTGCAGCGGATGTGTCATTCTTGACAATTGGAAACAACTCGCACTAAAGCACTTTGGATTTAAAATGAATGAAAAGAGTGTTTAACAAGAAATCCAAAGAGTGCTGGTTTTTTAGGATATTGGAATGATGATGGGATGCCATACAGAAGTCAAGATGAGTTGATTGCCTCATTTATTTATCCTGAGCGACATGAAAAAGACAGTTATTGTTGCTCGTTCTCTTGGACAATTGTGGTCAACCTTGCATCCAAGCCTAGCTTATAAATCGGCTCAAGTCATGAAGTTTTTAGAAAATGAATATGGTTTAAATATTAAAGATGCAGAGACTTTCATGCATGAACATCCAAGTAAATTTAGATTCTTCTGCATGATTGGACTAAATAAAGGTACATCAGATTAGACTACCTCCTAACTTTTGTAATAAGATTCTAGCTGTAATTCCACCTCGTAGAACTAGGAAAGACTATAAATATAAGATCGAACCTAAAAATGTTAATGCAATGCATTAACGCACACTACTACCAACACTACTTAACTCTCTGAGTAGTGATGACGATAGTGGAATTTCCGACTAACATCACTCAAAGAGCAAGGGTTGCCTGTTGACAGGTGTAATACTAAAGCCTATTGTAGAGCATTGTTGTGTAACTCTAATTTGTGGGCAAAATGATTTGGGAAAGCAAACTAATTGTTCTAAACACACACACACACACACACACACACACACACACACACACACACACACACAAAAATGCAAGAACCATAGCAAATCTTCTCCATCAATAACAAATTTTGCAGCCAAGCCTACATCATTGTCACATCTGGATAGAGTAAAAGGAGCAGAGATTAAACTGGCTGCTTTTTTGCAGAGCATAATGCAGCTCTGCAAGCAGTGGATCATTTGGTTCCTTTACTGAAAGATGTATTTTCCGACTCGAAGATCGCAAATGATTTTTTCTTTAGGATGTACGAAGTGTGCTAATATTGTAAAAATGTCCTGGCAAAAGTCCAAACTGAAAAGACTGTAGAGGTACTAAGAACTGTTAAATTTTCGCTTTTACTTGATGAAAATACTGATTTAGCAGACAGAAAGAACATTTGCATATTAGTGAGATACATTTTGCCTCATACTGGTAGTTAGGACACTGTTACTTGAACTTCTTTCACTGGATGCGAAAGACTTCTTCAGAAAAACTCTTTGAAGCATTTGAAAAATGTTTGAATGATAAACTTATTCCTTTGAGTAATATTGTTGGTATAGCATGTGACAATGCATCAGTGATGAATGGAGTTCACAGTTCTTTAGTTAGTAGGTTGATAACATTGTCATTCTAAGGTGCATATGCCATTCTGCAGCACTTGTTGCTAGTAAATCCTGTGAGAAACTTCCAAGATCTTGTGAAGAATTAATTAGAGGTCTAGAATCATATATATCTGACAGTGCAAAGCGCTGTGCAATATTACAAAAAATTCAAGGTTTTTTTTTTTTTTTAATGTTGAGCAGCATAAAATATTCAAACTATCGGCAACGAGATGGCTTGAACATCATGCATGTGTGCTTTCACTGGATGCATATATTTTAAGACTGTTGGAAAACAGGGATGTTCTTCAACATTATATTCAACTTGCTTTTTTTTTTTTTAAGACAAGCTTAAATGCACTAAGCAGATTGTTTCTGAGTAAAAGAATGAGTACACAAAAGCACATTTACTTTTCCTAAAATACGTGTTGAATTAATGTAAAACTGCTATTGAAAGCAGCGATAATACTGTTCATCACAAATATTCTTGTTTAAGTATGTAGGGTGGAGTAGTTAGGTCCATATAATGACATAAAAATATAAAATGAAAACTAATGGTAATTTTTTTTTTTTTTTTTTCATTTACTCATAGCAATTTAGGCTTATCATAAGTCTGCATTTTTGTCACTGTGGCAAAACACCCGCTCGATAGAATGGACATTAGCTTACTTAGACGAGATCCAGGTTCTGCTTAAACGGAAGATTCACTGATTAAAAAACACTTAGTTAAAATTCTATACCCTTATATAGGTATTTGCAAGGAATGACAGGTTCCCCTTTCTCTTGGCTCCTCCCGAGTTTCCCATTGTTGCGGTGGTTAGGTGTGCTGTTTGGGCTGGAGTGTCGCTGAGAATTGAGCAGGAAAGTATGTAGGGAAGCTCACAACTTCATTACTTAACGGGGAAACCATATAATTTTTTAACTCCCTTTTTTCCACACTTTAACTATTTTTGCTTTCTAATTAGGGGCACCCTGCTTTCGCATCTAAAATTAATTTCTTTTTTTCTCCCAACAAAAGGCGTAGTGTGCTGTAGGTTTGGGAATCTAAACCTACTTCAGGAAGAATTCATTTCATTTCCCAGTTGCTCACTCATTCCAGTTGCTGTTAGGATTTCAAGCGAGATAGTCGCACACTGGTGTGGTCTCCCGTGAGTAGTCAGTCTGTCTTGGCAACTTTTTCTTTGGTGATTTTGTTTTTTGAGTCTTAGTTTCTGGGTTACCAGTCTATCCTATTCAGTCCAGCGAGGGAATCATTTAGATTATAGCTTTTGTCAAAACTTTTTCTAAAATTTTCCTAAATCCACTTCTCATCGTTTTGCATTATAGCACATCATAAAAATATTGTTGCACAAAAGGATTGCCGATACTGGGGATGCAAGAATAACATCTGATGCTGAACAAAAAGTCATTCATCACATCCCCCTCCCACTGGAATCCATGATACAACTGAGGGATTCAAAGGTCAAGGAGAATTAGAAATCTTCCACCAAAATTATGCAACAGTGTCAAAAAAAAAGAAAAACAAACAAAAGAAGAGGATTGGTAAGAGAAATTTTTTTATTCTCACAGGTCTCTAGGATCGGGCAACTGATTCCCTTATTGGGATGGTTTTTTGGAAAGCAATGGATTGGTCAATGCTCCGGCCCCTAGACATTGCAAAATGGATAGATCATACAATCCTTCAGGACTTAACTATTTTAATAGTTCTGAAAATGCTACAGCATCAGAGTATTCTTATGAAGATTTTAGTAAAGAAAGTGTGAATCTGAGTCAGTTTGAAAAAAAAAAAGGGCCCGTTTTAGCAAGGTACTTAAAGAGGAGAGGTAAGTCCAATCGCCTTTGTTTCCGTGACGCCGGCGAGCTGTCACCGTACGATCTGGAGTGTGACGTCACAGTGGCCATAAACGATCTCTTGAGCATTCGGAGCTTGTGCTGTAGCTGTAATGTCGATTACTCACTGCATTTCTTTGTCAATTTTAGACGTGCTTTGTCGTTTCATTCATTTTTTTTCTTCATTTGTTTTCTGTGTACAACTATCTTGAAAATACCTGGATACGCTGTTGCACTTTGTCGTAATAACAGTTCAAAGGAAAGGAAGTTAGATGTTACATACCATGTTTTCCCATCAGATAGAAATTTCTTGAAGCAATGGGTGGTGAAATGCTGTCGAAAGGATGTATTCGATGCAAAGAAAGCACGAATGTGTTCAGAACACTCGAAGTAAGAACGAGATCTTAGAAATGAATTGCTGAACTTGCCTCCCAGAAAAAACTGAGAAAAGATGCCATGCCTACAAAAAATATGCCTTAGCAGATGGGGGAGCAAACTTCTGTTTGAAGTGAACGATTTAAAATTGGAGAGGTCAGAAAAAAATGCATTAAATCGAATTGAAAGTATATCTCCAATTAAACGTCAAATTACAGGTCACAATGAAAGTGACATCATTCCAGACCAACATTTATTATACTGTCAACGTTATGTGAGAAGTGCGAATGTCTAAACAAAAATATAATGCAACTGAAGAGTGAAAATAATTCACTATGGGAAGAATTATCAAACTTAAGAAAACAGTTGGTAATCATGGTAAAACAATTCTTTTGCCTCGAGAAAAGAAGCCTGAAAACGGAAATTAATATTGTGAAACACAAATGCAAAAATCGAAATTTGCTGAGCAACAGTGAAAGGTGGCCAGCTATCATAAATTTGCTTGGGCATTGTTTCACTGAAGTGCAAATTCAAACTCTTGTGTCAAAAAAGAGACCAGCAGAATGGAATGAAGAAGATACTTATAAGTCAAGCACCTGTTTTGCATGCTATTTCTCGAAAAGCATATCTTTTCATCAAAAATCAAATGCACATACTGCTTCCAAGCATTTCTTCTCTGAAACGGTGGTGTGGTAAATTTGTGTTGCCAATGGTTTAATTAAGCCCGTTTTAAAGGTGATGAAAATGAATGCTGTACACCTAAACGAATTCGACAAAGTTTCAGTTTTATCTTTTGGTGAAATGAGCGTTGATTGCCGATATTGTTATGATGCTGCTGCAGATAAAATTTTAGGACCGCACAGTAACGCTTTAGTAGTTATGCTGAGAAACTTCTGGAAAGCCTGGAAACAACCATATACTGCATTATTCCTTTGATAAGCAGATGGATCAAAAGCTGTTAACCGACATAATTCGAGCCGCTGAGCAATCGGGTTATTTAGTGCGTGGAGTGGTACCTGATCTTGGAGGGGGGATATCAAGGTTTGGAGGCAGCTTGGAATAACCCCAATATTGTCTTCTTTTCCAAATCCAGTAAATGAAAATCGAAAAATATGGATGTTTGTCGATGTGCCCCATCTAATTAAACTTCTCTGAAATCATATATTTGATTGCGGAACACGCTGTAGTGTGGAACCATCACTCGCCAGATATTTGACCCTTTCCTGGAATGTAATAACTCAGAATTAAAGGTGTTTCATAAAATAAAATGGATCCACACAAATGTAAAAGGCCCCACGAGACAGAGAATTAGTTTTAGCGTCCCAGATGCAATCTAACAACGTAAGCAAAACTGTAGAGTATTTTTTCCTGAAAGAAAACAAATTGCTAATTTTACGAGTATAAAATTGGTAAATGACTGATTCGACGTAATGAAATGTAGATTTCCCAGCTCCAAAGAGCCATTGCAGTGTGTTTTTGGAAAAAAAAAAAAAAAAAAAAAAAAATCAGCAAAAAAGCATCGAACAGTATTCATGTCATATTCCCGTTTTTTTCCCAGTATATATATATATTTGTTTTTTTGCTCTATTTTGAAAAATAGTTGGATGTTTGTACAATATTTACTTAAAAATTATTTACTCAAAACTAGCTCTGTTATTTCGATTGAAAATTCACAGAGCACACGACACTTTCTCGGTATGGCTTCGTGCGAGTTACAGCTTCGCTTATGGCCACCGTGACGTCACAGCGCAGCGAAGAGAAGCGGGAAGACGGCGCCGTTACGATGGACCTACCTTTTCTCCTTCTAAGTACCTTGCGTTTTAGGGCCGAGTGATAAAATTTTCAAGAAGGAATTTGCCATATCTGCTTTGAGGATGAAGGAAACTGTTTCTGCAGACTAGAACACAAATTCACACAAGTAAAGCTAAGCTTTACAAAAAAAAAACATATAGAAACTCAAGTTTCTTGAATAAAGAAAAAAGTGCTAAGCAAATTAGCCCTGACAAGTGTAAGAAGGAAGAAATGCAGGCTGCAAATAAAACAACAGCAAGTAGCAAATTAGAAGAAGCAATTGACGATACAGAATTAATAAAAACAGACAGGAAAAAATACTTTAGTAATATTAGATTACTATGTAGAGGAAATAGAGAAATTACTATTAAAAATAATTTACGAGATTCTGTATTAGAGTAAAGAAAAAAATGCACCTTAGCAAATTCCAAGCTAACAATGTAAAAGAACATTAACTCGGAAGTTAATAAATATTTAAGTGAAAATATTAACAAAAAAATTAGAGACTCAGTTACATAGGGAAAGTAGTTTGGAAAAAAATAATGACGAGAAGCAAACAAATTATTTTGCAGGAAGACTAGGCAAAAAACTAAAAGAAGCAGAGTGGAATGTCAGTAATGTAAACATTACAGTAAATGATAACACTACAGTGAACAACTGCTCCACGGAGCTGCCTCCCTCATTTAGCATAACTGCTGAAAATAATGCTCCTGCTATAATAAGCAAACTCTATATTAAAACAAAAAAACTGAAAATATTACTGAACTGATAGAAAAAAAGAAATTAGAAAACAAGCTAGGAAGTGATGAAAGCAGCAACACTCACTTGAAGTGAAAAGGGAGTATATGCACACACGTGAACATTAATAAAAAAGAAAAAAAAACTTTTCCGTAGATTAATCAATCTGAAGTACTTCAATACTTTTACCACCTTGTTTCAAGAGAGAACTGTCCTCATCCATACACTTGCCGAATCATCATCTATTCTCTTTGAGCAGCTATGTCAGAACTTCCTCACAACAGAAGCACTTCATTGTGATGTAGCATATCTAAAGAATATCCTTCCTCTGAAAAATGTATACTTAGGTCAAGAGTGTAAGGTACATCTGAAAACATTTCCAGACCTGCCAGAAGCAAATGAATTTTGGCAAAATTGTTTAAAATTTTCCACAACAGCTGCTGAGAAAATTCAGAAAAGGCTTCCTCTCAAAAGTGAATTTCTTCGTACAGCCAGATTTACTCATGGTAATGTTTCTCTCAATCCATCTGCGGGTGATTGCAGTATTTCAAAAGTGAGCGATGCTTTTAAGGAAGCTATAAACATTAATGCTGTGGACACAGAATGGAGAAATTTACCTTACGTGTTCCTATCAGAAGTTGAGGCAATGAAACAACTTGGACAAAATGTAGCACACAATCTCCAAGAAAACTGATTTCACTGGAACTTTGTGCTTTCCAAATCTAAGTATTCTGGAAAATTTTGTGCTCATATTGCCCCATCCCATTGCTAAAGCAGAGCATATTTTTAACATAGTTTCTGATGTCAAAACAAAGATGAGAATTTGAACTCAATATTCAATGCATAAGCATGCTATAATTGAAGGAATTGTGCTATGTGGTTCATAACATGATCCTATTGACGTAATAATGTCAATCAATTACTGTTCAACATGTTATTCCAGGTTAATATAGCAATTTCAGATGTGAGCCAGACTGATAGTAAGATATAGTAAGTATCTAATATGTTCAAATAATCAAATACAATACTAATAGGACAAAATATCAATACTCCCGACGTTGATGGTTATGTCCGTTTCTTGTGGTATATGAGATTTCTTCGAAGACTATTCAAGAATATACCTCATCTACATACGAAATGTCACGAGAGTAACACTTGTTACATAGAATTTGAACCAAAGAGTGAATGTCCGACAATTATACGATATGAACAATAAAAGGCAATGCATTAAGAAGACAACACAATGAAATCACGATAGGAATAAGAACATTTAAAAAAGGTATACAAGTGAAATGAAGTAAAATAAGCAGCCCTGGTTAAAGTCGTTCAACCTCTCACAACCAGACCGGTTTCAGCAAATATCATGCCATCTTCAGTGGCATTACATGTGCTCTATCCTCAAAGCAGGAATGAACCCTCAACAATGTCACACGTGGGCTCGACATATCGGCCACACCCTTCAATGTCGAGATACAATGCATCATGGGATCTGTGTAATGCGTCGTTAGAGGCGCCATCTATTGTTCGATCATGAAGTTGTCCTTGATTTAAATCATTTATACTACTCGATTTCACACTTCTCTTTGGACATCGTTTTTCTTTTTTCCCTTTTCCTTTTCAACCTCTATCAGGTAATTCCACACATAATGTAAAAACGTGCCGCACATAACATTATTTTAGCGGAAACAGTATGTGACAATGGGAAAATTTTAACCAACAGGAATGATAGATCTGCCCTGGAAAGCTCAGGCATATACTCCATACCTACTATTAATGTAGAGGGAGTACATAGGAAGTCATACACTGGCAGTACCAGGAGATATTTACAATGTCGACTGTATTGTTTGAACATATGTCAAATTGGCACAACAAGACAATGAAGACTTCAATGGTACAATACTGTTACGAAAACAATTTAACTCCAGACTGGGCCAACATCAAATTAATAACGGCTCAAAAACAGTATGACCAACAATTTATCTCTGAATCAGTAGTTATTGAAAAAACTAAAAATAAGAATTGTAATGATAACGTACCAAGAGAGTTACATTATGCATGGAAATACCTGATCGAGGTTGAAAGGGAAGGGGGGGGGACAATGTCCAAATAAAAGTATGAAATCAAGTGGTACAGATTAAAATTTAAATCAAGGACAACTCTGTGATCGAATGATAGATGGTGTCTCTAACAACACATTAGGATCCCATGATGCATTACATCTCAACATTGTAGGGTGTGGCCAATATGTCAAGGCTGTGTGCAACATTGTTGAAAGTTCACTCCTAGTGTGAGGATAGACCAAATGTAATACCACTGAAGATGGCATGATATTTTCTGAAACTGGTCTGGTTGTGAGAGGTTGAAAGACTTGAACCAGGATGCTTATTTTACTTCATTTCACTTATATACCATTTAAATGTTTTTATTCCTATCATGATTTTGTTGTGTTGTCTTCTTAATGCACTGCCTCTTATTGTTTATATCATATATTTGTCAGACATTCACTCTTTGGTTCAAATTCCATGTAACAAGTGTTACTCTCGTGACATTTCATATGTAGACGAGGTATATTCTCAAATAGTCTTTGAAGAAATCTTATACCACAAGAAATGGACATAACCATCAATGTCAGGAGTATTGATATTTCGTCCTATTGGTATTGTATTTTTTTTTTTTTTAAATATATTGTATGCTTACTATCAGTCCGGCTCACGTCTTAAATCTCTATATTAACTTGGAATAATGTGTTGAACAGTAATTGGTTGACATTATTATGTCAATAAGATCATAATTACAAAGTAAAGAAACAGGATAAATGGTGAGGTGTTAAAATGTGCGTATCTTGCCATCTAGTTTTGGTGCAAGGCTTATAAAGATTGCACAAACTTTGAAGTTACACATGAACATATCAAGCGTCACAATAACCATAAATTCTATGGAGTTAGGGAATAATCAGCGAGAAAAATCAGATATTTAGTGTTCTTGTAGGTTTTATCTACAGCTGGGTGGCAAGAAATTTTAGATGGGTGGTACTTTTAATGACCCCCTCCCCCAATCAGAAAAAAAGATTTTTGCTTAACATTATTGTACTTATTCAACATCTTTAGTGGTACATGATAAACATTAGAATAAATGATAAAAAAAAATAGTACTAACTAAAATATCATATTCCGCCCAGATTTTAGCCAGCTTTCATCAATATTGATGGTTTGGTTTAAAACTCAGGCTTCACGTGACAATAACACATAAAACGAGCGAAACACAGAGTCACATACGGTAGAAGGTTCGTTTAGTGGTAGCTTTTGGTCATCAGACCTTGATCACCTGCGATCGACTGGATGGGCTGGTTGCCAGAACTACAATTTGAAGTTGGGGTGTTTTGGAAATGTTGCCAGATTTTAGAAGAGAGATCCAAATAAATGGGATTAGGTGAGGGGTCTTTGAATTGCAGTTTTTGGTGAACAAAATTTCAATGCTCTCTTTGAAATGCAGAGATGCCTTGTTGATGAAAGGGGCAATGTTTTTGGTTTCTTTCCAAATGGGTTTAGATAGAAACATTGATGGTGTATGTGGGAATAAGTTTTTTGGTTCCCAATCACGAAACCTCTTCTCATTAATTCAAAAAGACCGTAAACAAAACAGCAAACTGAGGCAGTGGGGTATTTATAATATCCCACTGCTTCAGGTAACTACAGGTCAACTAACCTCTAATTGCATAGGATCCACCAAACGTAATCTTGGACTGAGAATTAAAGAGCACAAATATAGTATCAAAGCAGGTATATGTGGTACATCACTGACCAAATCAGTAATCCTGGATAACCTTAACCCTGATTGGAATAATGCACAGATACTTAATTCCCCCAGTAACCTTAGTGATCTAATAATAGGAGAGAGTGTGTATATTGCGGCACCTGGTATACAATGTTGTAATGACCACAGCCCATATGAGCTACATAATGCATGGAAAGTGGAAACCCTTCATTCATTCAGTAAATTTGAAATTATAAATTTAAAATACAAATTAAAATTAATTGTGTCCCCTTTGGATTACTCAAGAAAGAAGACTTGCAAGTACTTTTTATATTTCTTTTGATTGAGTAGAACCTGTTTTTGTGCTTTTTTTGCATTTATTTCTTTTTGACAGGGTAGACTTTGGTCCTTGAACTATGGTTTTGAGTAAAACCACTAATAAGAAGGAAAACTATCTCCTTGTTTCCCATCTGGGACTTACTGCTTCCCAGGTCAGTAAAGCGATCTGAGAACATTCGAGTTCTCCTGCAGAACTGTTATTATATTTTGTGCAGGTTGTGAATCCAAGTAAGTTTGAGATCTGTTGAAATGTACCAATTATTACTTGCAGCTCACAGGTAAAACCACCACGAATCGTCCAAATTTCATTGTGCCAAAGAGGACACCAATATCGAAGTTGTCTTCTGCAAGTACCTCCTTTGCGAGGTAACCTATGAAGCAGTTTCTGCCATTTTCACAAACTTTGGTGTGAAACATAAGATTAGGAAGGAGTCTGAAGCATACATGAAAGGTGCTTTCTTGGGTACAAGAATTATCATGCTAGACATGGACAAGGCCATTCCTAATTTTATGTACGTTTCTCATTTTAGATGCATGAACATTTACAACAGGCAGGTTCATGAGTGCAGGTAATGTGGGCATAAAGGTCACACTGCAGTTGAGTGTGAGAAATGTGTGTGTGCGCAAACTGCGGGACTCTTGGACATAATATCAGACTGCAAAGATCCTTGTGGTAACTACAAGTCTCCACAGCATAAGAGACCTGAATGTGGTGTCTGCACCTTAAGCCAGAGCATCTCAGGAAAATCAGGGTGATATTTTAGAGGAGCTCGACGCCACGGAGAAGATGGGGGAAACTCCAGAAGGTCCAAATTCCTCAAGCAGATAGGCAGCTGAAACGCACCTACTTTGTGGCTCAGGAGATGCACAGAAGGAACCTGAAGTGCCTTCTAATGTGGATCAGGCAAGTCTAGATAGTACTGGTGAGCCTGAAGAAATTTCTCCTGGTAATGATAAAGAGTTTTTCTTCTACAGGAGATTCCTCGGCGGACATGAGAGTTTGTTCACCAGAGGTTGGAGATGACTTTACTAAGGCTACCATAAGGTCTAGAAAATTTTCTAAAGAGTCTATTGAGCAAATGGCCCATAAGCTAAATGGGGTTTCTATTATTGATGATGTGGAAAGGGTGGGCAAAGATAGTGAGGAAACCGAGGAAATAGCGGTTGGTTCAGGTGAAAAGGAAGGAGAAAATTTAGTGAATATTCGTGTAGATGTGAATGTGGAAGTTGATGTTTCCAAGGGTTATATTTTTGAAATTGAATGTGATAATAGTGTTGAAAATTTAAAAATTAATAGTGTCACTAGTGTGTGCAATGTAATAATGTGTTTTTGTCAAGGATATTTGCACTCCCATCTCCTCACAAAACAACAAAATCCAATGCTTTGGTGCAGTAGAGTAGACTGAAGTTCCGAGTTTTGGTGCAGTAGGGCCAGTGTCGGATATGTTTCCAGAGCAAACCGATCCGGGTTTTGGGATTGAATCAGGAATGAGTGCACGGGCTCTCCTGCTAGTGGGCAGGAAGCTTACTTCCCCCAGTGGAGCTGTGGAGGATCAGCAGAAGCCCCAGACTCCCAATGGGGAATCCAGGACGGCTTTTCCACCCTTCCTGCGGACGGCAGTGGGGTCCAAGGAGGGTCCCAGCAGTGATGCGGTGTCCAAAACTGAGTCTTCCGCGAACAGCGACCACCGTGATAGCGACATGGAGGTGCTGCGGGAGGCCGGCACTCTGACGAAGAGTGTGAGCCTGCCTGCAATGGGAGTTTGGAGGCTAACCAGTACTTTGAGACTACTGGTAATAGCAAGTTCTTTTACAGGGAATCGGAGCATTCATCAGCCTCTGACGATGAACAATTGACTGAGCGATTGCCTCAAGAACTTAGGGCCAGTTTCAAACATCGGGGAAGGCAGCTGATGCAGGCCAATATGGACGCTGCAAAGAATCTTGTTAAGTTTGTCAAAATAGGAATCGAAGGAATGGGGCACGTCGTTCCGACGATAACAGAGCATAAAAGCCAGGGGAAGAAAAGGAGTGCAAGCAAGAAGGATTCAGGAGACCGTATAAAATCAAGATCTTGCTGGAGAGTTGCTTTTTCGGTTGGGTTCCTCTTTCTCTGTCTTTGCATTATGGTTGTACATTTTATGTACTATTTGTTGTTCAGATACTACCTCCTTTTTCAGACTAAGGTAAGTATGATCCCCAACCCTTATTAAAATTGTTTTATAGAGCCGTATAAAGCTCTATGGAATTCTATTAAATGTTTATAGAACTGTGATGGTGGGTCTATAGAAACAGTTTTCTACAGAATTTGATAGTGTGTTCTATACAACCGAACGGCCATTGATTCTATAAGGTTCATTTCAACAGAATCCCACGTCATCACCATATCTTTGGTTATTTAACATGACATAAATTTGTCAAAGGTCATTAAATGTTTATCTCAACTCTGCAATTATAACATTCTACTCGCAAATTCGGATTTTTACGCTTTTCGTAAATTAATTTCATGAGCATTATAATTTTTATATTCCGTATATGATAATTATATTTTTATAAATACATAGATGCCAACTAGTACGGACTTTCCGTAATTTTACGGATTTTTGGCTGCTGTTACGTAAGTACGGAAACACCGCTGAAATTACGGAAAATCGCCATTTGATTTAATTTTCTGAGATAGAAAGCAAATTTTCAACTTAAAATTTTTTTGTTGGTTCTTCAAGTTTTTCTGGGGGAAAAAAATTAAATACTACATAACATTGTGTATTATATATTTCTGCATCTTAATTGGCAATCCATCTACCGTAGACTGAGTAGCAACCACACTATGCTGGCTCAGCGTTTCATTCCATGACACCGTCTCCCATTGGTTCTCTCCGGGCCGGACACAACTACACAGTTTAGCTCTGTGTAGGCTGCTTAGGCATTCGTTCCGAACTCCCATGATACACTTTGTGCCTCCTGCGTGCAACCAGGGCAATTGCTTTCGTTCCCCGAAGGCCGTGTAGCGCTTTTGCTTTATTGTCCTCGATGCTTTTTGGTTCTCTGCTGCACGTGCTACCCTACTGTTACATCACGGAAGGGTGAGGCGATTGTGAAGTTTTTTTGCTGTTTTCTCTCATTTATTTAAAATGAAGCGTTCTTTAGACAAACAGTCATCGTCGAAGAAGAAACAGTGTTTTCTAGAAACTTAAATAGAGATTGGCCCTGTTTTGAGAAATCAAAAGTTTCTGTGAACTAGATGTTTTGCAGAATTTGTAGATGCGATTTTAGTATTGCGCATGGTGGGCGGGATGATTGCCGAAGACACGCAGAATCGAAAAAGCATAAATCTTTCGGTGAGTTGAAAGTTTAGTCAGTGAGCGATTTGTTTGCATCAAAGGAGAACAGCGTAATAAATACAGAACTTATGTTCACTTCATTTATTGTGGAACACAATTTACCCATAGCAGCTGCGGACCATGCTAAATAGTTATTTCAAGCCATGTTACCCGATTCAACGATCGCAAAAAAAATATTCGTGTGGAAGAACCAAGGGTACTGCACTAATTAAGCACATGGCCAGTGTTTCTACAAGTAACATCGTATCTGAAGTTTAAAAAAATCCTTTTTCTCTATCTACGGACAGAAGTAATGATGCTCAAGCAAATAAACTGTATCCCATTACAATAACACATTTTGATGAAAAAAATAAGAGAAAAATTCAACTGTTTTGTTATCATTGGTTGAATCAAGTAATAACACAGGTGAAAGAATATTCAACGTTTTGAACAATGAGTTTGTTAAAAAAAAAATCTCATGGAGCAACTGTGTGTCATTTTCCTGTGACAATGCTAACACTATGATAGGTCAAGTAAAAGGTGTTTCTCACATAAAGAAGGTTCAGCCTGCAATCATAGTGCAGCGGTGTTCATGTCATTTAATAAATTGAGCTGCACAGAAATCTGCTACTCAACTGAAAGGATTTAATGTTGAGCAGTTTCTGATACAGTTGTACTTTTTTTTTTTTTTTTTTTTTGAGAAAAGTTCAAAGAGGAAACACAATCTAAAACTGAGTCAAGCTGTTTGTGGTACTAAAACACACAAAATTCTAAAGCATGTCAATACTCGCTGGTTATCACTTTTGGAATCCATTGACAGAATTTTAGAACAGTGGGAGGCTCTAGAACATTATTTCAGTGACAATGAAGAAGCTAATTCACAGTATAAAGAACCTTGCAAGTATGATTGGAAATCCTTCATCTAAACTTTGTCTTTTTTTATCTGCTACTCTTCCTTTGTTTACATCTGTTAACATGCTCTTGCAGCAGGAAGCTCTGCTTGTGCATGTATTAAAAAGAAAACTTCATAGTCTGTTATCTGAATTGCTTGTACGATTTATCAAGCCATCGGCATTTGATGTGACAGCAACATCTCTTGCAGATGAAAATTTTGAAAGAAGGAGAAATCAAAAAGAAAACTGTGATCTCGTAATTGGATCAAAAGCAAGATCTTATATAGGCACAACTGCAGATCTGAGTGAAGACAGTGGCTACTTTTTATTCTGAGATAAGGGAATTTTACAAGGCAGGCTGCAATTACATTTTAAGAAAATTTTCACTTAATGATGAATTTCTGAGTCATGCTGAAATTGCAGATGTAGCATTAAGGCAAAGAGTTTCTTTTGCATCAGTCCAATATATGTGTTCCCTGTTTTCAGTTTTGAAACCAGAAGAATCTGACACGGTGGAATCTGAATTTGCTCACTACCAGTTTGAAAATTTTAACTGTGCTGTTACTTCTGGGAGAATGGATGAAGTGTGGCATAGAATTACTTTAATGAAAAATGAAAGTGGCCAGTTGAAGTATGAATCATTAAGCAAAATTATGAAAATGATTTTAATAGTCCCTCATAGCAATGCAAGTACAGAACGAATTTTCAGTATTGTGAAAAAAACATGAATGAATTCAAACCTAATTTAAATACTCATGTGCTGTCTTCTTTATTAGTAGAAAAAATAAACAGCATTGCATACAGTGATTTGAAGTATGCTATCAGAAAAAGTTTTCGCAAATTGAACTAAGGAAGGCCAAAATGACAACTACAGCCAGTTTATCATAATAATTTGGCCAACATTCCAAGGAATAATTTTTCTTCATGTCTGGAGGTAATTTATTTTATTTTTCTGGTAGACAGTATTTTAAATTTTCCCACTAGCAAATTATTTTTTATTGTATTATTATTATTATTATGTTAATAGTTCTGACAGATTAAAATTTGTTGCAGTGTTAAATACCCAAATTTGCCGCTGTTAACTGGATTACTGAAAATTACTGAAAAAAAAAATTGTTACTGAAAATTACTGAAAAATGAACATGTTGGTTACTGAAAACTACTTTTAGAGGTTGGCATCTATGTAAATAATAAAACGTGTGCCAGCCCCCCATCGCAATTTATCAAAGTCATGAAATTTTTATATTAACTATGCATGGAATCATAGCATTCCATTTGCCATTCACATCTGTAAGCTTTTATCCAATCAATTTCATGAGTGATTATATATTATACTTTTATGGGCAATTTTATTATATGCGAGCTCAAATGACTGCAGCAGGATTGTCTGTATATGGACGAAAGCCACTTCTGTCGGTAATACATTCTGCACGGGCAAACACTTTCCGATCAGTCATCCTCTTTCCCACGAATGCGTGAAGTCAAGGTGAGCTACGGCGGAACAGGAAAACGTGACATCATATACATATTTGTTTGCAAAAAAAATTAGTTAATATTCAAAATAACAAATATTTCTAATTTTCATGAGATATTATACTCTTCAGCTAAGATATGCCCGCTTCAAGTCAGGTTCCTTGTGCATCTTCTGTTTCTGCGGTCTACATGTCGTTGCTTTCATAATGGCGAACCAGGCAAATTCTAATGTCTCAAACTTTCTTCTTATAAAATGAAAGCACAAGGACTTCTGGGATGTAATATTGTGCTCTGATGCAGGATTAACAGCAAATGAAGACAATCCCAGCATCATCAAAAAAGAAAAACAAGTTTGAAGAAGAAACCCATTTTGCAACTGTATTGGAAATCGGCAAGTGTGCATGATCAGCATTGTATATATTTCAGTTCTGCCCTTGCCATTATTTACAAGCAAAAATTCAAATAATTTTTAATGGTAAATAGCACAAAAAGATATACTAAAATACGATTGTCATATTATAGGGCCTCGCATTTTAGGGGGTGCCAGAATCACAAGCAAATAATTATATTATATATATATATATATATATCTCATCATCATCATCATTGTCAACCATTATCAATCCACTGCTGGACGAAGGTCTCCCCAAGTTTCCTCCACAACGGTCTGTCTTGTGCCAGTCTCCTCCATGTCACCCCTGCATACTTTCGAATTTCATCCACCCATCTCCCATGTGGTCTTCTTCTGGGTCTTTTCCTGTCCCTTGGAATCCAATCTAAAATTTCGGCTGTCCATCGATGATCTGTCCTTCTGGCAGTATGTCCAGCCCATTGCCATTTCAGGGATTTAACTCTGATCATGATGTCTTCCACTCTTGTCATTTTTCGGATCCACGTGTTCCTCTTCTTATCTCTCCTGGTTACACCAAGCATGCACCTCTCCATGCTGCTTTGAGTTGTCTGCAGCCTTTGTATGTCTTTTTTAGCTAAGGTCCACGTCTCTGGACCATACGTAAGCACTGGAAGGATGCATTGATCAAACACTTTTCTTTTAAGACATAATGGCATATTGCTCTTGAAAATTATGCTGTTTCTTCCAAAAGCTTTCCAGGCAAGTTTTGTACGCCGATTAATTTCTTCATCAATGTGACCCTCACTTGATATCTGCTGTCCAAGATAAACGTATGTGTCTGTTATCTCCAGCTTTTCTCCATCAATCAATAAATCTTCATTTCTTGTAAAAGCATTGAACATCACTTTTGTCTTCTGAAAGTTCATTTTTAATCCCACTTCTTTACTCTTGTCAGCAAGTTCCTGGATCATACTCTGTAGCTCTGATGGGGTAGTTGCAAAAATGACTACGTCATCAGCAAAACGAAGGTGGGTTAGATAATCTCCATTAATCTTTATCCCTTTGTTTTCCCAGCTCAGCGACTGAAAAACACTCTCCAATGTGGCATTAAAGAGCTTCGGAGATATGGTGTCACCTTGTCTCACTCCCTTTCCAATTTTTATGTGTGTTGTATTTTCAAACAGCCGAATCTTTGCACTTGCATTTTCATAGATGTTATTAATAATATTAATGTATGCATCTTCAATACCGCAGGTTTTCAGAGCCATTGTAACTGCTGATGGTTTCACTGAATCAAAGGCTTTTTCATAATCGATAAAAGCCATGCACAATGGAAGTTCATATTCCCTCGCCCTTTCAATTAGTTCTCTCAGTACATGGATATGATCTATTGTGCTGTAGCCACTCCTGAATCCAGCTTGTTCTCTCGGTTGAGCCATGTCCAGTGTTACCTTCAAGCGGTGTGAAAGAACTTTAGTGAAGATTTTATAAACTACTGATAGGAGGCTGATAGGTCTGTAGTTTCCGAGATCCTCAATGCCACCTTTCTTATGTAGCAGGATCATTGTAGCGGTGTTCCAATCCTCAGGAATCTTTCCTTCATTAAGGCATCGAGTGAAAATTTGGGCGAGTACTGTTTCAATTTCTCCACTTGCTTCTTGTATGATGTCTACAGTAATTCCATCTTCTCCTGGAGCTTTTCCCCGCTTCATGTTCTTGATTGCATGTGCAACTTCTGCTGGAAGAACTGGAGGAACTCTGGTACTGGTATCTTTCATGATGTCTGGAGTGCATGTATCATCCCTTTCATATAATTTGGAGTAGAAATCTTTCACTCTTGTCAAAATTTCGCCTCTATTTCTTGTTACAGAACCATCTTTTCTCAGTGCCATAATCTGTTTTCTTCCCTTACTGAGATGTCCCTTTGCTATCTTTAGGCTTTGGTTGTTTTCAATTGCTTTCCTCACTAGTTCACAGTTGAATTTTCTTACGTCTTCAGTGATACGTTTTCGTACTGTCTTGCATAGCTCTATATATTCCACTTTGGAAGTCACATCTTCTTTAGTTGTCCTCATCTCTCTTCTTTTTTGCATCAACATTTTCGTTTTTCCTGATAATTTGTTTACATGCAACTTGTTCTTAGACCCAGCTAATTTTGTTGCTGTTTCCATAAGAGCTTTGGTTACTTTTCTGTTAACTTCAGAGATGTCCACTTCTTCCGATGTTAGGCCTTCTAAAGCAGAGAACCTGTTCTTCAGTTCCAACTTGAAGGTATTATGGTGTTTTTTAAGGTTGGTTATGTCAATAGATGTTGTTTGTCTTATGAGCTTGCCACGTTCAAGTTTGGTGTTGAGGTGCATCTTACATCTCACCTGTGTTGAACTTGTTTAGCACACTGCAGTCTTCTATGACGAATTTTTTGTTACACATAATAAAATCAATTTCACTAGTCGTCCCATTTGGATGTCTCCATGTCCATTTCCTGTGTGGCTTTTTCTTGAAGAAGGAGTTCAAGATGAAAAACCCTTCTGCCTCTGCAAACTCAACGAGAGTATTTCCACGCTGGTTTCTGTTGCCGTGACCGAATTTACCTACTGAAGTTTCATTCTGTTGCCGTTGCCCTATTTTTGCATTGAAATCTCCCATAATTATTTTCAAGTGCTGCTTACCTTTATTATTTAGATGACGAATTTCCTCATAAAATTCTTCAATTTCTTCTTCAGGATGACTTGTGGTGGGTGCATAAGTTTGAATAATCTGAGCCTGGTATCTTTTCGAGAGTTGGATAACAAGTCGTGCAGCTCTGTCAGAGGAACTTTCAACTTCTACAACTTTATCCTTCAGTTTCTTGTTTATTATAAATCCAACACCACTAGTTCTGCCAGTATCTGTCCCACGATAGTAGAAGAGATGTCCACTTTTCAGTTCGATGAGATCTTCTCCTTTTCTCCTTACCTCACTTAGCCCCACGATGTCCCACTTGATCCTTTGTAGTTCCTCTTCCAATTCAAGAAGCCTTGAATCAGAAGATAGGGAGCGTCCGTTGTACGTAGCCAAGGTCAGCATCAGATGGCAGCCTAGGCCGGTCCTCCGGGGATTCTTAGCACCCTCTGCCTTCATGTCGCACTGGC
This sequence comes from Macrothele yani, assembly GCA_039090855.1. Classification (NCBI taxonomy): domain Eukaryota; kingdom Metazoa; phylum Arthropoda; class Arachnida; order Araneae; family Macrothelidae; genus Macrothele; species Macrothele yani. The sequence continues at coordinate 18,853,524 of CM077003.1, read as the reverse complement.
CGCTGCCTTGGCCAGGTACATTCCAGCTGCCGGAGACTGAGGGCCAAGATTTAAGTTGTGGAGATATATATATATATATATATATGGGATGTAAGGTCAGGTGATGCGTAACATCACAGCCTCTCCTTGACAAATGTCAACCCCGCCTTCTCGTGGTGCATCCTGTTCCTACTAAAGGGGCTCTGACGACCGCCAATAGCGGTATAACTATACCATCGGGATTAGAGGAAATTCTATCCCACACTCACCAACCCGCTTGGCCAGCGTGGTGAGTTATGGCCAAACCCCTCCAAAATGACTCCACAACTTAAATCTTGGCCCTCAGTCTCCGGCAGCTGGAATGTACCTGGCCAAGGCAGCGGCCAGTGCGACATGAAGGCAGAGGGTGCTAAGAATCCCCGGAGGACCGGACTAGGCTGCCATCTGATGCTGACCTTGGCAACTTACAATGAACGCTCCCTATCTTCTGATTCAAGGCTTCTTGAATTGGAAGAGGAACTACAAAGGATCAAGTGAGACATCGTGGGGCTAAGTGAGGTAAGGAGAAAAGGAGAAGATCTCATCGAACTGAAAAGTGGACATCTCTTCTACTATCGTGGGACAGATACTGGCAGAACTAGTGGTGTTGGATTTATAATAAACAAGAAACTGAAGGATAAAGTTGTAGAAGTTGAAAGTTCCTCTGACAGAGCTGCACGGCTTGTTATCCAACTCTCGAAAAGATACCAGGCTCAGATTATTCAAACTTATGCACCCACCACAAGTCATCCTGAAGAAGAAATTGAAGAATTTTATGAGGAAATTTGTCATCTAAATAATAAAGGTAAGCAGCACTTGAAAATAATTATGGGAGATTTCAATGCAAAAATAGGGCAACGGCAACAGAATGAAACTTCAGTAGGTAAATTCGGTCACGGCAACAGAAACCAGCGTGGAAATACTCTCGTTGAGTTTGCAGAGGCAGAAGGGTTTTTCATCTTGAACTCCTTCAAGAAAAAGCCACACAGGAAATGGACATGGAGACATCCAAATGGGACGACTAGTGAAATTGATTTTATTATGTGTAACAAAAAATTCGTCATAGAAGACTGCAGTGTGCTAAACAAGTTCAACACAGGTAGTGACCATAGATTGGTGAGATGTAAGATGCACCTCAACACTAAACTTGAACGTGGCAAGCTCATAAGACAAACAAAATCTATTGACATAACCAACCTTAAAAAACACCATAATACCTTCAAGTTGGAACTGAAGAACAGGTTCTCTGCTTTAGAAGGCCTAACATCGGAAGAAGTGGACATCTCTGAAGTTAACAGAAAAGTAACCAAAGCTCTTATGGAAACAGCAACAAAATTAGCTGGGTCTAAGAACAAGTTGCATGTAAATAAATTATCAGGAAAAACGAAAATGTTGATGAAAAAAAGAAGAGTGATGAGGACAACTAAAGAAGATGTGACTTCCAAAGTGGAATATATGGAGCTATGCAAGACAGTACGAAAACGTATCACTGAAGACGTAAGAAAATTCAACTGTGAACTAGTGAGGAAAGCAATTGAAAACAACCAAAGCCTAAAGATAGCAAAGGGACATCTCAGTAAGGGAAGAAAACAGATTATGGCACTGAGAAAAGAAGATGGTTCTGTAACAAGAAATAGAGGCGAACTTTTGACAAGAGTGAAAGATTTCTACTCCAAATTATATGAAAGGGATGATACATGCACTCCAGACATCATGAAAGATAACAGTACCAGAGTTCCTCCAGTCCTTCCAGCAGAAGTTGCACATGCAATCAAGAACATGAAGCGAGGAAAAGCTCCAGGAGAAGATGGAATTACTGTAGACATCATACAAGAAGCAAGAGGAGAAATCGAAACAGTACTCGCCCAAATTTTCACTCGATGCCTTAATGAAGGAAAGATTCCTGAGGATTGGAACACAGCTACAATGATCCTGCTACATAAGAAAGGTGACATTGAGGATCTCGGAAACTACAGACCTATCAGCCTCCTATCAGTAGTTTATAAAATCTTCACTAAAGTTCTTTCACACCGCTTGAAGGTAACACTGGACATGGCTCAACCGAGAGAACAAGCTGGATTCAGGAGTGGCTACAGCACAATAGATCATATCCATGTGCTGAGAGAACTAATTGAAAGAGCGAGGGAATATGAACTTCCATTGTGCATGGCTTTTATCGATTATGAAAAAGCCTTTGATTCGGTGAAACCATCAGCAGTTACAATGGCTCTGAAAACCTGCGGTATTGAAGATGCATACATTAATATTATTAATAACATCTATGAAAATGCAAGTGCAAAGCTTCAACTGTTTGAAAATACAACACACGTAAAAATTGGAAAGGGAGTGAGACAAGGTGACACCATATCTCCGAAGCTCTTTAATGCCACATTGGAGGGTGTTTTTCAGTCACTGAGCTGGGAAAACAAGGGGATAAAGATTAATGGAGATTATCTAACCCACCTTCCTTTTGCTGATGACGTAGTCATTTTTGCAACTACCCCATCAGAGCTGCAGAGTATGATCCAGGAACTTGCTGACAAGAGTAAAGAAGTGGGATTAAAAATGAACTTTCAGAAGACAAAAGTGATGTTCAATGCTTTTACAAGAAATGAAGATTTATCGATTGATGGAAAAAAGCTGGAGATAACAGACACGTACATTTATCTTGGACAGCAGATATCAAGTGAGGGTCACATTGATGAAGAAATTAATCGGCGTACAAAACTTGCCTGGAGAGCTTTTGGAAGAAACAGCATAATTTTCAAGAGCAGTATGCCATTATGTCTTAAAAGAAAAGTGTTTGATCAATGCATCCTTCCAGTGCTTACGTATGGTGCAGAGACGTGGACCTTAACTAAAAGAGACATACAAAGGCTGCAGACAACTCAAAGCAGCATGGAGAGGTGCATACTTGGTGTAACCAGGAGAGATAAGAAGAGGAACTCGTGGATCCGAAAAATGACAAGAGTGGAAGACATCATGATCAGAGTTAAATCCCTGAAATGGCAATGGGCTGGACATACTGCCAGAAGGACAGATCATAGATGGACAGCCGAAATTTTAGATTGGATTCCAAGGGACAGGAAAAGACCCAGAAGAAGACCACATGGGAGATGGGTGGATGAAATTCGAAAGTATGCAGGGGTGACATGGAGGAGACTGGCACAAGACAGACCGTTGTGGAGGAAACTTGGGGAGACCTTCGTCCAGCAGTGGATTGATAATGGTTGACGATGATGATGATGATGATATATATATATATATATATATACTGAAGAGCAATGCTGAAAACTAAGGAAAAAACTTTAGAATTTAAAACGAAAGTTGCAAAATTAACCTGAAGATCGAAACGCGCAACGCAGCAGTTACAAAAATTCAGAATTAAGTTATGGATGTAAGCTAAATTGTTAACTAGCGCTAGGTCATACAACTCTGCGGAGGTCATGACATATATATAAATTTTAAAACAATTTTTGGTGGGCTTATAACTTGCATCCATGGCTTTGCAGAAACCCATTTCCAACTAGGTCTTTGTGGAAGTGAGAAAATGCAGAGTTTTTGCTGGTCCTTGAAAAAGCCAAGGCTCAGTATTCTCGACACTTTCTACATTCAGTTGTTTTATTTTATTTTTATCTTTTCTCCTTTTACTCACACCGGTAGACATATAACCCTTTCTATGGTGTACTTGGTATGAGTCAAAAATATATAATTTTTTTTTGCTTAGGTCTTTTCTTAATAGAATATCATCATCATCATCATTGTCAACCATTATCAATCCACTGCTGGACGAAGGTCTCCCCAAGTTTCCTCCACAACGGTCTGTCTTGTGCCAGTCTCCTCCATGTCACTCCCCGCATATTTACGAATTTCATCCACCCATCTCCCATGTGGTCTTTTTCTGGGTCTTTTCCTGTCCCTTGGAATCCAATCTAAAATTTCGGCTGTCCATCTATGGTCTGTCCTTCTGGCAGTATGTCCAGCCCATTGCCATTTCAGGGATTTAACTCTGATCATGATGTCTTCCACTCTCGTCATTTTTCGGATCCACGAGTTCCTCTTCTTATCTCTCCTGGTTATACCAAGCATGCACCTCTCCATGCTTCTTTGAGTTGTCTGCAGCCTTTGTATGTCTCTTTTAGTTAAGGTCCACGTCTCTGCACCATACGTAAGCACTGGAAGGATGCATTGATCAAACACTTTTCTTTTAAGACATAATGGCATATTGCTCTTGAAAATTATGCTGTTTCTTCCAAAAGCTCTCCAGGCAAGTTTTGTACGCGATTAATTTCTTCATCAATGTGACCCTCACTTGATATCTGCTGTCCAAGATAAACATACGTATCTGTTATCTCCAGTTTTTCTCCATCAATCGATAAATCTTCATTTCTTGTAAAAGCATTGAACATCACTTTTGTCTTCTGAAAGTTCATTTTTAATCCCACTTCTTTACTCTTGTCAGCAAGTTCCTGGATCATACTCTGCAGCTCTGATGGGGTAGTTGCAAAAATGACTACGTCATCAGCAAAACGAAGGTGGGTTAGATAATCTCCATTAATCTTTATCCCTTTGTTTTCCCAGTTCAGTGATTGAAAGACATTTTCCAATGTGGCATTTATATATATATATATATATATCCATACCTCACTTCCCGCCAAGAACCTTCATTGGAACCCCCACTATTTTCTTGGTTTGGAACTCGAAACGTATATGAGAATGAACCAAGGTATAAAATCTCACTAACCAAAAGTAACACTGGAAATATAATAAGAAAAAACACAAAAAGAAATATAAAAACTCGGGTGCCGCAGGCCACTCATCAGGGAAAGACGTCCCGCGACATCCGAGTTAGGTTCGAGTTTCGTGCAGGTGTCAGGTTAGAAAATTTTTATACGAATTCTCGAAACGAGGGTTTAACAATCGTTTTAACTTGTTTTTCTTTTCTGATGATGCTGGGATTGTCTTCACACGAGGGTTAAACAGTCGTTTCGAGAATTCGTATCAAAATTTTCTAACCTAACACCTGCACAAAACTCCAACCTAACTCGGATGTCGCGGGATGTCTTTCCCTGATGAGTGGCCTGCGGCACCCAAGTTTTTATATTTCTTTTTGTGTTTTTTCTTATTATATTTCCAGTGTTACTTTTGGTTAGTGAGATTTTATACCTTGGTTTATTCTCATACGTTTCTAGTTCCAAACCAAGAAAATAGTGGGGGCTCCAATGTAGGTTCTTAGCGAGAAGCGAGTTCTGGATATATACTCTACCAGTGGTTCTAGCAGCTAAGCGCGGATCCCCGGTAAGTAATACAACTCAATGGTACACGGTTTTTTAGTTATTGTCATATACTTATCGTACATGTGTACCTGCTACACTGCGCGGTACTCTGTGATATATATGTGGAAATACAGTTGTATTTGAACACACTATTTCGTGCTATGAACTAAATATGGATATTACAAATATAATAGGAATTTCATACAGCATCAGCCGTCGCGCTGGTTCAAAAGGGCTGCAAATTCAGATGAGGCAGCGGGTCTGGAATCTATAAATAAGCTACCGTCTCCATTTAAGTTTTTTCAAAAAATTAAAAATATAGGTAAAAATAAAAAATTGGAAAAATGTCTAAAAAATGTTGCTTCATTACCTGTTCCAGTTAACGTTGAAAATAATCTGGTGTTTAAAGAAAATGATTTAATAATTTCTGAATGTAACCTCAGTTTTAATAAATGTGGTGACTCAAGATGTAAAACATGTGTGGTTACGTGTGCTAGTCAGTTGGATGATAAAGGAACTTCTACAAATTTCTGCAAAGTCTAATACATGCAATATAAAATATATAGGTCAGACCTCAAACTGCTTGGACCTTAGAATTAACTGTCACAGATCAGACATTAAAAATTTGAAGAATGAAAATGATATTGAATTAATAAATTTTCAAACCCATAATTTTGAAAATATTACTATCACCATATTAAATATAGAGCCAAAGGAGACAACAAGACTATGGATGGAAAACTACCAAATATTGAAGCAAAGGAGTCTGTACCCATATGGCTTAAACAACATTTTCAACAATGAAAGAATAACTTGAAGAGAAATATCAACAAAATGATAGTTTCAGCTCCTATGGAATACAAAAATATTGGTCTCCGGAACAGAAGAGGGCATAGGGGTAATGGCAAAAATAAACAGACTTTTTTTCAACTTGGTTGAATTTGTTAAGGAACTAGAGATTATTATTATAAGTTCATTTGGCATCTGTGAAGTTATCTCTGCCTTGTATCGTCTAAATAAAAGAAAACTCAAGGCCCTCATGAGGGTAAGCTTGGGAATTAAATTTTCCTCTTGCTTTGTCAGAGGGTAAGCTTGGGAATTAAATTTTCCTCTTGCTTTGTCAGAGATATTATTATTGATCACTGTAACTTCAGACTAGATGTTACTACCGACAACCCAAAATTATTGTGAAAAAAATTCTGTGCATTACGTTTTCAAGCCAAATGGTTCGACCAGATACCTTTCAAGAAAATTTTCAGCTCTAGAATGGAACTATTTCCTCTCAAAGAATCTCTTCAAGTTGTTCCTTCTTTTACATACATCCCACCTATGGGTGTAGAAGGGTATTCAATTATAATGATTTCTGTAAAAATCTTGGAACTATTGAAGACGTATTTTTTATCTTCACAAAAACATGGTAAGGCAAACGTTTTGTTAACGAAAGTTTTGGCCACATAATCACCGGAGATATTGAAATTGTAAATCTAGGAGAGTTAAGAGAGCTCATGAGCTTCGGAGCAAATTTTAGACCAAATATCTTCATTCCCTTGAAAAACATTAAAAGAGTTTTAATCAGAGAGTTATACAGTTTCATTTATGAATGGTCTGACCGAACTAATACTCCTGTGGAGATGTTCTTCCAATGGATGAGTGAAGTGCTTGATAAATTGCTTGGATCTGTAGAAAAAAACTTCCAAAAATCTGGTTATGTTAAAAATTGGGAGAACATTAAGAATAAAATTAGAGGAATTCAAAAAGATTTCATTATTACCCCTATAAACAAAAGTACTAATAACTATGCTTTCATTTGTAAAAAAATTTATTGCCAAGTACTTACTTCTGAACTATCAAACCAAAACACATATAAAATAGTTTCAACAACTTCATTAAATGCCTTAAAGAAGCGATTAATTGGTTTTAACAAATTATTAAAAATTAATAGAACACAGCTACATTTTCCATACGTTTTTGCTATTCCAAAATTTCATAAACCATTAAAATTCAGATTTATTACCTGTGGAGTTAACAGTTATAATTTTCAAGCCTGTAAAATTTTTATAAAATTCCTTTGTCTTTTATAGTTTTATTTCAAATAATTCCTGGATAATAGATAACAATATTAAAGTGCTAGACTTTGTCAACTCTATCATTCCTGTTGAAATGGAAATAAATACATATGATTTTACGAATTTGTTTACCTCAATAGATTTGATGGATTTACGCGGAATTCTAGATTATTATTTCAAAAAATTCGGACATCAACTGGACATAGGGTTCGAATATTGGAAAAATTTATGCAATTTATGTATCTCTCATAACTACATTTATGACAACAACCAAATATATGTACAAGTAAAGGGAGTACCCATGGGCTCAAGTTTCTCCAGTCTTTTAGCAAACCTTTACCTTCATTATTATGAGGGATTCTTCAGTTCAGATTCAATTTTCTCATTCAGATATGTGGATGACCTCGTAACCTTTTCATTTGGTTCTTCATCTACAAACATAGATAATATCTACCCTCCTAGTCTAGTGCCATGCAAAACTAACCACCAGAATCATGTACAATTCTCCTTGACATAGACCTTGTTATACAAAACAAAAATATTATCACGGATGTTTTTGATAAAAGATTACAATTTAATTTCAAAACTAAAATTCTCAGTGATTGGAACTCCAATATTTCAAAACATGTATTCAGAAATATTATATCTCAATTTATCCGGATTACCAGAATATGCAATAACAAACACAACAGTACCAGACAATTGAAAATACTTTTCTCTTCCTTTTTGACAAATCACTATCCAAGGAGGTACTGCTTATTCCACTTCGAAAACTTATTAACCTCTTATAATTTTAGAAATCCATTTAAAATCAGACTATGCAATATCACTACTTCTGATACTTTGGACTAATTTTCTGGCCTCAAACTTAAATCTCTTCTTCCGAGCCGCCCCGGAACCATTAACAAATTTTACTGGCACACATTAGATTACCAACATCTTGTTTTACTTTTATTCCATTTTCTTTTATTTCATTTATCCTTTTTATTAGTTCCGACAGGGGTCGCCACACGACTCCTTAGGTTTGTGAGTTCCATTCCACAGGGAACAGACATTTCTAGTTCAGTAGGGGAGGGACACATTTTTGATAGGAGTTAGTTACCTACCGTCCACACTGGAGATGATATTGGGGGGACTAATTGCCAAGGTAAGATAGTTATATTTCATATATTGTATATTTGGTTCGAGTAGGGAAGACCAGGTGTCCTAAATTAGTAAAAAGTTTGGTAAAAAAAAATTTTAACCCTCGTTTCGAGAATTTGTATAAAAATTTTCTAACCTGACACCTGCACGAAACTCGAACCTAACTTGGATGTCGCGGGACGTCTTTCCCTGATGAGTGGCCTGCGACACCCGAGTTTTTATATTTCTTTGTGTTTTTTCTTATTATATTTCCAGTGTTACTTTTGGTTAGTGAGATTTTATACCTTGGTTCATTCTCATATACGTTTCGAGTTCCAAACCAAGAAAATAGCTGGGGGGGGGGGGGGTTCCAACGAAGGCTCTTAGCGGGAAGGCTGGTAACTGCGCATTAAAGACTAGAGGTTACGCGCTGATCCTCGGCTACGTCACAGTCCCACTCAATCGCCTGTGTCTCCGTTTCTCTTTGCTACTTCACACACACACAATAACCAACTGGAACTGGTTTCACCCTCCTGTGATGGGTAGCAGCGTCACGTAGGAATGCGAGTGCACACGCTCTGTACTGAGGAGTATTATTCGAAGCGTTTTCAGTGAAGTAAGCACGTGGTTAATTTTAGCATATCAGTTGATCTTGCATGCGTGCGCACACACGTTTCACGATCTTCTAATCGGACAACGTGGGACCGCCGCCGTGTCATTCGCATAATAGTACAGCTTCGGATTCGATTTTATAGTGCTTTTCTTTCTTTATGACCAAGTGCGTCTGCTTGCTTTCCATGTGCTTTCGCGACTTGTGAACACATTTAGTGATTACACGTTTTAATATGGCTGAACAAGCAAGAAAAAAGGTAAAGATTGTAGATCAGAAATTTAAGTCATCGTATTCAGAAAAATGGCCATGTTTGCGTGCATCAGATGTGTCATCGAATGATGCATTTTGCACTGTGTGTAACAGCAATTTTTCTGTTAAACATGGTGGTTTCTATGATTGTACCCATCATATTGCATCAAAGAAGCATCAATCGATGAGTAAAATTATAACTCAGACAAAACCTTTGTCTACTTTCTTGGTGAAAACTGACTTGGAACCAAGGACAACGAATGCAGAAATGCTTTTTACTGCATTTCTGGTTGAGCACAATTTGCCACTGAGTGCAGCGGATCATGCTGGGCCGTTATTCAAAAATATGTTTACAGACTCTGAAAACGCAAAAGCTTATCCATGTGCTCGTACAAAAACTACAGCTGTGTTAAAATGTATGGCTGAAAAAACTGTTTCAGATATTATGTTATCATTAAGGAGTTCACCATTTTCAATGGCAACTGATGGCAGCAGTGATCAGAATTCTACTAAATTATATCCTGTTGTACTAAGATATTTTGATGTAAATAAGCAAAAAATAGTTTTTGCAATATTGTCTCTCTTGGAATGCAGTGATAATACTGGTTATGGTATTTTTTGTATTCTGGATAAAGAAATGGAGAAGAAAAAAATTCCATGGAAAAATTGTATTTCTTTTGGTTGTGACAATGCAAGCACCATGTTAGGGCATTTGAATGGTGTAGCTGCACATATGAAAAAAGTAAACTAACATTTATGTCAAAAGTTGCATCTGCCATTTGCTTCACATATGTGCTAAAAAATCAGCAAAAGAGCTTACTTGTGAAGTTGAATCACTGCTGTTGGACATTTATTTTTATATTGACAAAAGTTCAAAGAGAAAGAAAAGGCTGTTGGACTGTCAAGAAATGTGTGGGCTTAAATCGTATAAATTCTTAAAATATGTCTCAACAAGGTGGCTGTCATTGCTAGATGCTGTAAATAGAATGTTATCTCAATGAGATGCTATAATAGAGTTTTTGCTCAAAGTCGGACGATTTGAAAGACAATGACAGAGTCAGAAATGTGAAAAAGATGCTTCTGTCCCCAGATACAAAGTTGTATCTGTTATTTCTGCAAGCAACATTACCTGTATTTACATCATTAAATGTTAAACTACAAAGTGAAGCACCAATGATCCATCTTGTTAGAAGAAACCTTTATTCTTTCCTTACTGATTTATTGGTAAGATTTATCAAACCTTCTGCCATACCAGACTTTTCGAGTGACTTAAGTAAACTAAAATTTCTGAAACTGAGCTATCAAAAAGCAAACGAAGATTTTGTTATTGGTGCTAAAACCAGAGCATATCTAATTGAAAATAAAATTAGTGAAACAGAAGCAAAGAACTTTTATTGTTGTGTAAGAAAGTTTTATGAAGCTGCATGTACATATACTATCAAAAAGTTCCCCTTGTGTGGTGAATTTTTGAAACATGCTGAAGTAGCTGATCCAAATTTAAGGAAACGAGTCTCTTTCTCTTCAGTCAAGTATTTTGTAGATACTTTCACTGGAATTGTAGCTAATGATGACTTGGACAGTCTGGAAATTGAATTTTCCAGGTATCAAGCAGATCAATTTGACAGTGATTTTCTATCTTCAAATGCAGATATAGCTTGGGCAAAAATTTCAGAATTGAAAGATGGAAATGGGGCAGCGAAGTACTTTTTTCTTCCAAAAATAATGCTAGCGATTTTAGTTGTGCCGCACAATAATGCTGGGGCTGAAAGAGTTTTCAGCATTGTAAAAACAATATGACTGAGTTTCGACCACGTTTAAGCATAGAAACATTAAATGCACTATTGGTCGAAAAATCTATGCTGAATAACAGTGAGCCACGTTATGGTAAGAAATTTGTAAAAGAAGAAATTCAAAATGCAAAGCATGCAATTGTTCAGCAACCGAAACAGGCAGAATAAACATGTTCATATATTATTCTTGTTGATTCAGACAATGCCGATTGATAGACGGCAGACTTCTACTTCTGACTTTTTTTTCCCCCTCTCTAGTAAAGAGAGGGTCAAGTCAATTAGAAGTTGTGAAACGAGCATGGTGAATCATTTAGTTTGCTATTATAAATAATTTGTGTACAACTGGGAGATATTATATTAAATCATGTGTTCATGCCTAACCTGTGATTTCTTATTTGTGTGGATCCTGTCATTTATTCTAGCAGGAATAGGGGTAAGTAAAACACCCTTTTTAATTTTCTCCATTGTCGATGTTTCGTAAGTCGCTAATTGTTTAAATCAAAATCTCAAATCCGCACATACAGTTCTCAATATTGATTTTTTTCTGGTTATTTTTATAACTGTCTAGTCTGTAGTAAATTTACATCTTAAAATACTTTTTCGTAATATTTCTCGTGTCTACACATGAAAGCTCAAAACTACACATTTTTATGGCTTGGACCATGAATGCTGAATGAATGCTGCAAGAGGTTGGCATCCTTGCATTTCATACACCTTTGATGAATTGTTTGAGGTCTATTTAGTGGTTCTGGGCCTTCCTGTGGGCCAAATGATAAGGGCAGGATCTTGTAAATATAGAACTTGTAACAGCTAAACAAAGACTCGTGTTATCACTTCTTTTAACTGTAAGTAAGTCATTTTATATTTTTTTTTTTTTGTAGGAATTTGTGAATTTGCACTAAGATTAATTTTAATATTTTCTTGTGTATATTGGGCTTAAAAATTGCTTCACTGGTGCTTGAATCCCTGCCCTTTGGTATATTTTTTAAAAAAATATTTTATTTTGCTGAATAATTTTTCTTAAGCTTTATGCTGTGGGTATTGGGGATTTTTCTTTGCAACTATGTGACATGCAACTTAGTTATCTTGATCACTCTTGGGATTGCAACTGTAAATTGCTCCTTAGGCTTTTTGTAACTCCTTTTTCCTAAATTTGTTGTTGCTTTTTCAATTTGGTTGGTTGCCTTTTCTGGTTTTTAATTTTTTTTTTTTTGGTTCAAGATTATTTTAAAAAAAAATTTGGGTGTTTACTGTTTATTTTATGGCTGGTAGTTTTCAGGCTTCACTTTAATGTGACAAGTTTAAAGTATCCCTTTTGTACCATTTATTAGTTGGGTTTTTTATTACCTGGATTTGTGTTAATGGGGAGCTTGGCTCTCTTTCTTCATTTTTATTTTATTTGTTGTGAGGTCGGGCAAATGTGTTTTAGTTTGCTGGGTTTGGGTTTTTATTAGAAATCCGTTTTAATTGACATTTTTTTCCCTAAATTTAATTGGTCCCTATAGCAAACTAAAATAGCAGAAACCCACAATTCTCTGGTCTCAGTAGATTGAGTGATTGCTTGCCCTTGACGAAGCCGACAAGGTGTCAGTCATTAATATGCTTCCCTGCATTCTTATGTTCAGTACATTTTCATCGCTTGAAGCTAGCCTGGTTCGGGTGAATGAATATGGTGATTGTTGTTCTTTTTTCTCATTTTCCTTTTTTTGTTTTTCTAAGTTTAAAATTTTGCTTTATGTATTGCATTTTTATGTTATTTGATCTTCCTCCTATGCAGCCTCTGGCACTTTGGAATTTCAAATTTATTCAAGGGTTTTTTGTTTATTCACTTAATATGCTTTTGCTATATATATATATATATATATATATATACTGCTGGCCACCCAAAATGCAACACCAAGAAGGAAGCATCCGATTGGCCTGAAATTCGCAGCTTGCGTCGCCCGCGAGAGGACATGCAAACGATTAGCATTGCAGGGCATATGCAAATCATGTGCGCCCGACGCGCCACTGAGAAGCATTATAAGAAGGATGCACAGAAGCATCACCCCCTAATAGCTTAGCAGGCCCGCGCACCGAACACTGCATGACGTAGGGGAGAGTAGGCTGATGTCCGTGGTGGGTGGTAGAGCATGCATGAGCTTGCTCACTCTGTGTAAGCGTGACTGTCGATGTGCGTGGTGGTTGTTGTCAAATTGTCAACTAAATTTATTTTCATAGAGGAATATTAAAAGTATTCAAATTCCCTACTAATGGGGAGGTTCTCAGAAAATGGATTACAGCAATAAAGCATGAAAATTTTCAAGTGACCAAGAACTCTAAGGTAAGTGAAAACCTTTTGTTAACCTTATTTTAAACTACTCTTAAAATAAAAATTTTGAACTAGAAAATTTAAATTTGGCTAATTTTATAATCTAATGCATCTCACAGCAGGAAGTCAAAGCACTGAAAAGATTTTTGAAAAATGAAATTTATGTTTGTAATGGAAAGAATAGATTACTTGTGTTGTTATAGTAACCCATAACATGTTTTTGCCAATGTATCAAATAAGTTCAAAGTAAAATATGTATATTTAGGAAGGAATTTTAAACTTGATTATGGACACAGAATAATAAGGGTTGCATGTTTTTGATCCCAAGAGTAATATGTTGATACATTTGTACTTAGTTATTTAAGTGTTTAGGCAGTGCCAGATTAACTTTTTTGGGGTCCCTATTTCTGGGCACAAGTGCTTGTAAAATACCTATATCCTATACGAAATATATGTATGTCATGTACACATCTAACATGCCTATGTCCTTTATATAAATGCTAAGGCCTTGTTGCCATGTGAAATACATCTTTTGTGTTTGCAGACATGGAGAGTTGCATTGAATTATTTTTAATATTTATTACTAAAGGAACACAAACACTGAATCAAGTATAGACAGCAAAAATTAGATATGAATGCACAAAAACAGAAGTTCACACATAGTTCAGGAGTAAGTTTGCCTTTAAAATGTCTGTTTAAAGATTTTGAAGCATTTTTCTACAAACCAACATATTGAAGAACTCTCGTGTGAGCAGTGTGTATGCTCTATCTGTGGTAGGACAAGAATTTATCAGAACCATTCAATTTCTTAAAAATTAGGTGAAATATATCAGTACTACCTGGGCAAGAAATTATTTACTTGCCCAGGTAGTAAAAGCTGGATGCACAGGAAAATTTATCTTTTAAGATAACAAACCAGAAACCTAATTTTTTTTTAAGTTAAAAATATGAACTGTTTTAACATGTTTGCACTTCCATTTTAAGGGTCTGTATTACAAATGTTCAATGCACAAACGTGTGTATATCAATTTTTAAGATGCTGATGCTAAAATTGGTATGAAATGGTACGAAGATGAAAACTGGTGTTTTGGAAATTTAGTGATTCTGCCATGTTCCTTTTGTTAAAGTTTTCTCCCTTTGTCACTAAACATGAGACGCCAGTTACATTAGAGGCATGCATCCTGTTGTTGATTATAAACAAAATTTGGAGCAAAACTAGGTTTCCGATTTCTGGGCGTAAAGCATAACATAATTAAAGATGTGATATTACTCTTTCCTTGGTACTTCGTAATAATAATACAACTTCCATTAATTAACAATGACATGAAACACGACATGTGATGACTGTCCTTTTTTTCTTGTGTAGTAGGAAATTTACCATGCACAGGCAATTAGATGTTTTATTTACCTGCCCAGACGAATGATTTACATGCTCTGGGGCATCTCGGGCATGGTATTTTTAAGCCTTGGATATTGTTATTTTTAAGAGAAAAAGTATGTGGATCGACATGAATCCACATATTGTGGAAACTATGTTCTAAACAAACAAGGTTTTTAAAATACAAGTACAAATATATACTCGCTTTTTTTTTTTTTTTGAAAACATTTACTTAAAATGAGATATTAACTTTTTATTCATTTATCTAGACTTATCTGTTTCCAGACTTCCTGCACTGTGTCTTCACAAGCTACAGCAATAATATAACTGGGACTAATATATCTTATATTATCCGATAACTACTGGAAAGTGTGCTTCCAAACATGGGGGTGGGTGTCAATTTTTGTATGGGGAAAAACTTCTTCAATCCTTCATAGAATTTATTTTGAAACCAAAATCATAAAAAAAGGAAAAATCAATCTTTTTCAATAGCTTTAGTAATGACAAAACATTTGTGCAAAATTTTATACCATTGCTTTTTATAGTTTCTGAGAAAATGGTACATCAAGTTAGTCAATTTATAAAGAAACATGTACATCTTTTAAAATACATCCTATAGTACCAAAACAATCGCTTAGATTTATTCAGTACAATAACTGCATGTGCGTTTGCCAGGTTCTCAAAAAACATAATAATTATCTGAAAAAATACTTTAAGAAATTATTGGAACAAATTTCAGATTTTCTTAGAAACGTGTCTTTGAAATTCTTCAAGAAACAGCTAACGGACACATAATCAAATTGTGTTTGTGATACACAAAGAACTACACAACCATAATTATTTGTACATTGTAGTTTTCCTGAATACTTCTTGAAAAACAAATTTCAGGAAATTTCTGCCAATAAGTTACTTGTATTTTTCCAGATAAAAAGAAATACTTATATTGTGGATCCAAATGGTTTTGCTTAATGCTACTAATATACTTAATACAGATGTGTTGAACTTTGACAAGGTAACTTTTTTGAAATAGTGCTCTGGAAGACAAAAATTATAAACTTTATATTTGCTTATCAAAATGAAGTTGTCCAAACACGTAACTAGATGGTACTAAAATTAGGAAAACTTATGTCATTATTGTACATTTAATAATGTAGCAGTTGCATAATTTTCTGGAAATCTTAATTTATTTGATGCAATTAGTGGATCAAGCAGCAATTTACTGTATGTATGTTAAAATGTGTTTTATTGAGCCTTTGGTAATAATTAAAAAACAGAAAAAAATTCAGTTTTTCTTGACCTTTTTTTATATATTAGTGATCACGGAGCATAAAAAATACATTTTCACTAAAGGAATTATTTCATTACTAAAATTTTCATAGTCATAAGTTTGCAATGAATGAAAAATCTGATTCCTTAAATTAGTCAATCGACATCTTTTGAAACGACAGCGATACTTCGTAATGGACCCAAGTACAAGAACGATTTGTTCACAAGTACAGGAATCGTTCTGCTAGCTATAAAGACACTATAACTTCAAGTGAAACTACAACAACAGTTTATAATTTCGATTATAGGAATGGTTTATCACTTCCAGTGAAATGACAGTGATGCTTTCATTAAGTTGACGAATCTGTCTTGCTTACCCTTTCAAGCCGAAATTATTGTTACGCTAAATTTTACGCTGCAATTTCTTTTTCTTCTGTATTTTAAAAGATTATTAAACAAACTTGTTAACTCTGCAGTTATTTAAAAACTAACACACAAGTTCTTATTTAAATGCAGTAAAACTCTAAAAGAACACACGACCTGGTTAGTTGGTGTAGGTAAAGACGCGTTTCGTTCATCGCCGTAATGCTCCTCTCCGCGACTACGGACCTACTCTAGTGACGTCACAAATCAGTGCGCGACCCTGTTAAGCTATTAGGGGGTGATGACAGAAGGCAGGCTAGGTTGTAAGTAGTGGAAGTATGCTGTGCTGCCGGAGTAGTGGAAGTATGTTTAGCTTCCTGATGCCTCGTCTCAGAATACGGCAGTCATTCCAGCACATTTCGGAGTTCGACAGAGGACGAATAGTGGCTTATTGCGGCAGCGGTTTATCGTACCGAGACATCGGCAACTCTTGTGGGACGACATCCAGCCACAGTGAGCCAAATATGGATTCGGTGGGTGCAGAAGGGACGGACAGACCGACGTAAGCGATTGCCGCAGCCGCGGCACACCACCGAACCAGGGGAACGGCACGTTGTGCGGCGGGCATTGACAGCTCACACCGCCACATCATGAACATTAGCACAGGAATTAGGGTGTGTTGCTCAACAACCTGTGTCAGCACGTACCATTCAGCGGCGTCTGCAGGAGCGGGGACTTGTCCCACGGCGGCCATTGCTCCGATTACCATTGACGTAACACTGCCGGCGAGTGTGGCGGCAGTGGGCCGTTGAACGCCGCACTAGGACTACGGAATGGCACGACATTGTCTTCTACGACGAATCCCGCTTCTGCCTGCAACACCATGACGGTCGGATCTGCGCGTGGCGGCACCACGGCGAGAGACTGTATGTGACGCCTGCACTATGCATCGCCATACCGGTCCGTCGCCTGGCGTTATGGTTTGGGGCGCAATTGGATATGACACCCGCACCCCTCTGGTACGCATCGTGGGTACACTCAACAGCCACCTCACCATCTCCGACTTTTTGGAGCCTGTAGTCCTCCTCCCTTACCTGCAAGACCTGCCAGCGGCCACGTTTCAACAGGACAATTCGCGCCCGCATGTGGCACGCTTCGTGCAATTCTTTACGGCCCACCATGTGTCACTGCTGTCGTGGCCTGCCTATTCTCCAGATATGTAGCCCAAACACGTCTGGTCGCTGATCGGCAACCGAGTGGCCCGGCAAGTACCACCCGCGGCTACGCCTGATGAACTGTGGCAACGTGTGGAAGCAGCCTGGACTGACATACCCTAAGGTAACATCCAAAGCCTCTTTCGTTTGATGCCGTGGCGTGTAGCGGCAGTTATTGCCAGCCATGCGGGCCACACGAACTATTGATGTCTGCGTGTTCCGCAAGTCGCACAGGCCTGTAAGCTCAATCGTTTCATCTTTGTATCTGTTGTTATGTGTCCAGTAAATCTGACTTTGCTATCTCGTGTCCTTTTTGGTGTTGCATTTTGCGTGGCCAGCAGTATATATATATATAGGGTGTTTTCCAAATTCGCGGCTCACTTCATTAACTCGAGAATGAATTGGAACAGAAAAACATGGTCAATGGGTATTAATAACGGATGATATGATCTATTTAAGGGATATGTGAATGATCCCCCAGCCCCCCCCCCCGATCAGGGGGCTATCTCATAAACAAAGCAAGTTAGAAAAAATTTCCAATTACAAAGTTATACAGCGTTTTTACCTTAGTGTAAATCCGCAGAAAAATTTCTAATAGCTTTCCAGGTTCGGGCTGTGCCCTCTTAAGCTATTGCACATCTACAAGGAAAAGTTGTTTTCCCCGTAAATCTTGATGTTTCTGCCTTTTCCTGAGCTTCGTAAGAAAACACATCTAAGGGGATGATTTTTTCGTTGGTGAAGCTAAAGGTTTGCAGGTATTATTTTAGTAAATTTCTGTGTTATTTTAAATTAGAAATACATGTTTGCGATGTTAGTTGTATGTGCTAACTATAGGTGCAAATATCTGCATTTACAAAATGAACTAATGATTTTAACACTTGACTTTGTTGTTTCTTTGAGGTGTTAAAAGAAATGAGATATTACAGATAGAGAAAAATAGAGCAACAATTTTCACAATTACAGATGATGGCAGGCAAGAGCAAGCCAAGCATTTGCCCCCCCCCAACTGTATTTTAAGTTAGGTACCATTGGCAAAAAAGAAGTCTTTGTCAACAAACATTTTCTAATTGTTTAAAACTGCAGTTTGTCTTGTGACCAAAATTTTATAACAATAACTTCAGCTAAATCAATAACCTTTTTCTGAATTTGTTATTTGGGAATGCTCAACATATAGAAATGAGACAAACACTCATCACCTACTGTGGATATGAATTGTGTTCTTATGTACTACAGGATGCTAAATAACACATTGTAAAAAAACCTAGTGGTTTATATGTATGAAATATTAATATTTTGTAAATGTATTATAAATTATAAATATAAATTTTTGTCTGTTACTAACCTCCATAAGTAATTACTCAACATGATCCAAAAAAGCCCCTCCCACATATAAAAAATCTGGCAGCACACATGTTGTTTATAGCTTTCACAATTTTGTAGTTACATGTAATACAGTACTTCTACTTTAGTTCTTTGTTGTTGTCTCAGAAAGAGAATGAAATGTAATAATGTAACAGTGATAACCCTAAGAAATATACAAAAAGATTTCCCATGCATTGGCTGATCACTGAGCTTCTAGTGCTCTAAAAACTGAATTATATTCTTTTCTACAAGAGTAAGCAAATAAATTGGAAATCTTTTTTCATCTGGGGGCGGTATTTTGTTTTCAAAATTTTCGGAAACTGAAGTTAAACGGAGTGCAAATTTTTTCTTATAATCGTAATTTCTTTTTCTTCATGAAGCTGCCTCTGTCCGGTATTGTTAAATATCATTTATTGCACATTTGTATTTCAGCTTCAAACTGTAGGCAACAATTTCCGTAAGCACTAAGACCGACCTTATTCTGTTATTCACCTGTGTTTAGTTGGCTACTGTAAGTCTCTCGGTTCACAGTTATCTTACTATGGCTTTCCAGCAGAAGTTTCACTGTGGAATTAAAGCATAAAGTACGCTTCGAAAAACGAAAATAGAGCAGCATCACGCGAGTTTTCAATTGATGAAAAATCTATACAAAACTGGAGAAAACAGACGGATTTGCCCAAGAAAATGCAGCGCAATAAACATGCCGATCATAAGGGTAAAGTAATGCATCCAGAGATGGAAGGAAATTTGAAAAAGTGGATTACTGCACAACGTGACGCTGGATGTGCAGTTTTAACGACTTTAATAAGACTGAAAGCAAAAACAATGTGCAGAGAACTTGGCATCAATGATTTCAAAGGAGGGCCCAATTGGTGTTTTAAGTTTATGCGAAGGCACCAACTCTCAATTCGAGCCGTAACCACAATGGGGCAACAACTACCTTCCGACTGGAAGGAAAAATTATTTCTTTCAGAAAATTTGTGGCGAATAAAATTGCTACAATGGATCTAACTGACAACCACGTTGCGAATTTGGATGAAGTTCCACTGACTTTCGATGTGCCGCAGTGTATAACTGTGAATGAAATTGGTGACAAGACTATGAATGTGTCCACTACAGGAAATGAAAAGCTGCGATTTATTGTAGTTCTTGGTTGCGCGAAAAATAATGGGAAGATAAAACCGATGGTCATCTTCAAAAGAAAATCGGCTATAAAGGAAAAGCTTAATTCAGGTATCTATGTTAGGCAAAATGAGAAAGGGGGGATGAACGAAGAGGAGATGAAAAATTACGTAGAGCACTGCTAGAGAGCTCGACAAGGAGCTTTTTCCGTCCAAAATCCCTTTTGATATTAGACAGCATGTCGGCCCATTTAAAGGATACCATCAAAACGTCTTTAAAGAAGATAGGCACTGAAATCGCAGTTATCCCCGGAAGACTCACAAAACTTTTGCAGCCATTGGACATCAGTGTGAACTGTAGTTTTAAGGCGCCATTAGAATAAAATGGGAAGAATGGATGTATGACGGACTTCATTCCTACACACCAAGTGGTCGCAGGCAAAGGGCGACATATTCCGATGCGTGCAACTGGGTTGTGAATGCCTGGAATTCTGTCCCTACATCTGTCATCCAGAATGGATTCCTACGTGCCTTTGAAAGTGCTGTTCAATGCAACAACGAAAATGCATCCCAAGCCGAAGAGCAGTCTGATGATGAAATTGATGGCAGGAAACTATTGGCTGAGTATTCCAATTTATTTTTACTGTGACAGCGATACAGAAATCTATGATTAAGAATCTTTTTTTTTTTTTTTCTTGCTGTCAGAACTCATTAATTGAAAAAATATCTATCGTTTTGTACATGTATTGTACATATGGAATTTGTAATTTGGAACTGTATGCTGCTTTTATTGACTAAAGTCTAGAGACAGATATGGTACCGTATGTCTTGCCAAATTCTTTGCCGGTAAGCAGCATTTTTACCAGGTTGGTTGGTTTTTATGGCGCAAGGGCCATGTTTGGCCAAAGAGCGCCAGACACAAGACAAACAAACAGTATTAAAAAAAAACGTGGCATAAATGCCAAAATCTGGATGACCAAGTAAAACCAAACCATGAGAATGATGGAAGGGCCAAAAAAGACAATGAAACAAACAGTATTAAAAACATGGTACAATGGTTAGAAACTAGCTGATTAAGTAAAACTGAGGAATGAGAATGATGATAGGGCCAAAATCCAGATACGTTTACATAAGTCAATTTGTTTAAAAAAAATGAAAACACGGCAGCAGTATTGCAGTGGTCATTTAGGAGCCGCTGCAGTGCAGCGGTGTCCCTGATCAACAAATTAGAATGAAAAAAAAAATGAAAACACACATCACGGAAACGAACACAACTACACATAAGATGAGTCACAGGAGAGGGACGAACTGTCACTCTCCTCCCACTTATGTTCCCCCATAATGTTGGTTGAGGGTGGGGACCTCGCTGAGTCTGGGACAGTTGCAATGTTGGTCAGTTGGACCGCGACAGTTGAATGGGTTGGATGGACACTGCACACCTTTGTGGATTTAGGGCCAGCTCTTCCACACATGCAAGCTTTCTGCTGGGAACTGGAAGAGTCGGTCGTCTTCAACAGAGAAGGCGCAGAGTCAGCTGGTCGAATAAGCTGGAGCTCGGAGAAATCCACCTGTGTCGCTTGTTCAGCTGTAGATCTTTTGGCAAGTCCGGCGAGAGCTACATGGCGCAAGACAAAGGGCTGCACGGGTTGTGGCAGAGACTGAACTACTGCGGCAAAAGTACGCTGTCGGTTGTTGGGAATACCCAACTTGGCCTTGGCAGCAGGGTACAAGAGGCCTTCCAGGGTCTTGAGGCGCTGGATCGCCATCTCGTCCTTCCATTTCATACAGTTGCGGGGTAAGCTGCATGGGCCTCACCACAGTTAACACAGCAGGCCGCAGAAGTGCAACCTTCTCAGTCATGTTCACTGGAGCCACAATTTGCGCAACGAGCGGAACTGTTACATGAACGTTGTGAATGCCCGTACCTCTGGCACCTGAAACAGCGCAGAGGACTGGGAATGTATGGGCGAACTCCACAGACCAAGTAGCCAGCCTTGATTTCGGTCGGAACATTTTTACCAGCATTTATGGATTAAAGGTTGGTGAAATGGAAGAGAAAAACGGGTAAGTCACAAATTTAAGTTACTTATTTTGTTTGTTTAAAGTTTGGAAGTGCGGACTATCTGGGAAAAAAATCATTTGGGAAATTTACGTCATTTTCAATACGTACTTTTTTTCCCTTGCGAATTATCTGCGGGGCGAACTATGCGCACGAAAATACAGTATCTACACTGCAAGAGACCCAAAAGAAAAAAATCAAATTCCTGCACCAACAATGCTGTCGCCAAAAAAAAAAAAAAAAAAAAAAAAAAAAAGAGCCCTGCATTTATGAAAAATGTAATTTTTGAACTTAGGAAAACCAGACTACTAGAAGAAGATAATATTGACTTACTTGAAAAAGTTGCAGGGCCAAACCAGGAATTCCTACAGTGGCAAGTGGCAAAATTAAAAGGACATTTACTTCCTAAAAATATTCCTCTGAATTGCAAGCTTTTGCAATTACTACATTTTTATTCACCAAAGGCTATGTAAGGGGAGCTTTCAGTACATGTCTCCCACACCCTCAAACTCTGGTGGATAGGTACAAATGTATAGGAGAATAACCAGGTTATACCAGTGAGGTGCTAGAAGAACGGAAGTCTAAGGCAGCCAAAGAAAAAGTCCACCCCTTAATATGTAGTTTGTTAATTGAATGGCCATCAGACAGCATGTAGAATGGGATGGATCAAAGTACCATGCCTATGTAGACATGGGGAAAAATATTGATGATGACCGTTTGCCTATAGCCAAGGAGGCACTTGTTATGCTAGTGTCAATAAATAGCAGCTGCAAGCTTCCTATTGGCTACTTCCTTGTGGAGAGTATTTCTGGCCAACAACTAAGCAGCTTAGTAAAACGATGCCTCTCACTGACTGAAACCACTGGAGTAAGAATTGTTTCATTAACATTCCATGGGGCTGCATGTAATATAAGTATGGCAAAGCAGCTTGGTTGCTCATTTGACTAAGAAAAGTCTCTGGTAACATTTCAGCATCCAGTAACAAATGAAGATTTTTGTATTTTTTAATCCTTGCCATATGCTGAAGTTAGTGAGGTATACTTTTGGCGAAAAAATCTCTTGTGGATGTCAATGAAGACATTATCAGTTGGGAGTACGTTGGAAAGCTTGGAGAGTTGCAGGAAAAAGAAGGCCTACACTTAGGAAATAAATTGAGAAAATCTAATTTGGAGTGGTACAGGTAAAAAATAAAAGTTTGGCTTGCTGCACAATTAATGAGCGATTCTGTAACTGATGCCATGGAACAATGCTATAAAACGGGATTAAGAGATTTCGATAACTCCCAAGCAACAGTTACATTCATACATCACATTAATCGTACATTTGATGTACTCAATTCACGCAGCAAATCTCAGCTGACTTGGAAAAAACCACTTAATGCAGAAAACCACAGTGTAGCATTTAAGAGAAGCAGGTGTACAGTATACCTCTTTTCGTTAAAAGCTTCTCATGGGAGAAAATCTATAATGGCAACTAACAGAAGAACAGGGTTTCTTGGTTTCCGAATATGCATCAAGAGCTTTATGACATGCTTGTAGGTGATTCAAAAGCAGTTCTGTGTTGTCTACCAGCTTATAAAATTAGCCAGGATCACATCGAGCTATTTTTTGGTATGATTCATTCACGTGGAGGTTGGAACAATAATCCAACAGCAAGACAGTTCATGAGCAGTTACAAACAGCCTCTTCTTCCAAATGCACGTCAGTATGTTAAATTCAAAAATATATAAATTGTCTCCTACTAAAAGCTTACAAAAGGGCGCCGAAGTGGCACTTTGTGCATCGAGGCACAAACGCGGAATTTTAATGGCGCTCACTAAGAAACAGCGCCATTTAATTGTTTTCGCATTTATGCGAAAAGAAATGTAAATGTTTTAGCAAAATTGCATTTATTTTTGCAAAATGCGATCACAGTTTAAAAGGCACAGAATGAAAATGAAGGGTATAAAACACTTCACACATGTCGAAAGTTCATGAACATTTGAATACTTAATGCCTATCCTAATACACTGGCGGAAAGTGAAAAAAGAACACCAAGAAGGAATTGGCGGACGATCATAAAATTTACATATGAAGATGTTTTTGCTGCAAATATGCACACGACACATAGAACATATATAACGTGTGAAACCGTTGTACATAGTGTGTAGCTATTATTCAAGCTCACAAGATATTGAAGCATGTGTCTACTCATTGGATTTCTCTTGAAAGTTAATAAAAAAAATAAAAAAAAAATAAAAAGTCAAATGGGAAAGTCAAATGTTCAGAAATAAGAATATTGAACAGCATAATGCATTTTTATATCAACACTATGACAAACATCCATATTGCTTTAGTTTCAAAAAAAAAAAACTTTTTTTGGCAGAGTACAACAAAAAAAAAAGGTAAGCTCCTTTAATTTTACTTTATGCATTGAAATTTGCTGTTATTGTTTAAAATAATCCAGTAGTTCACTAGGTAAATATTTGCTTTGAGCCATTTGAGCATTGCACTATATAACGAACCATTATAAATTCCACGAAATATAAACCCCTCATCCAGCTGAGAAAGCAGCAGTAAATTAAATTATAGCTCAAAAGCAATAGTAAAATAGTTATATTTAAAGAAAAAAACCTGTGAAATTAAGCCATTTAGAAGAAGCATGTAAGGAATTACTTTATCACGGTCAAAAGTAGCTGTTACGTACACCGCATAACAGTACGAGTTACTACTGACAGTAGTGCTCTGGTCAATGTTGGCAAGAACGTAATTACCTTTAATTTGATATATAACATTTTACGTTTTCAGTGATATAAAAATTTAACATCATAGGCTTATAATACTGTGGAATCACCCTAATTACAGCTTTGCTGTTTCATTTTCCATTACATGAGATTCAAACTTATAACCCTACATCACTGTGCTACTAAATGTGATTTAAAATTGTCAATTTTATGTTAGTAAATTTTTATGCCAGAGTCGTATGATGAAGGTTGGTGTATATTATGAGAACTAAACTCATTAAAACAGGGATATATATATATATATATGCTGAAGTCTATATTAATAATATACAAAAGCCCATATACACAAAACAAATATCTACAAAAATAATTAGCAGAATTATTTAGCAATTTTTTTGCTTTCTAGCAGCTTGTTTCCTAGTTAGTTTCTGTTATTCTTCATGGAAATGAAGATGTCTTTTGAATCTGTTCTGATGAGAACTAAATTTATCAGAGCTATTCAAAGTCAATAGAACCAGTTAGAAAAACGATCAACCAGATTTTACAATCGACAAAACATCCACAAAAAGAAGCATCTACTTAGTTCCACAATGGCTAAAAAGCATGTTACGAAAATTAACAAACGGTGCACAAAAAGTTTCACAGGTCTTACCGTTTTAAAGGTCTGTATTCAAAATTTTCCATGCACAAAAGCATGCGTCTCTAGTTTTAAGATGCTGAAATTGATATGATAATATGATGACGAAATTGGTATTTTGAAAAATTTAGTGATTCCTGTCATACTCTTTTCGTTAAAGTTTCTGTCTATGTCACTAAAAATTGGAGGCTAGTTCCATCAGTGGCATGCATCCAGTCGCTGAATATAAAACAACATTTGGAGCAAAAAAAAAAAGGTACACATGAATTCAGAAGAAGGTAGTGTAGAACACGCTAAGTTATGTATACAAGTTTAATGCTAACTTAGCGTGTTCTACACTACCTTCTTAATTAGTTTGTTAGTTACGTGCATTGCCTACCACTCATTTAAGGTACATATTGGTTCCAATTTCTGGACCTACAGTATAAATATAATTAAAGAAGTGATATTCTTCTGTCCTTGGCACTTTGTAACACTATTACAACTTCCGGTGATTACCAGTTAAATGAAACATGACTGCCTTCTTATTGTAGGAAATTCTATCCAAAGTTTTTTAAATTTAATTGCCCAGATCGGACAACTAGATTTTCTATTTACATGCCCCAAGGCATCTCAGGCATGGTATTTTTCAAGCCCTGAAACATATCTCATAAATTTAGTTTACATTAATCAATTAAAGCTCTTGTAATATAATTTAAGTGTGCACCTGGAAAAAAATTTGTGCACCCAAATTTAGAAACTTTAAGGTGCACCTACATGAAAAAATCTAATTAAAGCACTGCATTAAAGTATCACAAAGAGGCAGTTGTTATAAGCATTCTTGACAGAAAAAAAAAAGATTTTAAAAGATGTTTAAAATGTGCCACTCTTGACAGAAGTATGGTAATATGATAGATAAAACAAACATGCAGACCAAGGGACAGCCATTGTTCCTACAAGTCATAGTCCTGATTCAATATCTGACTTGACACCCAAGAACAAGTGGCAGGCATGTCATATAGAGGAAGTTCTGTGCAACTCAGAATCAGTTAAGCAAAGTATATTCATTATTTGTTTCAAGACAAATCTCACACCTTAACTTCTCAAACTTCACAGTTGAAACAGCATCACTTCTAGATTGCTTGCACAGAAAAAGATGGGAGTTACTTCTTAGAAAACACAGTTTAAACAGTTGCAACATTAGACTGCAGAGTACTTCTACAGTTAAAACAAAGCAACTCATTTCCAGGTGCTGCATAAGTCACAGAAAAAGAAAGAAATTATAAAATCTGGCTTCTTTTCTTCAAAAGCAACTGATAAATCAAGATGTGTAAATATGTATTCCAACTCAAAAAACATTTCCAACACCTAAATAAATTAAGATGTGTAGTATGTATTACAACACATAACTATACATCAGACCTTTTGAAAAATCAATATTATTTGCTTTCAAGAGCCAATGTCAGCAAATATATCATTATAACATAAAAGCCAGTCAAAATACAAAAAAGGGATCTTTTAAGGCTGACTAGGTTATGCATGTACTTTACACATGCACAAAGATTAGTCACGGC
Organism: Macrothele yani; assembly: GCA_039090855.1. Taxonomy (NCBI): domain Eukaryota; kingdom Metazoa; phylum Arthropoda; class Arachnida; order Araneae; family Macrothelidae; genus Macrothele; species Macrothele yani. Next base: position 18,826,404 of record CM077003.1, on the reverse strand, counting down.
AAAAGTTTACTACATTATAGTAAAATCGTAATTCAACATTCTTGCACTTTATGCTATTTGCCTTAAACCACAATATTTAACACAAAAGGAATATTAAAAATTTTTCCAGTGGTTAATGTTCCAGCATTCTACAGTTTTTCTACATGCAATGTCTAAAATTAAGAATTACTAATTTAACACAGACTTTTAAACTTGAACCTTCACTTTTTAAAGTGTAATTGCTAGGGGAATACACACTTTATTTTTATTTTTTAATTTTTAAATATGTTACAGAAATATATGCAATGATAATCTTACATCATCTGATATGCTTTAGTTTACTGTTATGTCAGTTAAATCTAACTGATTACAGTGGTAGTAAAGCAAATGAAAATAAATATATTTACTCCTGTAACTCACAGGTCAGACAATAAATGAAACAGAGCTACATTAATCTTCTGCTGAAAACTTTCTTTTCACCTGGGATAGAATCAAAATTTTAGAACTATTTTCAGAAATGGTACAATGAGGAATTTTGAAATTAAAAAATATATATATACATACCTGGATTTCAAAAAAAAAAAATCATCAATTTCAGGCTTGTTTGCATTTACTACCTGCCTAGAACATGATAGATCTTACTTTCATTATATTATTCTTTAACTCCAATATCTTAAAAATTGCTTGTTAAGTTTATATTCTATTTTTGTAGTCTGTTTGCTTCGTATCTTAACACGGGGCAATTAGGCATCACGTTTCTAACATTTTTCACGTGCATTCATGATAATTATGTGTTTATAAAGATCTAATACAATTAAATAATTAAGATAAAATAGTTCAGGTTCCACATATTTACTGAAAACTCAATTCAAAATTAGAGCTGGTGATAAAATAAGAAAAAAATTTAGATGGACGTAAATGTTTTTCTATATTTCAAGTTCATAGTTATCAAACACTTTGGTGAGTGTTAAATTAGGATTTTACTATGCATATATTATACAAAATAAAATGAAACTAATGCATAGTAAAAAAGCAGCCATCCTTATTTCACATCTGAGTGCCAATGCACTTTTCAAGCATATCAGTGGTACTAATATATAACACCAAACAATGCTCATTTGCAATAAGTTTTCATCATCTCTTATGGTCCATTGCCATATTTTTCTCTAAGAAGCTTTCACTGAAGAAGCATTAAACTCATTTAATATCTTGTCCTGCCACAGAATCCACCTTTTTGTCTGATATTTTTCCTGCTCAGCTATTTTAGGAAGAGAACATTACTTCCCATCCAACTGTTGTTGCTATACAAGAATGTAGGTCCAAATACTTAATTATACAGTTTCATTCTTTTCAGGCAAGCCTCCTGCACATTAAAAATAGTTTTACAAGCCATCTGCCCCAAGCCACACAATCCTTCACTGAGCTCATAGTAATATATGCAAATAACACTAACTAAAAGAGATACCACAAAAACATGGAATGATAAGGATCTAACCGAAATCCATTGGACATGTCTATACTTATCACACTGATAAGTTCTTTCAGCTAGCTGTTAGTTGATAACACATAAATACAAAGGCATCAGTAACTCCCAATAAACAAAAAAATCGCATACAAATCAAAATACTGTAAAGGAGTACATGAAAACATGGTGATAATATATCTGATGCAATAAACCTCACCGTACTGGTGGCAGCTGTTGAACGACGAAAATCTATGGAAAGATGATCAACACAGATGACATCTTAGTCTTAGAAACATCACATGAAAATATGTTGCACTTGACTGCCACGATGAAAATGGCTCCACTTGACTGCACCTGCCAGGATAAAATAGCTCCATTTTGATTGTCTTGGGACAACTGCACTGCACTTCATACAGAATGCATGACCACAGCTATAAGAGAAAAATGTGTGAAAACTTTTGTACTTGTTTAACATAAATCACAATATTTACTGTTAACATGCTACATAATCCAAAGTCAGTGTTAAACACACAAAAAAAAAGTGAACAGAATATTCAATTACAAAAGCATTTGACTAACAGAATTCTAACTCAAAAAAATATATTTTATTTTGCACCAACCAACAGCTCACATCAATGAACCATATAAATCTCACTAGCATTCCTATGAAGAGCATACATTTCTAAAATTTAACAGAAAATTTAAAACTCTTGAATAGGTTTAAAATCATACATCTTGAAAGTATTTTTCTTTGGAAAACCTCACATGTACGAAAGGCTAAAACTTGCTATGTAAGGTAGTGTCAGACTGGTGAACCATGAAAGGCACTGGAGGCGAAATTTTTGCGACCCACTATTTGCTAAGAATTATTATAGTATCCCTAACTTAATATTGCTATGTCACCATTACCATTTCATGTTTAAGGCTATGGATTGCTGTTTTAATGCAAGGCTAAGTAAGATGCCACTGAAATTGGTATGAAATGGTATGATGATGATGAACTTGGTATTTAAGAAATTTAGTGATTCTGCCGGGGTTTTTTAGTTGCAGTTTTCGCCCTTTGTTACTAAACACTGGAGGCTAGTTCCATCAGAGGCATGCATCCCAACACTGACTATAAACAGCATTTAGAGCAAAATTACATATGGTTCCAATATATGGAAATAGAGGTTGGTCGATAGATTTTTATGGCACAAGGGCCACTGGACCTAGAGCAAAATATAATTACAATAATAAAACTTCCGGTTATTAGCAACGAAATGAAACACTGCATGCGACGAATGTCTTTTTTCTTGCAATAGGAAATTCAATTTCACTTTTTCATATTTAAATGCAGTTGCCCAATCCGGGCAACTAGATTGCTTTTTTTTTTTTTTTTACCTGCCCGGGCACATGACTTACGTGCCCTGAGGCAAGGTATTTTTCAAGCCCAGCCTTTGTTTCAATCATCCACATAGAGAGTCCATACACACAGGGTGGAAGTAGATATATTTGGCATGACTACTTCAAGGGTGCTTATTCTGTGGAATCAAATTTCCTGACACCAAATCCAAATTTTCTGAGTTTATGGTGCTTACTTAGAAACAGCACCAAATAAACGTTTTCGCATTTGTGCGAAAAGAACTATAAATATATTCGCAAAATGCGATCGCAGTTTAAACCTTGATTTTAACAAAAAAGGACACAAAATTCAGAACTTTTACGAAATACACTGAAATCCGTAATTCTTCCAACTTATCCATAATTAGGCAGCCAAAACCGTAATAATTACGGAAAATCCGTAATGGTTGGCACCTCTGAAAATATTATAGAAAATGTAAGATTCAAACAACCGATGCAATTAAAGAAGAGGACAGTTCTTGAAACATTATCAAAATCCACACAGAAGTTTTTTGACCTGTTGTTTGGAAAACTTCCAGCACTGCTTCCCCATTCTTTTATAGCAACTCAACAGTCATGTTACCTAAGGCACCTTAAAAGAAAAGATAACAAAAAAATCAATACATAGTAATTTGTGACTTTGCTGAAAATTATTCTTTTGTATTGCAAGATGCAGCTCAGGGTTTTCACTGGAACAATGCCTAGGCAACCCTGGATCCTATAGTTAGCTATATACTACCGTGATGAGAAAACTCAGAACCTAGGACATAAGTTTTGTGATTATATCCGATTGCCTAATTCATGACAGTATAGCTGTCCGTCTCTTTCAGCGTTAACTAATTAATTTCATGCAGTCACATTTTTCTCAAAAACCTGAAAAGATATTTTATTTTTCTGATGGAGCAGCTTCACAATACAAAAGCAAGTCAAACTTCAACTTGTGCTACCACAAGACTAACTTTAATATAAAAGCAGAATGGATTTTTTTTTTTTGCAATAGCACATGGCAAAAATGCATCTGATGGGATAGGGGGAAACTGTGAAGCTGCAAAGGCAAGTTTATGACTTGTTATAATGATCAAATCATGGCCCCACGCCAACTCTTTGAATGAGCCAGTGCTAATATTGCCTCCATTCACTTTCAGTTTGGAACAACAGAAAATTACAAAGAGGAGGAAATTATCCTTAAAAGTAGAATAACTTCTGCTAAGACAATAAGCGGTACTCAGAAACTCCACTGTTTCATTCCTTCAGGAAAACACAGATTATTAGTCAAAGCTTACTCACTTTCTGAGCATTTTTAAAAAAAGATATGCGTAACAGACTAAGTTGAAGAGAACATTAGTTTGGAAAATATGGTAGGTTTTGTGATTAGTAAATACTCAGAGCACTGGTGGTTGGGATGTGTACTTGGTGTGAATGAGATAACAGAAGAGGTCAAAGTGAGCTTCCTGGAGCCACATGGTCCATCTCCATCATACAGGAATCTTCAATCACCGGATGTACTATTGGTTCATAAGTCTGATGTTTTGTTAAAAGTTGACCATACGACAGCTACTGGAAGAGTAATTTGTTAATTTAACAATTACAGAGAAAAAGAAGGCAAATCAAGCACTGGCATACAAGTGTGGAAAAATTTAAAAGAAAGGAAAACAGTGTTGTTGTACATATAGAACATAAAATTATTTTGTAAGTGTAAATATGCACACTGAATGTTATACAGAATTATGAATTGAATTAGACTGGAACACAGTTTCAAATGACTTAGATCCCTATTTTCATGGTTTAACATTCACAATGTTTGGAAGAACATGTATGACATTTTACACAAACCAAATGAAGAATGCCCTGCCTAAAAGGGCCGTAGAACCGGCAAGTACATCTGGCACATTTCAGTTCCATTGTTCTATGTTATTTTTTAATAGTGATCCCATTGCGATCCCATTATGAAACTTTCTGGATACGTAGAAAAATAATGTACGCTAAAAATATTTTTTTCGGATATTTTTAAAGACACCTGTTTTTTATTTTAAAGATCTTTAGTTGGGCTTTTATTTGAAAGTGCAACTAAAAATCTTTAAAATGAGTCATAATTCATGAGCCTAGCTCTACTGGAAACAGAGTAATTGGCAGTTCAAGTTTGCTCAGCAGATGAAATTTCTTGGTTTTTTTTTTTTTTTTTTTGAAATTTTAAAATTCAATAACTAAAAATGGATGCATTAAAAATTCTGAAAAAAAATCATGTGTGTTCATATTGATGAATTTTCTGCATTAAAAAGAATCAAGATATATCTTAGAGCCACACAAGGACATGGACATTCAAAAAACTTGGCTGTTTTGTCAGTAGAGAAACATTCTTTTTAAATATGAAAAAGTACTCAGAAGAAACATTTTATGAAAACAAACACTCAAATTCACACAAAAGAAGAAGAATGGAATTCATGTACAAATAAGTGTTCAAATCTTAATCCTCATAATTATTTGGTATGTTAGCAATGGCATGTACCTAAAATTTAGAAAGAAAGTTACTTCTATTACTTAACAATTAAAAATTAAACTTTGCAATTAAAAAAAAAAAGCAGTACTTCGGGGGAGATAGCCCAGGTCTCAGACCCAAGATACGCCACTGCTTCTCATCTACTTTTCTACTTATCTTCTGCATGGTGTTTTTATAGCTGCGGCTGACACATTTTTTCATTAGTGTGAAAGAGTCTGGCGAACTTCCCAGTGTGCTTTTCTAAAATACCATGCACTTTTGGATTGTTAACTTTGCTCAAAGGCATATATATCGGCACAAATGAAGGTTTCGCACAATTCTTCGTAACAGGCAGAATGTTTTCAAGACATGCAGGTTCAGCCAAGGAGAATTTTCTGTAACTGTTTATTGTCCTGGAGTCGCTGCAGCCCTCGTTTGCGATTCCCGCTGTTGACGTGCTGCTGCACAGTAAATTTCTTTTCCGTGGAAACTCACGTCGCAGAGTTTGCAATATAATATCTGCCCATCGGTAGAGAATACATTTTTGCCATATTCAGAAATGAAGTGTTTTAATTTCTGTGAGGCACTTTCTATCACTGCAAAAATTATTCACAGCTAACAAACAATGCATGCAGCTTCCGAAAAATGTCAAGAGACAATGAGCCCCCATTATCTGTAGAACTTGCGCAGACTGGTTTGGACCAGTTCATTTACAGCCACACTACACAAGAGGGAAGGGGGAGAGGAAGACAGGGTTATACAGTGAAACCTGTATTGGCGGTTTGACTCTCTTTGCCCAAACTGAGAGTTTGAAGCCTGCAGTGTTCGTTATCCACCCTCCCCGGCACCGAACCTCGCCTTCCGACAAAATGGCAATGACCGTAATCCAAATAGGAGAACAGCTCATCACTGGCTTAAAAGAAAGAGACAAAGGGGGAGGAAGTGCTTTTACCATCGTCGTGGCACTGCCGTTTGCTACGACGCGTGTACAGATGTTTTGAACACTAGCATTGCCACCCCCTCTCGTTTTCTCAGTCTTGCTTCTGGCTTCCAGTGGGAAATATGGGGTTTCACAGAAATTCATCCAAAAATGCCATTTTTTTAAATGCTGAAATATGCAAAATAACTAAAAAATTCCCAAAAAATGACTTAAAATGACCGAAAAACCTGAAAAAATGCCATATCACATCAAAATCACGAAAAAATGCAAAAAATGCCCTTAACAAAGGTAATTAAATCAGCTTAGTTTTGCATGAAACATACGTGTATGCACTTGAAAAACATTTTAGCATTACCAAAAAAAAAAAATATGCAAAATCATAAAATTCCTATCCCTAGTAATTACTGTACACCACAATCTCAAGTCACAGAATGGGATCTGGGGCTAAAGATTAAAATTGGCAACTTTTTCAAGTGGCCATTGGCCAGTGGGTGGACAAAATCTAGTGGCCACTTTCCTTAAGGCTATTTCGTGTTGTATACACATTTTATCACTGCACTGTATACTTTTCATTTATTTAGACACAGTTAAATTTAGGCTAAGTAGTTACAAGGGCCCACTGTCTACTGTCCAGTGCAATTAAATGAATAAATATAATCTTAAAAGTTATATTTTCCCCTCAACCACATCAACCAAATTTTCTAAACAGTTTTTATTGGAAAGATAATTTAATCATTTTTGTTTGGCCTCTCACTATGTTCACAAATAAAATCTCTCAAGTTCTCCACCATAAATTGATAGCAGTGGATGGGTCAAATTTTTCAAGCAATACTTACTTTGGCTTACTTTATGTCTTGTCTATTTTCTGAAGTCATTTTTTGCACGAGCATTGTCTTGTCATCAAGAACATTGTCCATAATGCTTGCATTCTCTTAACTTCTGCATTGCTTGGCATATCAGCAGTATTTCAACAATTTGTGCGATGACCTTCATGAACTGAAAATTGCTTGTTTTTAGTTTTTCTAGCAGTTTTTGGGGAGTTGTTGATAGTCAAAAATGTTCAGACATTATGTTTCGAAGCTGCTTCTATTCTGCTAAATTTTTCTTTTCATTCCATTTATTTTTGGTTAGGTTCTTCTTGGTGTTGAAATGAAAACTGGATGTATAGCTTTCAAAAATGAATTTCATATCTTATAGCAGAATCATTTTTTGGTACAGCTGAGATAGGGAGAAATGTGATACCAACCTGGTCAATTTATTTTACAGACTCGCAATGATTCCTGACCACTAACAGAAAATATTCAATAATTTCCTGGGTTGTTCTAATAAATATTACATTAAAAACATTGATAAACCTTCACAGGTGTTGAAAAAACAATCATGACAAAATAAAAACACTTGCAGAGTATCCTGATTCCATCGGATTCTGTCCAGTTTTCGAACACAATGTCAGGTTTTTTGGGGGGGGGGAGGAGGGGGGTTTCAGAAAACATTCAGTTTGGGTAGAATTTTAATGATTTGTCATTTCTTCCTGTTTGCCCACCACAGACCTTCCAAACACTACGAATTCTCCATAGTCGCTACGAAAATCGTAGATCGCTGCGGAGTACGGGAAACATCGAATATACTACAGAAAAAAAAATCTGGTTGTCTGTTTATTTTCCCTTCAGAAAACGTTGTTTTGGTAGAATTTTAATAATTTGTCATTGTTTCCTGTTTGCCCACCTCAGACCGTCCAAATGCTGTGAATTCTCCATAGTCACTACAGAAATTGTCGATTGCTACAGAATACGGGAAACACCAAATATACTACAGAAATAAATAATGTTATTCAACATTTGTTCAAAGTTTATTTTCATATTTTCAAAATTCTAACACTCAAACATTTTTTGGGACTGTTTATTGGATTTTTCTAATGTCGCGACATTTGTTCAATATAATTTGGGCATTTTCATGCGATCCGTCGCCTGAAAAGGATTGTTTTAGCACGGATAAAAATGTTCCGTAGTTTTCTAAATTTCGAATTTTTCTGACCCCCACATGGGGCTTTTATTTTTTACACTTTTTGGTTATATACTTCTTAGTTACATTTTCTCTGATTATGTTTCTCGTTTTTAGTATCTTCTGTAACAGTGAAAAAGAACAACTTCGTGTTTTAAAAGATTTTTCTAGTGAAGTGCAGTTTTTGTTATTTCTAATAGCCTGTTCTTCAAAACCAATCAATACAGAAAGTATTTTTTATTTTCTGCTTTTTTAAAGCTAAATTAAATTTCAAAATCAGTACTTATTTTGCCCATGACAGAATCTGCCTTTTACGTGACCCGTAAAATGACTATCACTGCGAGTGAACAATACAGTACTGATTTTTTATATTTAATTTTGCTGAAAAACTTGTGTTTACCCATTCCTTAGTAACATTTTACTGCATTAAGGGGCAGACAAGTTTTTTTTTTTTATTTTGTTTAAAGTGCACACGTGAAAGGAAACGCAAGACGAAGGCAGAAAGTGAAGTCCCGATTTTCTACCTTTGATTTCTTTTTGTAAACAAAAGGGGAAATGCTTGCCCATTTTGTTTGATGATAAGCAAGAAGTGCCTAAGCAATGGAAAATCGTGCATTTTCAGACAAACCAAACTTTAAAAAACAAGTTGCTGAAGACAGGTTGCGATGCCAAAGTTCCATCTAAAGCCACAGGTGTCCATTCCCAGTGTGGTTACTTTGAGACCTCAACTTAAGTGGGAAAACAAAAAGCCCCCTCCATTCTTGAAGAGTGAATCTATAAATAGATCATACCCACTTATTTGCGGAGGAAAGGGCTGTTTTTTTTACTGTGCATTAGTTGATGATTTAAAAATGCATTTCCTATAAGAGGAGTGTTTTAAAAATGAAAAATTCTTTAGCAATGAAAGAAGGCAAATTTTCGAGCGTGGTGACTAAAGTAGCTTTTTCTATGAACATTTTATTTTATCCAGTTGCCACATGGCGAGTGGCAACCGCTAATTTTAATCTTTATCTGGGGCAGTAAACTAATACATTAAACAGTATTGTAACAAACACTTGTTAATAGTGATTTACTCCAAATCAGGTATTAACAGTAGAAACTCTACAAGCACCATAATTTACTTAAAACACTCACCAGACTAGTGCGATATTTGTCCAGGCTGCAACTTTTCTGACTTAGGTTTGCAGAAGATAACTTTCTTGTACTGCCAAACCCAGAATTAAAGAAATAGATGACTTAATAAAATCTGAAGAGCTGATGGGTCAAATTTCTCAGATGCAGAATTATCATTACCTTCATCTCCAAATTCATTGAGACTCCATCCTTCATGTTTATGGCTTTAGATTATAAATATGAAGTGTCGCTGCAATTTTCTTCAGGCAGGCCTTCTCATACGTACCTATAACGAAAACAGTTCTAATTACACCAGCTGATATAAGCACAAGAGGAGTTACATTACAGCTATGTATAACTTTTAAAGTACAATGGTTTTGAAAGTAATGATAATGTAGAGAGATGCACAACTTTAGATCTAATAATACAATGAGAAAAAGATGGTAAACTTTCAGCTGCTGGTTATAGTTGGTTTTCCAGTTGATTAGGGAATTGCATCCCTATGAGTCCGAGTAGACCTTTTTTAGTACTTGTGTCACTAAATGCAATTTTCACAAAAATGTGACAAACCAATTATACAGTTGGCTAAATTCCTGGTGAATCCCTTTTATTTTTGCACCACTGACAATATACTACAGAATGAAAGTTCATTGTTTCATACCACAAATTTCATTTTTATCATTACCTCTTTACCATAGAAAAGAAAAATGCATTTGAATGAAATTTCTCCTACCTCTAACAGTCACAATTTCACTAAAATTTAAAGAAATAAGATAAAATCAATCAGAAATCACTATTTGTCTTTTAATGAGGATGATTTATAAATATCACTCAAACTTTTAAGAATCCATTCTAAAATCTTAAGTTTTGAGTTTAAAAAAATTGCATAATTGATTTTAAAAACTGGCTATTTTGTTTTATTACTATTACTATTATTTGCCTACAAGCTTGAGGAATGCATTGATCTTAATATTGCCTCCACTTTTTGAATAAACCTGTGTTATGGCACTATTTGCCTTTTTACAGCCCCTGCAAAGGAATTTTTTATGACGAAAGTTCGAAAAAACTATTTGGCAGTGTTAACACAGGAATGTCCACAGCTGCCTATACAACTCATCTAATGCAGACCACTGCAGACTAACTGCTATAGCTTGCCATCCAATATGGTGACTGAAGCACTAAGTCACCTGCCTACATGCACCAGTCCCACTACATTTTCTTCCAACTGCTATGGCTTGTCATCCAGTGTGGTGACTGCAGCCCTCGGTCGCCTGCCTACTTCCTACTTGCACCAGTCCCACTACGAAAACACATGTTGTCTTCCTACAACCACAGTCGTTATATTCAGCCCAGTGTTAGAATTAGAAATAAATCTTCTACTGGCCCAGTGGACCACTAAAATTTACAAACCACTGGTCCACTAAAATGCCCATTGGTCTATAAAAAATAAAAAATTAAAGACATTTACAATATATGTAGAAAATAATGTATCATTTCAATAAAATTATCTCCAATATTTGTTTTTAAACCTATCATTAGTTTGCAGCCTAAAAAGGAAACCATACAGCAAGGTAAAAGAAACATTCATTTTTTACCTTGTGACAAATTAGAAAAATCTTATTGGCCATCCGGGCCAGTAAAATTAATAGTTTAGTGGTCCGACAGAAGTTTTACTGGTCAATGGCCAGCGGACCACTGGGTAATTCAAACGCTGTTCAGCCAACAGTGGTTGCATCTCGATGCATTTTGATGTGACAAGAGATCAAGCAGATGAACATAACCATGTGACGAGGCCTGCAATTTTTACATAACTCAACTGTTGCCACCAATTTGCACGGTGCTCCAACAAGTTCTTTCTGGTGAGGCATTTTCCATAACAAACATTGTATAAATTTATTGTTATATGGAAAATAAACTGTCTTCAATAGGAGATACAGCCAGTGTTTGAGCTGTCGCTCGCATTTTCGCAATAGACTAACTTTGCGATAAAAAATCTCTACTCAATCGCCAAATATTGAATGTTTGTCATGTTTTCTTTCATCATCCCGACAACCCCTGCTTCACTTTTGTGTTGTTTTTTTCCCTGTCATTTTTCCGTTCTGTCATAGTTGCTTCTCCCCACAGACTTGGTTTCCTTCCTCCATCGTCCCAACCAACCACTGCTTTGCCCTTGTGTTGTTTTTATCCCCATCATATTTTATTTATTTTTTTGTTCCATCATCGCTGCTTCACTCGCCCTGCGGCCCAGGAGCAGAAAGTGCTTAAAACTACAATGCAGAACAAAGTCCCCCCCCCCCCTTCAGAACATTTTCTTTTTAATCTTAAATTTCAATGCCTTGCAGAATACTTTTTTTTATCTTAGATTTCAATTTCGTTGTAGGATATTTTTTTTTTTTTATCTTAAATTTGTGTGCGCAGCGCTTGCTCACGTACCCCGATCTGCCCGTAACTCGTCTACACTCCCCACCTTCTGCCCGGAGCACCAAACAATCCCCCCCCACACACACACACACACACACACACACACACACACACATCCATTCACCGACCCATACGATTTAGGATGGTAGCAGATTGTTTCTCTCTGAGCTTTTTGAAGGATCCTTTTCCCCTCCCTGCTAGTATATTGTGAAAGTGGGAGGAGCCAAGCCGTGTTAAACCGCATATTACTGGGGAGAGCGTCTGTTAGGTGTGAAGGTGTCCATCTTGGAAAAAATTACCTCAAGTCAACAACAGCAGAACAAGCGGGATTCCCGCCGAAGTAAAGTTGCTAGGAAGGGGTCTCCCGCCTTAGAAAATTTTAAGGGGAAATATATATATATATATATATATATATATATATATATATATATTCTTTTTTTACCACTTACGAAATTCGAGCTTTAAAAATGTATATTTCATAAAATTACGTGTATTAAAAACGAATCCTTCCCTGTGTTACGAAAATGTAGTAGAACACATTCATGTTGGGAATATAATCAATTTATGCACACGTGACTCGGCTTCTATGCATAGCAGCCTGGACAATTCATTTGCGTATCGCCAACTGTTACAAATCTGGAACGAGATTCTTTAGTGGAATAACGTGTTTTTGATTATTTGGGATCAATACAAAACTAAAGAGAATTTGGGGAGAGGAGATTAATATGTGTGTGGGGAGTCCTTTCCCATCTGGGAACAGTGTTCCGTGGTTTAAACATACAGACGTACAGTAAAAGGTTCGTTTAGCGGTAGCTTTAGGTCATCCTACGACCTTGATTACCCGCGATTGACTGGATGGGCTGGTTGCCAGAACTACAATTTGAAGTTGGGTGTTGGAAATGTTGCCAGATTTTAGAAGAGAGATCCAAATAAATGGGATTTGGTTGCATTTTGAAAGTATTCCATTCTTCAAAACTCAAAAATTTTCCCGTAATCATTATTTCTTCTTCTTGCGAAGTTGCCTCTTCCCAGTATTGTCGCTAAATATCAGTCTATTGCATAAATGTTTGTATTTCAGCTTGAAACTGTAGGCAACAATTTTCCGAAAACGTAAATTCGACGGAGCAAAAATTTCTCTGTAATCTTTAGGCACAAGTTTCTCTCAGTGATTCAGGAAATTTTGCCTTTGTTGAAATCATTTGTGTCATTCTCAAGATTAAAGATAATTAGGAAGGGTGGAAGGGGTGCATTGGCTGGCTGTAAACGGAATTCCGTCTTTCAAAAACGGAAGCGCTAGACTGAGTGATGATTTCTCCCGTAATTGTAATTTTTTTTCCCCGTGATTCCCCTGTTCAGAGTTAATGTAAAATATGATTTTGTTCAATAAATGGTTGTGTCTCAGCTTCAAAATAGAAGAAAAAATTTCTTCCGAAAATGGAAATCTGACTGAGTGAAGAGTTCGAAAAAACTGCACTCCACTCAGAATAACTCTGACATAGCTCCTTTATGTTGTGATATTCAATAGATAATAGGCTACAAAGCTGATCTATTGAATAATAAAGTGAATATTTTGAAAATGAGGCAATGGTTGACAATTATAAGAAGAGCAGGCATTTTATTGAATTTTGAATAATTAACATTTCCAAGAACTCATGTCAGTTTTGAGCAGAAGAAAGAATTGGAAAATCTTTCCAATTTCATTGAATTTGTAATGATTTTTCTATGCGTTCCTTACTCTGAAGGAAAAAAAAAATATTTATTCTTTGAGTACATTGTTTTTCTCACTTGGATCTATAGAAATATGCAAAAAAATAGGACAAGTGGAACATTTTTTTCCAGATTAAAGCTCTCTTAAAACAATCTGTAAATGAAATGAAAGAGATTCCAAATTTTATTAAGTAACCTGCTTTTATTCTTTCTTTGCCTGCCACAGAGGCAATTTGTGAATCCTGGTCAGCAATTGACATATTGTATAAGTAAAAGACCCAATACTAATGACGGAGATGTTATAGTTGGAACAAATGGTAAATGACTGTTTATAATGTCAAAAACAGAGCACAGTTTGGACATAAGTCAGTCCGAAAAATACTGAAAGCTGCCCTAGTTTCAATGTAAGGACAAAATTACCACAAACACTTTGTAAATAATTCATGTACAACAATGAGACACTATTTAACTTCAAAAGTTATTAACAGAATATCAAATTATAAATACATACCCTGAATAAAATAAATTTATTTTAAAACCAGGGTAACAAGTTTATACATTGTTATATTTAACAAGGGGTTGCAACTGATGGTAACTTTTTAATGTTTAGTTTTACTGTGATTTATTCACTTCATTTTTTTTTTTATGAAATGTGATCAAAGTGTTTCACACTTAACTTTGCCCGTAGAACATTTACAATCTTTGGAAGTCATGTTGCAGAACACTGAACGTAATTCTGCTCCTGGGCCCTGCGGAACGGGTATTCTACGCTGTCAACCCCATTTTGGCATTTTACTTCAAAAGGGACATTTCTGCCAATGAAAATCCTTCACATGCTTTTGTTTTATTCACATAGTTTTGTTATGAATATTCACATGCCCAGGAGGAAATCTAACATCCAGGTTTGGTTGCATATATGTGCATTACAAAGCCGAAAACTGCACATATTTATTCATGGCTACACTTACCCCAACAGGGGAAGAAGCTCAGCTGTCATGTAACTAGTGAAAAGTCAAATTATAATTTGCTTTTCTGAGTGATCTGGATTTGTTCCATTGCATATTATATTGGTAACCATGTTAGGCTTAGCTAGTGATAATGCAGTTTATAGCAGTCCCTGCATTTTGCTCTATGAATTTTGTGGTATTTCATCAGTCACATCACAAGGCTGTGATGTGACTTGGAATAGCTCTCTTCCCTCTCACTCTCAAGAGGGTGCAGTTATGAATAACTGCCATGCATTGATAAGCAGTGGTTGAGATGAAAAACTGGATGTTAGCTTTCCTGCTGTGCAGTTTATAGACTGCTCGACATATTTGTAATGAAGTTACATGAATAAAAACATTTCCACAACCTGAAATGGAAAGAAAACATCAACTACCATGTTAAAAAACATTCTCATGCAGATAAAAAAGTATGCAGAACTAGTGTATCTTATTTGTAAACTACTGAATAATTTTATACAGCAGTACTTTAAAGTTGCACACATTTGGACAGCTGAATAAAAATATGTAAAAATACCATGTGGCCAGTGTTGTATAAAAATAAAATGTATCTGTGTACACAACCACTGAAACAGAAAACTTGCTGCAAACCCGCAAATCACATGATAACAATAGAATAAAGAAAAATTAATGAAATAAGAAATTATTAGAACATTACAGATTCCAGTGAGGACATAAGTACATTACAACTGAACATGCAGCAATGTGTGTAAAATGGACCTTTATGGCAAAATATTAAACAATGAACCTCGTATAAACAAGAGTAATTAAAGAAAGTTTTTATGTCCAGAAAAACAGTTCCATTAATGAGCCTTCAAAATTTATAAATAGCATTTTCAACAACTTAATTCAAAAATACTAGACTTACAAAATACATAAGGAAAAGATTTTAATTTAATTACTGGAAAATGCAAGAGGAACCTGGCAAAGCTTAAATTCTTTCTGTGTAAATGAAACTTTTGATACAGTTCCTATACATTGAGGGCTTTGGTAAAATCTAGAGGCCAGAAATGTCTGTAAAAACAAAGAACTCAGAAGATGTTAAAAAAGTTGAAAGTTCAAGTTAAAATAGAATTAAATATATTAATCTGAGTAAAGATTAATATACTGTATTGAGAAAGTGTTTTAATTGCTGTAAATAGCATTTTATTTATTTTTTTAATCTACAAGCAAAAACTATCTGCAAAATCTAATAATTTGGAAACTACCCATGTACAACGTACGCGTGTGCATCTACATTCTGCTACTCTGCATGTGGCTTTCCTGCATCAAGGGTGGATGAAACTTCTTGTTTTTGGGGGGATTTACCAACTGTACACCTCAATGGTAAAATACTGTTTGACCCTGCTGGATTATATTCTCAAATGAAGGTCCCTCGCAAATGGAAAATTCAGAACCAGGGAAACCAGTCAAATTTATGCAAAGAAACTTTTAAAGAATATGCCAACTGTGATTTTTTTTTTTGTTGTTGTTGTTGTTGGTTTGTTTGAAGGTTTAACAACCACTGAGCAACTATGGGCTGTAAGCAGTCACCCCTCCCTAATTTAGGGCTACTGGTTCCAGGGAAGGGAGACAGCTAGTGCCATGAGACAAGCACAACATCCAGGTAACCACAACATCCTTCCAAACTATGGCCCACTCTCTGCGATTCATGAGTTAGCACTAGCGTGCTGCCATCTATCAGCCGCTTGGAAAGATACTGTGCATGAGTTGTAGCAATCCTGTTTCATGATTATTTTTGGTTGGCCTTTTATATACGAATGCCAATTGTATCCATACTCCAAAACATTATGACAGAAGAGTTTTGTTTCCTCATGAATGGGAAAGTGCCAGTCTAGCAGAAATAAACAATTGCTTATGTAAATTTAAAATAAATTAATTACATGCTATTGAAGAACTATCTGATGATGTGAATCAATACCTAAAAAAGCAGTTGTCTGAGAAAAGATAACAGTTCTGTTGGAATAAATATTTTAGAATATGGTATGCCAAATGAATTTATTTCACTCCATTAGTTTACGGTTTGAAGGGACACGAGTTCTCTGCAATACTGATACCAGTCGCTAACTGTCTCAGTGACAGTGGTAACATCCTGTGACAATTCTATGATTGCCTTATCATGGGACAATCCTTTGCTGAAACAAAATACAAGAATAATCATGATATCAAGAGGAATAAGAGCATCATGAAACCACATTCCAAGTATACGGGAAGACAGCTGATCCTTTCCTGAAATGTGCTTCTCCGACACCTGAATTGTCCAAAACGATGCGACATATCCACTCTGGAAGTCACTGGGTGACCCGCTGATATCTTAAAGTTGGAAGCAATATTTTTTTCCCTCAAATCAAGCCACTTCCTAAGTTTAACACAAAAAAATATATATTATTCTCTAAGTGTTCATTTCTCTCAGACGCATGCTTTAACTCAAACGAGTGGTAGTTTGTTTTGTTTTTTTGTTGGTTTTTTTTTTGGCACATAATAGCTTTTATTTGTTCTTGATTTGTTTCAATTTTGAAAAAGCGTTCACCACTGCAGTTGGTAACATTAGAGTGAGGTAAATCTTTAACACAATCTCATTAATATACTTACAGAACAATTTCTAATAACTAGCATACCAGTGTACATATCAGCGAGGGATCGACCCAGGTTTTTAGAGATACCCATTTATTGCGATTCTTTTTGTGAAATTTACCCCATTTTTGTGAATTTTGTCTATTTGAGTTTAGAGCAATTTCAACCCTGTATAATTATTATTCTGACAGTAAATTATTGTTTTATTAAGTTTTCAGTTATTCATTATTGTTAACCATTGTTCATGCTTTCCCAGTTTGCAACAAGGTTTCTGTTCTTGATTACAGCATACAAAGTTTATTATTATTATTTTTTTTTTTTTATGAACAACTCTGATTATAGTTGAGTTCTCAGGGGAAGGGGAATAACACCAGGTTGTATTAAACCAGGAAAGTCAAAGGTTAAAATTTTTAAATGCTGGAGGAAAAGAAATAACCAAAATATCAAAAAAAAAAGTCTATAATATGTCACAATGGTCAACCCTTCCCCCATCATGCTCCTCTCCTCATAATTGTAAATATGTTTTCTGGAATCCCAGCCTATAATGCAAAGTGGTAAATATGTAGTTTAGCGTCCTAAATTATTTCATCAGAAAAGTTGAAGGACTTCGAAAAAGTGAGACATACATTTTTTGAAGTATGCAATTTAATGGCAAATGGTGAAAAAATTGCATCATTATGGTGCATTTTAAAGATTTTTATTGTAATATTTATGTGCAGTACTACGCTGTGAACAGAAGCTGCGGCAGGCCTAACACAACGCAGCGGTGACATCAAGCTTTGACTGATGTCGCTGCAGAGTTTTGGAACGAGAATCATTTTCAGCTTGATCACGCCGTGGCGACATCAAGCTGAAACGATTGTCTCATTCCGACGGCCATTTTGCTGGCGAAAAGGTACAAGAGGAACGGTGAACGGTCTTGGCAGGAAAACTTTCCCAATTTGTAGTGCTGCAATAAAGAAAATGGACCATTACTGTTTCATTTTTTGACATCACAATCTGAAAATTTCTTGTTTTCTTTTCGTGTGCGATTCTTTGATGCACAATGTGTGAACTCACTTCGAGTTTTTTTTTTTTTTTTGCAATCCAGTTTGAATGAATTGCATACAACGTTGTGCAAAGGAGGAACAAAACTTTGATTTTCCAATGCCACGTAAGTTGCGTTTAACAGAACGCGGCCTCTACTTTTTTTTTTTTTTTTTTTTTGTTGGAGGTTTAACGACCACCGTGAGCAACTCAATGGGCTATAAGCAGTCGCCCGTCCCTAATTTAGGGTCATTGTTTCCAGGGAAGGGAGAGAGCCAGTGCCGTAAGACAAATAACATCCATGCCTCACCAGGATTTGAACCCGGACCCATCTCAAACATGATCAGAAGCCATCGCTTAGACCACTGCGCCACCGGGGTGGCGGCCTCTACTTTAACAGTTTTGTAGAAGAAAGGAAGGCTTCTGCATACTTTCTATTTCGTACCAGGGAATGATACGCGTAAAACCGAAGCAGTTGTCACCATGTGTTTTGAAAAATTGCGACAGAAATGAGGTACTTTCTTTAGCGTAGCACTACAAATCTGAATGCTTTGCTCGCAAGAACGTTCTTCGTTTCTCTTGTACTCCAAGTAAGACTATGTGAGCAGCGTTGCTCACATAGTCGTACTTGGAGGTTAGTTTTACAGTCAAAATATTTAAAATGCGTTTCACAGATGTCATTTTTTCACCATATGCCATGAAATTGCATACTTTAAAATCTGTATGTCTCACTCTTTCGAAATCCTTCAACATTTCCGACGAAATAATTTAGGACGCTAAACTACACATTTACCAAAGATTTACCTGAGTAAAAATGGGGGGGGGGAATGTTTTTGAGCATAGTTGTTCTGCACGTGATAATCGATGTTTGATTGACACCAGAAAATTTCCTACACAAAGTAAATGCATTTCTTTTTGTTGCATTTTATTAAAGAGAGTATAATATTCCTATGTCACAAATTAGAAAAAAAAAATTCTGTTTTATTCGATGTTTTGTCGCTGAAAACCAAGTTCTTATCCTCGATGTCACAAGAGCCCATACATCGAAGAAGCATCAAGACTTCCACCAATACATCAAGCGTTTTAACAAATATTTGTTACCTGATGTTGAATTGGTGAATAATCGATAAATTGAACAGCATTTTACCCATTGACGTGCCCATTACTGCTGCAAATGGAAAAGATGCAAGTTCTTCAGCTTTTTAGCAAAATATATAGGTTTTCAATAATACATCAGAAATTTCCATCGATACTTCCGATGCACGGATGTTTCGGGAAGGAGTATTCATCAATGTGCACCACCAGAAATGAGGGCGCAGTGATTGAAAGGCATCCACCAGAAACAGTTTTACTAAAAACTGTTCATAAAGATAAAAAAAAATTAAAAATGCATCAATTAAACAGAACAATACTGAAGATTAACTCTAAAATATTCTTATGATGAATTTTTACTGAAAGTGACAATACCATCACAGTTCAAAATATTTTTGTTAAGATACAGCCAACGGTATCAAATGCAGCCAGGATCGACAGTTGCCATAGCACACGCTATTTGGATAAACCAGCCCTGAGTGAGTACATGTAAATTATAGAAGTGCACTCCACTTTGTGATTAAAATACTAAGTGGAGGGAGATCCAGGGCACCTCTGAAAGTGCTTTTGAACATGGGAAACAGTACAAAATACACCTATGCAGTGTCAGAATCATAAGTAAATCTTCTAGAGGCCCAGTGGCCCACTCAAATTTTTAAATCACTGGTCCATGCTAAAAAAAACATTTACAGTGTATGTAGAAAATAACATTATTTCACTGGAGCTGTATATCGCAATTTTAGAACAGAATGTGCACACATACTCGTGCAAATAGTAGACTAGTAAATAAAACATGCTATGCAATGGTAGAAATTAAACACAAAAGAAAAAAGCTTCACTGGTCTGCAGGACCACTGTATACCAAAAGTTGGTAGTTCACTCATTTTTACAGGTCCGGAAATGGCACAAATATCAATATATGTTGTATGCACATGCTAGTATCTAGCATGGTCCTCTGGTTATAAGGGCACTGATCTGAAGCACTATCAGTGCACTTGCAACAAACCAAAAGCCACCTTCATGGAATATCTTACTTCAGTATGAAAGGTAGAAAGTTTCAAAATGTGCACAGAAAGAAAGATGGGCAAAGCCAGAGCATTAATGGTTCTTCAACCTCCAGTTTAAAAACATTATAAAAGACCCATACTATGTGGTTCACCCCTTGTGCAAAAACTTGACGCTGTCTTGATCCAAATATTTTGGCTAGGACACCTCAGTTTCCTATGGTCCAAAATTTTAATTGAATTTAAATATGGTTAGCAATTTTGATATTCAGTTTTTGAGTAGTAAATATCTGAATTTCATGAACTCCACAGTGAAACCTGGATTATTTCAAAAAACTGCCACAGCAAAACCTGGATTATTTCAAATAACTGCCAGTAGCAAATGCCTGGATTATTTCAAATAACTGCCATAACAAAACCTGAATATTTTGAAATCTGGTACAATTCTTTACAAACTTACAAATTCCAAAATAAACTGAAAAAAAAAAAACTTACTGGCAACTCGGGCCAGTAGCAATTTTTTCATTGGTCCGATGGAATTTTTTTAAGCCAATGACCCAGCGGATCACTGAGTAATTCGAACGCTGCTATGTGCAAAATCCATGTAATTATACAAATGTATTTCTTCAAGGGGACTTCTCTCTTAATGATATGTAAGAGCCTGTATATGTTGAAAAACTGTTAAAGTAGTGCTTCTGCACTTTGAAAATAAAACTTCAACATTCATTGTTGAAAAGGCTGATGGAAAAAAACAAGAAAGATCAACTGCAGATATATTTCCATTACTAATATCCTTTCAGAGCATTCTTTAATTCCTCTTCATGGGATTTATATTTCTTTGCTTCAAGTTAAATGTCACTCACGATACATGCTTCATTACATTACACATTCCTGGCAAAATTGTAAGGTGGCATGGAATAGCAGTGGCACTCAGTAGGGTTGGCATAGCCAGTTCACCTATTCCTAATACAGTCCTCTAGTCACTAGAAATGGCAAAACCTGTCTGAAATTTTTCTATACATCAGAAAAATATCCTTACATCTAACTCTTGAAACAAACTATATATTTAGCTGTGGAGTAACAGAAGACAAAGGACTAAAAAAAAAAAAAAATATGTACCAAAAATTTTAGTTTAAAATGGTTTTAACTAAATACACCAGCAAATACTAAATATCCCAACTAAATATACCAGCAAATAAATACCTCTGCCATCTTTGGAAGCGGTAAAAATGCCCCCTGGAAAAAATATCCCCAGAGAAAATACCTCTGAAAACTGAAAATCAGTAAAAATACCCCCAGAACAAACGGTTCACTGTAAATTGCCACACAGGAACACTGATGTGTGGCAGTGTTTTGGTATGGCAATTTACCGACAACCCTGCCCCACATTTTTTTTAGCAACTTGGAAAATTGCCACCGGGCACAAATTGCTGTTCCTCCGAATAACACTTTCAATGTGTGACAATTTTTCCAGAGGGGCAGTTTTCCAAGGTGCCTAGCAAGGGGAAGAAACTTTTGTTTATCTGATTTTTCATGCTGGTTCACATGAGTTTAGAGCAACTGGCCACAAAAGTTAGGGGGGGGGGCAATAAAGATTGCCGTTTCTGAGCCTATATTAAGAACTGAATTGGAAACTTCAAACGAATTTCGAGAAAACATTCCATGTAAGCCAAGTGAGAATTGTACTTTAATTTGAAGAAAAAAATGGCCAAGTATCTGAGGTACACTTGGTTTGGGGGAGCTCTACCCCCAACTTCCGTAATATTATATTCTGGGCCACTGGAGTCTGTCAGTGTATTCAGGATATTCTTCTTGAAGCATCCGTGAGCTTTGAGGGGGGGCTTCCCCCAAAATGTTAAAATGGATGTAGAGCTGTAAACATTAATACCATGCTTTATATAATGATTCTGTGCAAGACCACGAATTTTCAGGAGGGTGGGATGAATTCACCCCCTCCCACACACAACCCCAGTTTCTAAGAGCTCTTCAGGAGTCCGGTAACATCGAGGATACACTGACCAACTCTAGAGGTCCAAAATATAAAATTACGGAAGTTGGGGGTAGAGCCCTCCAAACCAAGCACCTCGTATCCCTTTCACAGACTTCAAATTTCTGGGGGAGGGGTGAAGGGCATACATAGTCTTCCACTAAACACAACATGAAGCATAGGAATTGCGAGCAAATCCCTAACCCTCAACACTTGTCTGAGCTCTAAGAAACTTGGGGGAGGGGAGTTCACCCCACCCTCCTGAAAATTTGTGGTCTAGTACAGAATCATCATATAACGCATGGTTCCAATGTTTACAGTTCTACGTCCATTTTAACATTTGGGGAAGTCCCCCCTGCTCACAGACCCTTCAAGTGGAACATCCTGGATACACTGAGACCCAGAATATAACATTACTGAAGAATATAATATAGAAGAATCAGTATATAACGCATGGTTCTAATGTTTACAGTTCTACGTCCATTTTAACATTTAGGGGAAAGCCCCCCCCCACCTCACAGACCCTTCAAATGGAACATCCTGGATACACTGAGATCCAGAATATAATATTACTGAAGTTGGGGGTACAGCCCCCCCCCATTGCACCTCGGATCCTCAGCAATTAATTTCTTCAAATTAAAGTACAATTCTCACTTGGCTTACATGGAACGTTTTCTCAAAATTTGTTTGGAGTTCCCAATTCAGTTCTCAATATAGGCCCAGAAACGGCAATCTTTATAGCCCCCCCCCCTTTGAACTTTTGTGGCCAGTTGCCCCAAACTCATGTGAACCGGCATGAAAATTCAGACAAACAAAAGAGTTCCTTCCCCTCATTAGGCACCCTGGAAAACTGCCTCACTGGAAAAATTGTCACATTGAAAGTGTTTTTCGGAGGAAGAGCAATTTGTGCCCGGCCCATTAATGAAAAATATGTGGCAATTTTCTAAGTTGCTGAAAGATGTGTGGCAGGGTTGCCAGTAAATTGCCACACATCAGTGCTCCTGTGTTGCAGTTTACAGTGAACCGTTTGTTCTGGGGGTATTTTTACCACTCTTCAGTTTTCAGGGGTATTTTTACCTACATCTGCCATCTTTAGGCTATTGTGATGTATCAGGAATTGAATTTTCTGTGGCCATATTGTCTTAAAATTAAACAAGTCCTGGAATTTCGTAAAATATTAGCGGATTTGCACTAGTTAAAATTTTTAACCTGTTGCCATCTCTCACATTGTTTTTTAATCTTCACTTCCACAGGAGATAAGGCATAAGTCACACCAAAAATTTTTACATAGAAAAAGACTGGCCTGTTTCTGACACATTGGTATCACATATCAGTTTCTATAGATTGTAGTTAAAAGTACCAACAAATTACTAACAACGTAACTCAAACGTTTCGTAAAACTTCTCACTCCAGGTCCAAGACAATAATTCTTTTTTTTTTTTTTTTTTTACTGAAGATTTAAGGACCACTGTGAGCAACTGGATGGGCTATAAGCAGTCAACCGTTCGTAATTAAGGGCCACTAGTTCCAGGGAAAGGAGACAGCCAGGGCCGTAAGACAAACAAAACATCCCTGCCTCACCGGGATGCAAACCCGGACCTATCACTGACGAATGGTCACAAGCCAGCGCTTAGACCACTGCGCCACTGGGTCGGCAAAAATTACATCCTTAAATAGTGAAAAATAAGCAACCAAAAGTACGTAAGTCAATAACACACAACTTATTCGCAGTGTACTCTGCGAGTGTACTAACTAATAATATATAAGGTTCAACAAAAATTTAAAATACGTAATGACGTAAGCAAAAAAAATTCAGAAACTCATTCACTACAGTTCATATTCCGGTATATTAGACACACATTACGTACCCCAATTATTTACAATCACTTAACAATTTACAAATGACTTACGCGCTTTCACAGTGACCCGAAAGCTCACAAGTCACAATCATAGTATGTGCGAAGTCCATCGGCTGTGATAATGAGTGGCTAACAGCAACCAATATACAAAATGCCGCGCTCACTCATTTTACAGCATGGTCGTCTTGTCACTCAGAACCAGAACAAACAAACGAAACACAACACGAAGTGCTCGATGATGATTACGATTAAACGTTCCGTGAGGGTAACAGTTCGTTCATGGAGGTATATTTCCCTAGACCAAGGAGTCATTGCCCTAGACTCAACTGACCAGACGTCCCCAATTCTTGAGGACAGTCCTCGAATTTAGTTTACTGTCCCCAAAAACGTCTGAAGCCTTTGGGGACGCAAATTGTCCTCAAATTTTAATATCTGTCCCCAAATGTCCTCGAATTTACACTTCCTCATTAACCCTTTAGATTTCCAATGAAAAATGTTCTTAAAAGTAGTTTCCGTTGTACTAATTTTCCAACACGCTTCTTGTAAAAACAAATTTTGACATTTTGTTTGCTTCTTTCTGGGTTTAACGACCACTACGAGCAACTCTAAGGACTATAAGCAGTCACCTGTCTCTAATTTGGACACATTCGTTTTAGGGAAGGGAGATACCAAGTGCTGCAAGACAAACACAGCACCCGTGCCTCATTCGGGACTCGAATCCGTACCAACTTGTACGAATGGTCAGTAGCTAGCACTAGGTCAATGCACCACTAGCGCCGTCAAATTTCGCCTGTACTTGTTCTGAGTTTCTTCAAAAACGTTGGCAAAATGAAAAATTCGCCATGGTGTGCACCCTAATTTTAATTCAGCGCATGTACCTAAGGTCAAACATTTCACTTCTGCTAATATGTTCTCGCCATCATAGTTCTGCTTTGTCAATACAAATTACCAACATTCTGCACGATATATCTTTTTAAAACACAGATTTTAATGTGTAAAGTCACACTTATTGAAGCAATGCAGTGACAAAATGATTTGCATATTTATTTTGAGTACGTATGTGTTCCCAAATGAACTACCGATTTGGGGACACCAATCGCGTAGCATTTAAAATAAATAGCTAAACTGACTGACAGCCAGTTTGAAGAATCGTACCCGTGAAAAAGAAACTCACAGAGCTACAGAGGTCGTGATAGCACGATATGCTGTACGAACATAAATGCAGTGTATCATCATCATCATCATTGTCAACCATTATCAATCCACTGCTGGACGAAGGTCTCCCCAAGTTTCCTCCACAACGGTCTGTCTTGTGCCAGTCTCCTCCATGTCACCCCTGCATACTTTCGAATTTCATCCACCCATCTCCCATGTGGTCTTCTTCTGGGTCTTTTCCTGTCCCTTGGAATCCAATCTAAAATTTCAGCTGTCCATCGATGATCTGTCCTTCTGGCAGTATGTCCAGCCCATTGCCATTTCAGGGATTTAACTCTGATCATGATGTCTTCCACTCTTGTCATTTTTCGGATCCACGAGTTCCTCTTCTTATCTCTCCTGGTTACACCAAGCATGCACCTCTCCATGATACTTTGAGTTGTCTGCAGCCTTTGTATGTCTCTTTTAGTTAAGGTCCACGTCTCCGCACCATACGTAAGCACTGGAAGGATGCATTGATCAAACACTTTTCTTTTAAGACATAATGGCATATTGCTCTTGAAAATTATGCTGTTTCTTCCAAAAGCTCTCCAGGCAAGTTTTGTACGCCGATTAATTTCTTCATCAATGTGACCCTCACTTGATATCTGCTGTCCAAGATAAACGTACGTGTCTGTTATCTCCAGCTTTTCTCCATCAATCGATAAATCTTCATTTCTTGTAAAAGCATTGAACATCACTTTTGTCTTCTGAAAGTTCATTTTTAATCCCACTTCTTTACTCTTGTCAGCAAGTTCCTGGATCATACTCTGCAGCTCTGATGGGGTAGTTGCAAAAATGACTACGTCATCAGCAAAACGAAGGTGGGTTAGATAATCTCCATTAATCTTTATCCCCTTGTTTTCCCAGCTCAGTGACTGAAAAACACCCTCCAATGTGGCATTAAAGAGCTTCGGAGATATGGTGTCACCTTGTCTCACTCCTTCCAATTTTTACGTGTGTTGTATTTTCAAACAGCCTAATCTTTGCACTTGCATTTTCATAGATGTTATTAATAATATTAATGTATGCATCTTCAATACCGCAGGTTTTCAGAGCCATTGTAACTGCTGATGGTTTCACCGAATCAAAGGCTTTTTCATAATCGATAAAAGCCATGCACAATGGAAGTTCATATTCCCTCGCTCTTTCAATTAGTTCTCTCAGCACGTGGATATGATCTATTGTGCTGTAGCCACTCCTGAATCCAGCTTGTTCTCTCGGTTGAGCCATGTCCAGTGTTACCTTCAAGCGGTGTGAAAGAACTTTAGTGAAGATTTTATAAACTACTGATAGGAGGCTGATAGGTCTGTAGTTTCCGAGATCCTCAATGTCACCTTTCTTATGTAGCAGGATCATTGTAGCGGTGTTCCAATCCTCAGGAATCTTTCCTTCATTAAGGCATCGAGTGAAAATTTGGGCGAGTACTGTTTCGATTTCTCCACTTGCTTCTTGTATGATGTCTACAGTAATTCCATCTTCTCCTGGAGCTTTTCCTCGCTTCATGTTCTTGATTGCATGTGCAACTTCTGCTGGAAGGACTGGAGGAACTCTGGTACTGGTATCTTTCATGATGTCTGGAGTGCATATATCATCCCTTTCATATAATTTGGAGTAGAAATCTTTCACTCTTGTCAAAATTTCGCCTCTATTTCTTGTTACAGAACCATCTTCTTTTTCTCAGTGCCATAATCTGTTTTCTTCCCTTACTGAGATGTCCCTTTGCTATCTTTAGGCTTTGGTTGTTTTCAATTGCTTTCCTCACTAGTTCACAGTTGAATTTCCTTACGTCTTCAGTGATACTTTTTCTTACTGTCTTGCATAGCTCTATATATTCCACTTTGGAAGTCACATCTTCTTTAGTTGTCCTCATCTCTCTTCTTTTTTGCATCAACATTTTGGTTTTTCCTGATAATTTGTTCACATGCAACTTGTTCTTAGACCCAGCTAATTTTGTTGCTGTTTCCATAAGAGCTTTGGTTACTTTTCTGTTAACTTCAGAGATGTCCACTTCTTCCGATGTTAGGCCTTCTAAAGCAGAGAACCTGTTCTTCAGTTCTAACTTGAAGGTATTATGGTGTTTTTTAAGGTTGGTTATGTCAATAGATTTTGTTTGTCCTATGAGCTTGCCACGTTCAAGTTTAGTGTTCAGGTGCATCTTACATCTCACCAATCTATGGTCACTACCTGTGTTGAACTTGTTCAGCACACTGCAGTCTTCTATGACGAATTTTTTGTTACACATAATAAAATCAATTTCACTTGTCGTCCCATTTGGATGTCTCCATGTCCATTTCCTGTGTGGCTTTTTCTTGAAGAAGGAGTTCAAGATGAAAAACCCTTCTGCCTCTGCAAACTCAACGAGAGTATTTCCACGCTGGTTTCTGTTGCCATGACCGAATTTACCTACCGAAGTTTCATTCTGTTGCCGTTGCCCTATTTTTGCATTGAAATCTCCCATAATTATTTTCAAGTGCTGCTTACCTTTATTATTTAGATGACAAATTTCCTCATAAAATTCTTCAATTTCTTCTTCAGGATGACTTGTGGTGGGTGCATAAGTTTGAATAATCTGAGCCTGGTATCTTTTCGAGAGTTGGATAACAAGTCGTGCAGCTCTGTCAGAGGAACTTTCAACTTCTACAACTTTATCCTTCAGTTTCTTGTTTATTATAAATCCAACACCACTAGTTCTGCCAGTATCTGTCCCACGATAGTAGAAGAGATGTCCACTTTTCAGTTCGATGAGATCTTCTCCTTTTCTCCTTACCTCACTTAGCCCCACGATGTCCCACTTGATCCTTTGTAGTTCCTCTTCCAATTCAAGAAGCCTTGAATCAGAAGATAGGGAGCGTCCATTGTAAGTAGCCAAGGTCAGCATCAGATGGCAGCCTAGTCCGGTCCTCCGGGGATTCTTAGCACCCTCTGCCTTCATGTCGCACTGGCCGCTGCCTTGACCCAGGTACATTCCAGCTGCCGGAGACTGAGGGCCAAGATTTAAGTTGTGGAATCATTTTGGAGGGGTTTGGCCATAACTCACCACGCTGGCCAAGCGGGTTGGTGAGTGTGGGATAGCATTTCCTCTCATGTATTAAGTACTGTTATTCTACTAGTGAAATATTTCATGTTTTCATTCCACTAAGATCTGTATATAAATGCAGTGTATATACAGATCTTAGTGGATGAAAACATGAAATATTTCACTAGTAGAATAACAGTACTTAATACATGAGAATGAAATAGAGAATGGTACACAGCATCGCATGATGCAAGTGCAAAAACAAAAATCTCTCATTTAGATTGTTATTTTTTTTTGTTTGATTGGAGGTTTAACGACCACCGTGAGCAACTCAATGGGCTATGAGCAGTCGCCCGTCCCTAATTTAAGGCCACTGGTTCCAGGGAATGGAGAGAGCCAGTTCCGTAAGACAAAAACAACATCCATGCTTCACCGGGATTCGAACCCAGACCCCTTCCGTACGAATGATCAGAGGCCATCGCTTAAACCACTGCGCCACCGGGGCGGCTTAGAATGTTAAGTTGCAGAGATATTCACACATAAGAACACACAACAGCATGCTAAATTCATCTAGGCCGCCGTGAGTTGTGCGAGTAATCAGAGACCCAAGGTGGGACGCTTGTGCGTAAACATTTGAAATAATGAGACGGTACAGTTTGTCATTTGGCTAGGTCTTTCTCTAATCATATGTGGGTCTAGATACTGTGCCTACCTCCATGTGGAGGTAGGATGCAACGGTTACGATACATGATGAGCCAGGTTGTTATTTTTTAATCTTTTGTGTATTCATATCTTTGACCGTGAATATGGTAGACACAGCTGCTCCCGTTCACGCAGTGTTGAGATAACGGCACAAACATACCAAGCGGGTTAATCACGTAATGTGTGTCAAGAAATCTCCGAGGGAGCAGGTAATGAGGATGTAGCACGTGACGTCATCGAGAAGTTTCCGTAAAGTGGAAACAGTCCCTGCAAGTTCCTGAAGGACAAGCATAGCCTTAGTGTGTAAAGTGCAATCATTAGCGGTCGGTTTTTATAAAAATTTGAAGCCCAAAATGCTTAGAATTTTTGGCTTTATGAATTGCGGTATTAGAGGAAATCAAGACCGTAAGTCTTTTTCTGGCTACTAGCTGCTGTCTCTAAAGGTAGTACCACGGTGTATGATAAGTCAGGTGATACGACTCTCCGTGAAATGGTGTTTATGATTTTATCAGTGCAAAATCGATCTTTATTTTGAGTATTTTTTTTTTATTTATTACTTTGTATAATTATATTGGAGTTCCAGAAAATTTGAATTTTCTATACAGAAGGTAAAGTACGTCAACTCTGTTTTTACTTAACGGGAGATAAATTTATAGTGTAGCTAAATGTCGGACTAGAATCTGTTCAGTTCTGTTTTAGGTATATGGGCGAAAGTGTTTTGTACCGAACTATAGGTTATCGGACAGGTTATGCAGCATATAAAAAAACTTGTATCAACCTTTATTGACCCAACTGTAACATAATAAAGAATTACTAGGGACGTTGGGGGTTGTGGCAAGGAGGTGTGTATGGTAATGGAGGAGTTGTTATGAGACGGACGAATGATTGTTGTTATGAAATAAAAGTTTATGTTCTCGAATGGAGTTCGTTACTGCTTAAAAGTAAGTTCGTGTCTCTTATTAAGGCTTAATAAGCAACACTCACACTCTGTGGTAACACCAACAGAGTTTGGAAAAATGGCGGCAAGCATTAGGATGTGATGCATTTTTCCGCAGCTTATAATGTGGAAAATTTTTCCGTGAAGAGCATTAACCGTTGTTTAAATGTAGGATCACAAATTTTACCCCTTGATATCAAGTATGTTCATCGTACCATATGAACGCAGGTCAGGGAAATCTCCACCTAGAAAAAGCAGCCATTTTTCCACGATGAACTTTTTCTGCCGTTATCGCCCACACAGATGGAAGGAGCGCCTTATTCATTAGTATGATTAGGTACAAAAATAAAACAAATGTGTAAGATATATTGTTTATTACTAAATGAAAACATCAAGAGTGAATGATTTCTCGAGCTGAAGATTAATCAAAATTATTTTTTGCGAAAATTTCAGAAAGTTTCCAAAATCAGCGGGTTTCCGTTAACGATGCCCCAATGAGTTACGCAAAAACTGATATTCCGTGTTAAAATTGCTTCTCCGAATGTACAGCTAATTTCATTTCACAAGAAGTACATTTTTTTTTTTGAAGAAAAGGAGTCTGTTCTCTATTGCCTCAGTAAAAAACTCAGCATCGTCTGCTCAGAAATTTTCACGTTCGAGTACTCACTCTGCTGCCAAAAAATATATATATAACGCTTAATTGACGAATTCCGCTTGATAAGCACAAAAGTACATGTTTGCGAAGCGTTCCAGGTTATTTTTTTGTAATTCCAAGCAAAATAACATTCGTGAAATACAAATGTTTTTTCCGCTTCCTCCCATAAGAAAGCATAGGTTGTATCAAATTATCGGCCCACACGTTGGTCGCGCCATCGAGTGACAAGTGACATTAACGGACGATTTTTGTTTCCAGAGTCGTATCACCTGATTATCATACACCGTGAGCAGTACCGAAAAAATTCGCTTATACGCCAAACTAAGGGAGATCGCTTCCCAGAGCTTAGAAAACACTTTTTTTAAGAGTTAGACTCTTCAAAGGCAGAGAGCCTCTTCAATGGTAGTTTTATCCAGTTGCGGCTTTTCAGGTGAAGTAGGTGAAGTGCCTCTTCACCTATTTTACTCAAAATATAGTTTTATTCAGTATTTTTTTATAATATTTTCTTTTTGCTTTTATTCAGTTCCAAAATACTCAAAATTTTGAATAGATATTAATTCACATGACGCGCTCAATACGGAAAACAAATCCTTATACGCAAAACAGTGCAAGTGAAGAGCCGAAATGAGAATGCTTGGAAGTCTGCAGTTTTCCGCAGAGTTGCCATGGTAACCGTGACGTCACTCTCCCCAATCTGCTCGCCCAAGTGAAGTGCTTCAGCTTCACACGCCTTACCTCTGCATCTTTCATTTTTAAGCGTAAAGTCGTGAGAGATCACGGTGGAGCGTGCGGACTACCAGGGTACCATGCAATCTGCTAGGGCATTTTCCTTGTAATACTGTGGTACATAATTTTCCGAAAGGAATTTGTTCTTTCGTGCTTTGTGATTATTTGTTGAAAGTTTTAACTGATATTTTAGGTTTGTGTACAATTTAACTGATAGTGATAGTTTTTAGTATGCATCCTGTGGACGACATTGTTTGTAATTTATTGCAAACTCCATTTACTCTGTGGAAAGATGAAGATGAAAGAGACATTTTGCTTCAAGGATGACCAACGGATTCTCTGACAATTGTTGCCAAGAACGAAATCAAGAAGACCGGTAAATCTAACAATATTAATTTTAAAAATTGTTGGTTTACTGAATATAAATGGATTTGCAGCACTTCTGTGTTAATTTTTTGGGGTGGCCCTGTTTACTTTTTAGTAATAAACATTCGGCGTGGAATAAAGACGGATTCTCAGATTTATTAAGCGTAACACGGTCACTTCATAAACATCGTGATTCTAGCGAACACCTGAAATGCGGATTAATGTTAAGGAATTTTGAAAAAATTCAAAACACCATTGCCGATGCCCTGAGGAAGAATGCTAGGCTTTTGAAAAGGCATTTTAACGAAAGCGTTCGTTTAAATAGACTTTTCCTGCAGACAGTGATTGATGCAGTATTAATCTATACTCTATTTGAGCAAACAAGAACTAGCATTACATGGCCACGACGAAAGCATGGGCTCGATAAATCGTAGAATTTCATTGAATTACTTTCATTGCTGATATGAAGAAGTTCTTTAGAAATTGAAAATCAATACGAAAGGATAAAAAACTATTTAAAATGAATTAATTGAATGTATGTATTTCTGAATATATAAACGATCACGTCAAAAATTAAATAATTTTTGATTGTTGATTCGGAAGGTGTATTGGTTGAGGGATTTTTGGGCTTCCATGATGTGAATGAAGATAGAACGTCAGGAGCTTTATACAAAATGCTAGACAAAATTTTGGAACAGTTTGATTACCAGCACAAATAAATAGGACAATGTTACCATGGGGCAAGCATAATGTCTGGACGCTTCAATGGGCTATAGAAAAAAAAGTCAAGGATAAAGCTTCTCAAGCTGTTTTTGTTCAATGCTTAGTTCATCGTTTGAATCTTGTATTACACCAGAGTTTTTCTAAAATTTCTAAGTGTCGAATACTTTTGGAAGCCTCAGTGGAATTGCTTCGTTTGTTCACCATTCTGCGAAACGGTTTTATACACTTTATCAACAACCGCAAGATGCAGACCAACCATAACAGAAACTCGATGGTCCTCCACTTTGAAATTAGTAAGTGTAGTTGTTGAAGATTGGGATAAATTGAAGAAAGTGTTCGGATTTCTGACGAATAGCGAATAATCAGACAAAAAAATCAATTTATCTTGCCAAGGGGTTTTTGAATGATATGAACACTTTCGAATTTACATTTTTGGCTCCACCGATCTATTATTCGAACTTTTGAAGAAAAATAACTAAACATAAACTACTGTGTAACTCAAATTAATTAATTTAAAAAAAAACAAAAAAAAAAAACACCTCGTGAAATTTTGAGCCATAAGAGGAACGATGAGTTATTTGAAACACAGTTTGGAAAAGCTAGCAAAAACACAGAAATAAGCACGGGAATATGCTGCTCTTACACAGAAAACAATTTTTCAAAATTATAAACAATTGTATTTTGAAATTTTGGACCACATTCTTATGGAAATGGATATAAGATTTCAAGACTGTAAGAAACTTAAATTTGTCTGACTTGCTGACACAACCAAATTCGAATAATTTAATGCATGCTTTCCCACTCGCGCTCTTGAAAATCTACATTTTTGCGGAAACATATTTACTAAACACCAGTGCTTTAAAATTGAACGGAGTCTTGTATATGCCGATGAAAAATTAAGGAATATATTGACTCAAGAACTGCTTTGAGTGTTTCACGGAGACAAAGACATTTTTACAGAAGATTATAAATTAGTTTTCCTCAGTTTAACAATTACATCTACAAGTGTGCCAGTGGAAAGAAGTTTTCTTAAAAGAATACAAACTTGCTCAAGAAACACTAGTTCCCAAGATAGACTTGCTTCTCTGGCAAATATTTCTATTCAGGAAGACATTTTATTGATGCTCTCGAAGAAACAACCATCTAACCATCTTATGACGACATAATCGACAAATTTGCAGCTTTAAGAGGAAGGAAATTTGATTTAATATACAAAAAATAAGTAAGTCCTCATTAAGGGATTTTCATTGTAGACAGTATATGTCTTTTCATACTGCTCTTGTACCTCTTCACCTATTTTTCCAACCACGAGCCGCCACTGGTTTTATCTATAAATCAGTGATTTCTGGTAAAGCAGAGAATCCATCTTTTACTTGTTCAAACGCTATTGGAGTGCAGTGCTTGCACTTATTGGGCCAGGCGTTTCATTCGCTGATTCAAAGTTTTCAAGTTGAATTTAAAAGGTGTTGGCGGTTTTTTTGCGCAGGTTTTATTACTACTGACTATTTTCTTATAGAACATCTTTTAGAGTTTGTCTCTTAGTCAAAATATTTCTTAAATAAACGCTTCGGTCCCCAATCGGAACTTCTGTGCACGTGCATTTTTTTCTTTTTCTCTCTCTCTCGGGACTTCTTTTCAGAAGGTTCCTGGTTGATCTAAGGGGTGTTTAAACTTTTTATAGGGCTAAAAGTTAATTTGTTAGCAAACCTGACTTTTAGTCAGATTCAAATATCTGGCTCTTCTGTACTTTTTAGATCTTGATTACACCGTTAGCCTGACTCACTTTTTTTTGCGAGTTTTCGGCTTTTCACTTTTAAGGTTATTTGGCTGTCGGTGTTGGGGGTTTTTAGTTTACTAATTTGCTCTATATGATACCCCCACCCCTCAAAATACGATTGATTTTTTAGTACACCTGGATTTTTACATGGAGCTGAAGCACGCTTTTGTAGAACTATGCAAATAATAGCTAAAATTATTGTCCAAATAAAATCCTTTTTGGTGTCTAGGTCTGTTTACAGGTCGGTGTTATGCTGCTAAATTTATTTACGGATAAATAGATTATAGGGCACAAATCCCAGCAAAATTATTTTATTTTTTCACCACAATTTTACGTAAAAAAAAAACAAAAAAAAACATTTTGCTCATTTTTCTAAGGTTTAGAAATTGCTTCCCAGAGCATAGAAAGACCCTTTTTGTTGAAGAGTTAAACTCTCAAAAATGCATAGAACCTTTCAAAGGTGAGTTTTATCCAAAATCAGCGATTCATGGAAAGAAAGAAAACCTATATTTTTTTCTCAGATCTTCGCACCTGCGAGGGAAGATTACCTTGCGTATTAAGGCAGCGTACCTATTTTCTCCA
This sequence comes from Macrothele yani, assembly GCA_039090855.1. NCBI lineage: Eukaryota > Metazoa > Arthropoda > Arachnida > Araneae > Macrothelidae > Macrothele > Macrothele yani. The sequence goes on along the minus strand of CM077003.1, from coordinate 18,791,695 downwards.
TAAATTACTGATTACTCACGAATTTGTGATCGTTCTAAATTATCCTGTAAAAGAATACAGACGACGAGAAATTGTTATATGCTTCGAAACTTTATATGCCTTGTTCTGCACTAAAGGCGCTTCGACCAAAGACGAAGTAATCGAAAATATTTAATATTTGCACTTTTGGAAAACTTTTCGCATCACCTTCGAAGATACTTGCATTCAGCACATAAGGATCTTTTCCTTCAATATCTTTAATTTTTTCCAAATACCGCATTTTATACTTGGAAGTTAAAGTTTCAAAGTAAAAAGCCATCATTTCAACGAGACTGGTTGTCCTTCAGTTACGTTACTAAGGTTCGTTGCCATGCTGAGGGTCATATGCCTGCTACATCATCATGGCGATGATCAACAGTATTAACTTTAGACCATGCATAAGCAGTGTTTCTTTCAGGCATACATCCGAGGGGGCGAAGCCCTTCCGGAAACGAACCCCCCCCCACCCACCCACACCTCGGCATTTTATGTTACCGGGCCAAATGTGAATAAATTTAGGCTATAGTGAAAAAGGAAGTTTCGTTTCTTTTCATGCTACAAATTTTTCTCCAATTATAATTTTTGTTTAACATTTGTTCAAGTATTATAGTTTATTTTGCAAAAAAGCGTATTAAGTAGCTGCAGATGATTTGTCGTATTTTGCAAAAAGTGTATTGTAGCTGCAGATGATTTGTCGTACTGTGGCCCTGCGGTCGCTGTGAACAATGCGCAAGTCTCCGCTCCTTTCTGGCATCAATGAGCTGCGGGCAACACGCAGTTGGACGACGGTTCGTCGTTTGGCCATCTGTGCACCACTTTTCATACGTACTCACTACAGCGTCAAGTGAATAATAACATACATGCCTCACCGTTTCTGAGATCGTAGTTCCGGGGCGCCATGCCATCACAATTTGTCCTTTATCAAACTCCGATAACTTGGCAGCTTTTCCCATTCTGACTCCGAACACTCTACTAACCGAAAGCCGATCCTCGGGTTGTATATATACTGCTCTGTGAACTTCACCTGCGCCACCGTTCGGTATCCAGACAAGCTTTTTTTCTCAAGGCTGTGGGTGGTCATAATGTAACGGCTCATCGGTGTATATATCATACTCCGTGATGTCATGTGACCACTTCAGCTGAAAAACAGATACGGTACCAGCATTCGTCTTCTGTTTTATTTATGTCTGTGTGCTTGTAAAGCGTTAAATGGCCGCCCCGGTGGCGCAGTGGTCTAAGGCGCTGGCCTCTGACCATTCGTCCGTAAGGGGTCCGGGTTCGAATCCCGGTGAGGCATGTATGTTGTGTTTGTCCTACGGCACTGGCTCTCTCCCTTCCCTGGAACCAGTGACCCTAAATTAGGGACGGGAGACTGCTTATAGCCCATTGAGTTGCTCACGGTGGTCGTTAAACCTCCAATCAAAAAAGCCTGAAATGTAATATAACCGTGGTTTTCCCTTTATTGTGCTTAGCGAAACGTGAACGCATCATGATGTTAAACTTTAATCTTTACAATGAACGAAGATTTTTTCAAAATGAAGAATTTTCATTTAAAAAAAAAAATTGTTTTTTAGATTTTTTCTACCCCCAAAAGTTATACGCATAACATTTCAGACCACGTCAAATTGGTGATTTTGTTCTTGTCAATAGTATAGGAAAATTGGACAAATTTTTGAGACAAGTTGATATTATTATTAAAAGAAATTTGTAGGACATGTATTTATTGTTAAAAACAATTTACAGGACTTAGAATTATTAACAAAAACAATTTATCAGGCACGGGATATGTTTTTCATGTACGGCATTGTGTTAAACAGTTGTTATGTTATACGCACTGCACTCGCACATACAGGGGTTGGACAGAATAATGTGAACACCTAGGGAAAGAAGGTTTTACCTACCTCCTTTTCCTAGGTGTTCACATATAAAACCGCCTGAAGCCTCTTTGGAATAGACGCACACAAACCGTGGATGGTGGTTAGAGAGATGTTACACCATTCTTCATGCAGAAACTGCTGCAGGTCCTTAAGAGATGCAGGAGGAGGACAGTGAGATCTTACTCTGTCTTCCAACACACACCACAGTGGCTCAATGATGTTTAAATCTGGTGATTGGGGAGACAAAGAAACGGAGAAAGTTCGGCCTTATGTTCCTCCTCAAACCATGATTGGACATTCCGAGCTCTATAAATTGGGGCGTTAATATCTTGATAGATGGCATACCCTGCAGGAAATAATGCCTGAGCCATTGGATGGACTTAGTCGGCCAAAATGGTTTCATACGCCCTGTTGGTCACCCGTGCTTTCAAAATGATCAGGGGACCTGCTGAAAACCACGATATGACCGCCCAGAGCATGACAGAACCACCACCATGCTGCACTGTTGGAAGCAGACAGTCTGGGTTGTACGCTTCTGACGGTGTTCTCCACACGTAAATATGTCCTGCGGTGGGGAATAGTGTGAATGTGAATTCATCAGACCACATTACACGCTCACATGCATCAGAAGTCCACGTTGTGTGCTCCTGGCACCACTACCATCGTTGTTGTGCATTCACCCGGCTCACCGGAGGTTTTGCAACAGCACCTCTGTCATGAATATCTTGCTTATGCTGATTCCTACACACTGTTTTTGTTGAGACTGAGGTCTGGAGATATAGATTGAGCTCCGCCCTAAGTTTTGGTGCCGTGGTCATCTCGTTACGGTCAACAATTCTCTTTAATGCTCTATTGTCTCTGTCAGTCAGGGTCGTTTTCCGGCCGCGTGGAAGAAGACTGCGCAAGACACAGTTGTGGAAGAGATTGTAAGTTATCCTTCTGCGCGCGTGCGTGCGTGCGAATGATGTCTGCGTGTGGTTTTGTTTAGTGTTGTAGCAGGAGAAACGGCTAATTCCTTTGAAAAAAATGCAGTTAGTTCTAAAAACAATATGTTTAGCTCGCCTTTTGCAAAAAAAATGATATTAATAAATAAATAAATAAATAAAGTATTTACTTATTGTTAACTTTATTTTAAATACACCAGACATGAATAATAATGAAACGCATAGTGTATTAAATTTATTTTTGTGGTGTAGTCAGCACAAAGATTCGCCAAGTTTTTGCACTCCACTGGGAGGCTTTTTCAATGCAATGGAAGACAAAAAAAGGAGAGAATTGGAACATGTAAAAAACGAAGACGGTTTTTGAAAATAACGTGGGTGACACCACGAGTATATCACATGAATTTTTATCACTCAATTATACGATGCACCGTGATGTGTTTCCATCTTTTAATAACGCATGCCAAACCATTGGTAGTTCAGTAGAGACTATATCATTGCATGCCAGTTTGTTGGATAGGCAACAAACTGGCATGCAATGAAAAACTGGTATGCATCAGGGAAACAGTGGAAATCCTATCTGACAAACTGGCATGCAATGATATAATCTCTACTGAACTAAACAATGGTTTGGCATGCGTTATTAAAAGATGGAAACATATCACGGCGCACCGTATAATTGCGTGATAAAAATTCATGTAATATGCTCGTGATGTCACCCACGTTATTTTCAAATATCATATTCGTTCTTTACATGTTGTCACTAAATACAATGATATCAATAAATAGAAATTAATAAATAGGAACTGTACACCAACTGTACTGCAGTGATGTAGTTCTAAATAAAAAAAGTGCCTTAGCGGTGAAAGGGTTAGGCAAAACAAAAAAAAGAAACCGGAAAGAAGACTTATAAAAGATTTTTTAAAGTCTGACTTGTTTTTAATCATTTATAATTTTTAATTAATTTTATTATTCATGATGTTATTAATTTTTGTCAAAAATGCTGAGTTTAAGCAATTTAAAACAAACGACTGAATAGTAAATAGTAACACTGTACTAGTGATCCGATTTATTGGCGTAGGAAATAAACACATAAGCGTTTTCAAGCTTTCGCACATTAACCAGATGGCTTTCTCAAGGAAGTTAGACAGACACTGCAAACTGAAAAATAGAACGCTTAACAATTTGAACGCGGGAACTTGACAATAAATAGATGCGACGTTATATTCATTTAAAGATACGAGGCATCATGTTAGTTGCACGCGGGATCCTGGTAGAGAAAAGGCGTTACTTGAAGAATTGGTTCCAAATTCGTGGCAACTCGAGCGAGACACAATCATTGCAAGTATCGCTGTTGGTAATGATCTCCAAGGTTTCCCGAATGGCTGTACATTTAGGGGTAGAGTAGCTAGCTAACTTCTTTATATCATTACACATAGGAGTAGCTGACTTGAATTTGACTTCTCTGGATAGTGCAGTGGCTACTTTACCGTATTGTGTGTCCCATTTATGTTCGTTGACTCTGATTCCAAAAGAACGCTTGGTCATTCCAATGTAGTATCGTTTAGAGCCGTTCGGATACTGTATGGGGATCGCATAAACGCCTGTTTCGCAGGAAAGAGGTGGTTTTTCACTATTTCTCTTTAGAATAGTATGTAAAGAATCACTAGTACAGTGTTACTATTTACTACTTAATTGGTGTACTGTTCCTCGTTATAAAAGAATGAATGTTATGTGTGAGTCACATGCGAAGAATATAATTATCTTTTTTATTTCTAGAAGAAAGGAAGTGCCTTCACGATGAAAGTGATTCTAAACGATTTTAAATAATATTTTAAATATTCAGTGTTTTCTCATTGAATTGGCCTATCAGCATCTCCTATGACTTAGGGGAGACAGTAATGGGTATTTGCTGCCCGGTGGCGTAGTGGTCTAAGCGATGGCTTCTGACCATTCGTCCGAATTGAATCCGGGTTCAAATCCCAGTGAGGCATGGATGTTGTGTTTGTCTTACGGCACTGGTTCTTTCCTTTCCCCGGAGCCAGTAGCCCTAAATTAAAGAAGAGAGATTGCGTATAGCCCATCGAGTTGCTCACGGTGGTCGTTAAACACACGATCAAAAAAATAACAAGAAAGATGACACCGAGTTTTCGGGTGTAATAAGCACGTCTTTTGAATTCGTTCTGACGCAAATTAAATTTATCAAAGCTATTCAAAGTCAACGGAACCGGTATGGAAAACAATAGATCAGACGAAAGAAAGAAGATTTTCAATCGGGTTTTTAATCCCTCAGATATTGTTGTAAACGGAATCGTGAGCTTACGAACTCTTAGAAACAGAGATATCGACAAAAATAAGATGTGACTTTACGTCCCCTGGTGGGAAAACCATGCATTATTTTAGGAAGAAAGTATTCTCAAAAGGTTTATCCATATAAGCGATATCGGTCGAAGAAAAAAAATTAGTTGAGTTTTCAGGAGCCCAGATTTTGCTACAAATACTTCAGTAGCAGAAATTAAAACTTATGATCTTTGGTGGTCACACCATTCTTTACCAAACATCAGAAATTATGTGAAAAATATTTTCCATCAGGTCTTGTATGCGATACAGGAAGCATTTTTCAAATCGGAGCTTTAGAAGCAGAAAAAAACGCAGAAAACGCAATTTGCCTTTGTGCCACCTAGCGGAAAGTCTATGATTTACTTGTAAATTTTTAATTTATAGGAAAAACATTTCGCATCGGAAACACTATCCAACAAAGAAGGAATTTTTGAAATCGGACTCTTAGAAGTAGAGATATTGGCAAAAGTAAGATATACATCTACGCCCCCTGGCGTAGAAACCATGCATTGTTTCAAGAAGAAAATGTTCCTAAAAGGTTTGTTGACATGAGTAGTATCGGTCAACAAACAACTTTTTTTGCAATCGAGATTTTAGAAGCTGATATTTTGCTGCAAATACACCAGAATCGGAAATTAAGACTTATTCCACCTGGTGGCCAAACCATGTTTTTACAAAAATTAGAAATTATGTGCAAACGATTTCCCATCAGGAGCTGTATCCGGTGCAGAAAGAATTTTTCAAATCGGAGATTTAGAAACAGAGATACAGGGGGAACGCAATTTACATTTACGCCCCCTAGCGGAAAGTCTATGAATTACTTGAAAATTTTGAAATTATATGAAACACATGTAACACTGGAAACAGTATCCAACAAAGAAGGAATTTTTCAAATCGGACTCCTAGAAGTAGAGATACTGACAAAAATAAGATGTACATCTATACGCCCCCGGAGAAACTGTGGAATATTTTAAGAAGAAAATATTCCGAAAAGGTTTATCGATGTGAGTGGCATCAGTCCACGAAAGAATTTTTTCAATTGATATTTTAGAAGCTCAGATTTTATGGCAAATACATCAGAAGCAAAAATTAACCGTACGCCCCCTGGTGGCCAAAGTATTCTTTACCAAAAATTCGAAATTTTATGCAAAAGATTTTCCATCAGGAGATGTATCCGCCGAAGAAAAAAAATTTCAAATCGGAGTTTTAGAAGAAGAGTTATCGGGGAAAATGTAATTTACTTTTGCCCCCCCCCCCAGAGGAAAATCTATGCGATATTTGTTGAAAAAGTAACTATATCTAAAATACTCTTCGACATAAATGGAATCGAAAGATAAAAGAATTTTTTTCAATCGGATGTTTAGAAGCAAATATGCGGAATAAAACGTATTTTTGAATTCGACATCATCTGCATTTACGCCCTCTAGCGGCGAAATTGTACATCGTAAAAAAAAAAAAAACGAAATAAAGGATCAACATTCGCATATTTCAAGCTTCCCAATGCGAAAAGAATTTTTCAAATCGGACTAATAGTTGCAGAGATATCGTGGGTACAGACGGGCGGACTGACGGACGGACGAACGAACAAACCGATAACACAAGCACGATCTTTTTTTACAAAAAGACGTGCTAAAAAAGAGCCTGAAAATTTTCAAAGGCAATTTAAAATTTGACTTGCTGCTGGTATTATCTTGAAGTTTTTAATGAAATTTTTTTACTGATTAATATTTTTATCATAGGGCCTACAGTATTTTTCTAAAACTGCTAAATTTCAACGAACTTAAATAAAAGAACGAATGTCACGCAGTAAGACAAAAAAGCAAAACTTAATGGCCTAGTAAGGCCATTAAGTTTTGCTTTTTTAGATACTGTTCTGCCATTTCGGACTATTTACCAAATATTCGGCGTGAACAAGACGTATTGGTCACATTGAATAGATGTTGCAAATATATGGATATCATCTATTCGGTATGACCAATAGTCTGTTTTTGCTATGAGTATGAGGTATGCATATGCACTCATTTTTGTTATTCATAAAGATTCTGGAAAGAATCGCGGGACATTTTTTTTTTTTACACTTTCCAACCGTAGGTTGAAGAAGCGTATATACTCCAGCTCTGTTCGTCTGTCTGTCCGTCCGCACGATAACTCGCGTAAAAATGGTTCGAATTTCGACGAAATTTTAGTAGTAGTAGTAGAGGACCACCTGGGGACGAAACCTATTGAAAATGGAAGAAATGGGGTCAAACGTCAGGACATAGGAGCGGGATCCATTCTATTGACCTTATGCGTCACAACTTATCTAAAAATGCTTCGATTGCGACAAAACTTTATCATGTTGTTCCGGAAGTATATTGAACTAATTCTGTTGAATATCACCGAAATGGAATCTAAGGTCAGGGCACAGGAGCAAGATTTATTCCACAGCCATTATCCTCATAACTTGACCAAAAATGCTTCTTCTGCGATAAAACTTTAGTATGTTGTTCAGGAGATATACTGAACCACTTCTGTTTAATATCGTCGAAATGGGGTCAAAGGTCAGGGCACAGGAGCGATATTTGTTCCACAGCCATTATCTTCGTAACTTGACTAAAAATGCTTCTATTGCGACAAAATGTTAGTATGTTGTCCCGGAGGAATACTAAACCAATTCTGTTCAATATCATCGAAATGGGATCAAAGGTCAGGTCACAGAAGCAAGATTTATTCCACAGCCATTATCCTCATAACTTGAGTAAAAACTTAAGTAATGATTTCTGGTGTGTTGGAAGACGTATAATAATTAATACATTGCATGATTTTACTAACTGGAAGTTAGTTGCTGGTCAGTTGTTCAGTAAAAATTATCTTTGCAACCATAAAACTTGTGTTACTTAGACTTGAGGATTCTTCAGTTTTCTTCTTATAGCAATGCAGTCTTAAGACACGAAAAAAAACAAAAAAAAACTCACCTCTGATAGCTTTATTTTGAGAACTGCTCTCTTGACAAGAAAGCTCTCATTCTCTTTTCACTAGAACTCCTTTGGTTCGTGATACGCCCAACTGCGTGTTCTTTTTAGACCCACGCCTGTAACACTAATATTCGTTTAAGGCTACGAGTGGATTTGAACATGAAACACAGAATTCTCTAATTTTCCACACATGACCATAAAAAAAATATTCCTTTTTCCCAGCCCCTTTTACCATCTAACCAAGGAAAATGGCTTGTGACGCTAAACCTTGTTATGCCGCCTCGGTGGTGCAGGTTTCTAACCATCCGTCCGAGATGGGTCCGGGCTCGAATCCCGTGAGGCGTGGATGTTGTGTTTGTCTTACGCCACTGGCTCTCTCCCTTCCATGGAACTAGTTACCCTAAATTAGGGACGGGAGTTAACTCCCCGTACCCCCGTAATAAAAACTGTAATATATGCTGCGCTTTTTCAAATTCCCCCGTCTGTTGATCATTTGCTCACGTAAATTTTTGGTTCCTTTTCTTTACGCTTTCTACACTGAATATTATATCTAAACACCTATGAGGTTTTTGGCCTATGACAAGGGCCTGATTTACGCCTAGGCCTGCAAGGCTTGGCGTAAATCGGGCCCTTGTCATTTATTAGACGCTCTCACTACAGCCTCATTTCAACTGCAGCTCAGTAAGGTAACGTCGGAACAAGAGTAGTTCACAAGGAGCAGTCATTCTATAACCACAACCTTGCTTGTTAATGTTATTTGCTAGTTGCTACGTTTGTAAGCAAGTAAAATTAAATGCAAAAATAGCAATACTGAACTATTAAAGTGTTTTACTTACCCGTCTATATTTTAAAGTGCGAATTTCCTTGCTAATATCAAGATTTAATAAAAGTTCACTGCTGGCCACCCAAAATGCAACACCAAGAAGGACACGAGATAGCAAAGCCAGATTTACTGGACACATAACAACAGATACAAAGATGAAACGATTGAGCATACAGGCCCGTGCGCCTTGCGGAACACGCAGACATCAAAAGTTCGTGTGGCCCCCATGGCTGGCAATAACGGCCGCTACACGCCGCGGCATCGAACGAAAGAGGCTTTGGATGTGGGCTTGAGGTATGTCGGCCCAGGCTGCTTCCACACCTTGCCACAGTTCATCAAGCGACCAGACGTGTTTGATGGGCGACATATCGGGAGAACAGGCGGGCCACGACACCTGGTGGGCCGTGGAGAATTGTTGTACGATGCGTGCCACGTGTGGGCGTGCATTGTCCTGTTGAAACGTGGCCGCTGGCAGGTCCGGCCAGGGAGGACTTCAGGCTCCAAAACGTCAGAGATGGTGCGGTGGCTGTTGAGTGTAACGGCGATGCGTACCAGAGGGGTTCGGGTGTCATATCCAACTGCGCCCCAAACTATAACGCCAGGCGACGGACCGGTATGGTGATGCATAATGCAGGCGTCATACATTCTCTCGCCGCGGTGCCGCCACACGCGGGTCCGACCATCGTGGTGTTGCAGGCAGAAGCGGGATTTGTCGAAGAAGACAATGTCGTACCATTCCGTAGTCCAGGTGCGGCGTTCAACGGTCCACTGCCGCCGCACTCGCCGGTGGTGTAACGTCAATGGTAATCGGAGCAATGGGCGCCGTGCGATAAGTCCCCGCTTCTGCAGACGACGTCGAACGGTACGTGATGACACAGGTTGTTGCGCACCACACCCTAATTCCTGAGCCAACGTTCGTGATGTGGCGGTGCGAGCCGTCAATGCCCGCCGCACAACATGCCGGTCTTCTCGTTCGCTGGTGTGCCGCGGTCTGCGGCAATCGCTCACGTCGGTCCGTCCGTCCCTCCTGCACCCACCGAATCCATACTCGCCTCACTGTGGCTGGATGTCGTCCCACACGGGCGCCGATGTCTCTATGCGATAAACCACTGTCGCGATAAGCCACTGTTCGTCCTCCGTCGAACTCCGAAACGTGCTGTATAATGACTGTCGTATTCTGCGACGAGGCATCAGGAAGCTTCCCACATACAGGTCCGGCAGCACAACACACTTCCACTACTTACACCACGCCTTCTGTGCACCCTTCTTATTGTGCTTCTTGGTGGCGTGCCGGGCGCACATGATTTGCATATGCCTTGCAATGCTAATCGTTTGCATGTCCTCTCGCGGGCGACGCATGCAGCGAATTTCATGTCAATCGGATGCTTTCTTCTTGGTGTTGCATTTTGGGCGGCCAGCAGTGCCAGCGCATATTAAGATACGCTATATTGACAAAAGTCACCGGACACCTAAAAGAGAAACACAACATAGCATTTATTGACATTTATTGACATAAAGGTGTTGTTCCACTTTGGGGGCTCTGACCCTTCGAGACATGCTTTCGACAAAGTTTTGGAACACAGCTATAGGTATGCGCTTCCATTAAGTACATAATGCTGCCGCTAACTGTTGCTTACTGGTAGGCCTTGGTTCCAAACTTTTTATGCGGCGCTCTAATTCATCCCATAGGTGTTCTATGGGATTAAGATCAGGGCTCTGTGCTAGCCAGTCCACACACGATTCGGAATTATCGTCAAACCACGCAGTAACAGTCCTTGCTTTATATCTACGTACATTATCCTGCTGGTACCAACAAGGCTCAGTTCCATAGTATTTCCACAGAGTTGGTAGGGCATAATTGTCCAGAATATCGAGGTAGACCTGCTGGTTAACAGGTTTGTCCACGATAACAAATGGGCAGGAACCATAACACGAAAGACACCCCCACTGCCAGCTCCAAATTTGAACTTAGGAACAGTATACTGTGGTAAATAGCGTTCTCCCGGCTACCGCTATACCCACACACGGCCATCAGACTGATAGATCGTGTATCTCGATTCATCAGTAGGACCCGTTTCCATTGATCTGCGGTCCACGATAAATGTTCTTTAGGCCATGTTAAACGACGAGTAGCATTCCGAGTGGTGATTAAAGGCTTATGAGCAGCCGCACGACCACGATAACCCGTGGAATGAAGTTCTCTGCGAATGGTACGTGTACATACCGATGTTCCAGCATTTCTACTGTCCTGTACACTGAGGTTTTGTGCAGTACTCTGTCGATTAGTTGTAACGACTCTCCTGAGACTTCGAAGTCCTCTATCACTGATTTTCTTTGGTCTGCAGGTACGTTTTGCTGCTCCAAGCAAGCCATGTGTCTTCAACTTATTTAATACATCCAAAACAGTTGACTTGGGTATGTTTAAACGCTTCTCGATTTCTCTTCTGGGCAACCCACTAATATAACACCCAACAATCTTTCCTTTCTCAAACTCAGTTCTCTTCCGCCGCGACATTTTCACTCAACCTCACAATACGATATCTAACGTAAATAACATTAACCCCTATAATCATGGCTTTCACATGATTTTGTCCAACAGCTTGTATGCGACGTATCTACCACTGCGGTGACGTCAGTCAGAATTGCAGCAATAAGCTTCTCCGGCGTTATTCGATCTGTAGAACAGCCGCTTCGGAGTAGGACGATGTGGGGTTGAATCATATTACGGAATTGGTTCTCTTCCTTCTCTGAAACCAGTGACCCTAAATTAAGGACGGGCGACTACTTATAGCCCACTGAGTTGCTCACGGTTGTCGTTAAACCTCCAACCAAAAGAAATTAATTACGAGGTTTCTTTAAGTGAATTGTTTCAGTAAGCAATCTGGAAAACACACGAACCCTTTGAAAACATAAATTTGCCGGTGACGGAGATCAAACCCGCATTCGGCTGTTCCGAAGCCTGATGCTTTCCCAATTGAGCTACACAGACGGAATGTATCGCCGCCACTTTGCCGTCATGACATGTGCTTCACCTCTAGAGTACGTCAAACGAAACCATTAAAGGGACAAGGGAGTTTTGAGCATTTTTTGATACAGCTACTTCCGGGAAACAAATCTATTTAGGGGATGAGTGACACTAATCTTATCTGACTGATTGCTGCTAAAAGGGGCTATAACAATAGCGACGAGCCTAAGAAAAGGAACACATGTTTTAGTCATTCGTTTCTACCCAGTGGCATGATGGCCATGTCAGGGGGAATAGCCCTTCCCTATCAGAGGGGAAAAGGATCAGAAGGGAGCGCTATATTGTCTGTACTGTTGAGATGAGAGGGGGGAAGAACTGTTATGTCGTAGCTTCCGTAAAACCCTCTCACTGTGTGAACATTTCTGTTTGGGGAGCGCCGAAAATTTTGGGCACCATTTGGTTCAGGTACATCGGCTCCTTAAAAGGGTTACGGGTAAAGCAAACTTTTTTTAGAGAAAAGACATTCAAGTCAAAACACATTCAAGTCAAAAGACGAAAACCTTCAACTGCTCGAAACTATTCTCTGAATCGGCAAGCAAACACCTATCTCGTGAAGTCCTCAAAAACTCAGAGGAGGGCCAGCACGAAAGTAATCCAAATGATAATCTAAATTCACTCCTCGTACCGACCATGACCCTAGAATAAACCCATTACATTGAGACACCTACACCTAACCATGAACCCATCCATATCATATCTGTTCAATCCCACTGGATTTTAACGATCCACCATTGGAGAGCCGAAGTTAACCCAAGTTCAAGAGAGACATTCAAGTCGTGTTAATCCAGCTCAGTAGAAAGCAAAACCCTAGAATCTGTCACGAAACAGCTAACATTTTCGGACACTGTGAATTTCTAACCTAAATAATATAAAGTTTTGCAGTATAAAGTATTTTAATAGCTTATCAATTGCAAACTTACCTCACTGCAACTTTCGGCAATTTCATTTTAGGAGCTGCTAAGTGAAATAAAACATTTGCAGCGAAAAAATGATGTAGTTTTGTGATAACTCTGCTTTAAGAAGCTTGAGTTCCCATGCATTTTTGAGGGTAATCTCTTTAAGAAGCTTGAGTTCCCATGCTTTTTCGAGTTTACCTAATACCGTCTAGAAAACACAAGGCCATGAACTTAGAGAGATGAGCTCCTTTCGTTTGTGACGTCACTTTCATGTTACACGGACTGATGCGTCAGTGTCATGTTTCACGTCATACACGGTAGCGTTGGAAACCAATCGGAAGCTTTCATTTCCGTGTGACATCACTGAAAGAGGAACTCATTTCTCTAACGCCATGGATTTGTTTACTAGACTGCGTTGGTTTATCCCTTTACATAATTTCCCCAGTATAACTGGAAGAAATGAAATAAACATCTAAGATCTCCTCTTTTTTAATTAATTGGGATGTTATCTTTTATATCCGGCCTAATTTCGTGGTTCTGCTGCTACCGCTCGACTTATCCTTCCGCGAGTATTACATTATGACGTTGCTTCATTCTCTGCCTCTGAAGGTAATTTTTTTCCTTTTAAGTACAGCACGATAAACAACAGTCAAAGGTGGACTGGGTGGATGACACCAGGCCGGGAAATTTAGCCACACAGTCCACTATAATAACACACGTACTTACAGCGAAATAACTCAGAAAATCCCTCATGAAAAAAAAATTCTCTTAGATACTGGACGAAAGAAAACTGTTGAAATATGCGTTATGAAACGAATTCAGTTGTGAGCAAATTTTAACAATTTAATAACGAAGGAACTTCAAAAGTCCGCTCGTGATTGAATGTAGCATCGAACCAGACGCGATTTTCGTCTGAAAAACATAGTTTTAACTTCAAAAAGAGAAGAAAGACGGTTGCAGACCTCGTTCCAGACAAAAAGGTTTTAAACGCTCTTCTTTAGGACAATAGAAGATCCAACATGCGTACCATAATAATTAACAGAAAACCATATCGTCTGCAAAGGAAGTTCTGAAAACTTGATTGACATCAAGAACAACAAACGATTTACAATCTCGTGAATGGTGATGACAGGGAAGTAAAAAAGCAGGTGTTTAATATTTTTAAACTCACTGCGTTTTCGTAATCTTTCAGGGCCGCAGGTGGCCTAGTGGGCAGCGTTCGTGACTGCCACGGAAAGGGCCTCAGGTTCGATCCCAGGCACGTGCGAACGCTCGATACACTAAATATCCGCCGTGCGTCGGATGGGCACGTTAAGCCGTCGGACCCCGTGTACTGCCTCAGCCCTGGATGTTCATCTCCAAAAAAACCATATCATTTTTTCAAAAGACAACGAAGAAGCGTAACCTTCGCACAATATACTCTCTGCTGGTGATGGATGACAGGAGGCGGGGTATAGAAAAGACGAATAGAAAGAAAATGGTAAGAACAGGAATCAAACACTCTCCAGCAAACTTTGTGATCGTTTATCTGTATAATTCCTTTGTTTTTGGAAGACAACGTTCGCACGTTCCCCCAGGAGCCACAGAACGCGAAACGTTCTTGCAACCCGATATTTCTGGTTGCAGGCTTGACTCGGCGCTGTAACCACGAAGTAGAAGTCAAACCTACGATGCCCATTTATTGAGAAAGAATATACTCTACGCACAATACACTCAGAATTGGGATAAAAATCGAGGTGGTGATAGCGAGGAAAGAAAGAAATTTAAGAAAATGTTAGCTTAAATGACGCAATGGGAGTTTTAGTTTAAAGTTATATTCTCTTCAACTGAAATATTTACCTTAATATACAGGTTTCGACCACTTCGATTCAATACCTATAAATGGTAAAGTAAGCCCGAAAAGAAATCGTCGATTTAGTTTCAAGTTTACATCAGAAAAAGGTATTGGGGGTGGAAAATCTAAGGGCTATGAGAAGGTTCACTGATTCTAGGAAAAGGAGACATCCAGGCAGTAAAACAAACAAAACACCCGTGCTTCACCTGAAATCTTGGCTTTTTTTTTAATAGGAAACACCGTTTTTAACCACTCGGTCATTTCAGATGGCGTAAATATTTTACTCCAGTACTCCTCGAATTGTTCGACAATTTCTTTTACGGTCAGTATGTGGTAAAACAAATGCAATCAAACACTTTTCCAGTTACGGTTAGACGAGTTTCTACTGGAATACATAAGTAACCAAAAACTGACGTTATACAGTAGAGCCAATTGCGATGCCAGCAGCATCGACATATGTTAATAGAGCACTAAAAAGTTTCTATAAATAAAATTTAGTTTTAGTGAAGGAAATTGGAGAAACCATTTCACAAATTTTGTATAGCACCGTAAATATCAATGAAAAAGATAATAATATCAATGAAAAGATAAAATAAGTGGCTCCTCAAAATTGAAATTTTATCAATGATGCCTTATACGCTTCCAAATACGTCTTAGGTAAGCTTTATGGTTAATTGTAAAGAAGTGTAAATCTGTAAAGAAACGAGGAGGACAGAATAAGGGAGGTAAAAGTACGAGGAGGACAGAATAAGCAATCCGTACGTAAAGTTTCGAAGCCGACGCTCCTGAGCGGTAGGCATCTCAGGTTATACACACTGAAGAGCAACTGAATTAGAGACAACTGGTGTTATGCAAATGTGGCACTGTGGGCGGCCCTGTAAACTGAAACGACATGACGTATGCAGCGATCCGCAAATATAAGGAGTGATGCGACGGGAATCAGTAAGAGTCGGACGCCGTATGGGTAAGACGAATTATTTAAGCGCATTTGATCGTGGGCAAATTGTCGGGGCCCGACGAATGTGTCACTCCATCTCAGAAGTCGTGCAGGCACTGGGATTTTCACGAGCCACTGCGTCACGGGTGTACCGTGAGTACATCGAATCCGGTAAAACCATCCCTGCAAGAGCCAACTGCCGTGGACAACAGCGTGTGGATGAGCGGGATCATCGTCGGCTAGCTCGCATTGGAACAGCGGATAGACGGGCCATAGTGCAAGAAATCACTCGGCAATTTAACGCTGGTGCACAAAAACGTGTAAGCAGCCACACCATCCAGAACCATCTCCTCGCTACCGCTGCTGATCGCACATCACAGGGTGCAAAGATTAACATGGGCGAGGGAACATCGACACTGGACCCTAGACATGTGAAAAAATGTTGCCTGGACTGATGAGTCGAGATTCACATTGGTACATGCGGATGGCAGAATACGAGTACGGCGCAAACCACGTGAAGCGATGGATCCTTCTTGCCAGCAGGGTACTGCTCAAGCTGGTGGGAGTGACATTCTCGTCTGGAGACTGTTTACGTGGACTGAAATGGGACCCCTGGTACGTGCGACATCGTCCCTCACAGGTCAACGTTACCGGGATATCTTGGACGACCATTTGCTCCCGTTTGTGCGTCTTCAACATCGCACTGGGGACCTCATCCTGCAACAAAACAATGCGCCGTGCCATCGCTCCCGATTGCATCCGAATGGTTGGATGAACACTTCTCCGACGTGACCTCGCTTCCTTGGCCAGCTAGGTCACCTGACCTCAATCCCATCGAGCACATCTGGGATGCCATCGAGAGAGATATGTTCGAGGCTCTGACCGCCCTCCATCAAATCTTCGTGAACTGTGGGAGCTTGTTGAGGGGTCGTGGATCCGTATGGCTTCCCAGCACTTCCGGTGTCTTGTCGAGTCCTTGCCGAGACGAATCGCCGCCGTCATCAAGACGATTCGTCTCGGCATGGACTCGACAAGACACAGATGTTCTATGTGTGCACCCTTAGTCACACGACACACATCGAGCCGGTAATCCATTTCCGCCCAAACGCGAGGTAAGATATATGAATCAAGTGCAGTGATAGTGGCTGTGATACGCTGTTTCAGGTCTGCTAGATCAACAAGAAGGGACTTTTTCCTGTGGGGGTATGTAAAGGACAAGATATTCGCCCGTCCCCTTCCTGTTGATCTAGCGGAGCTGAAACAGCGTATCACAGCCATAAGGTCTGAATATTCAGTACTTTTTACTATCGCTGCACTTGATTCAGATATCTTACCTTGTATTTGGGCGGAAATAGATTACCGGCTCAATGTGTGTCATGTGACTAAGGGTGCACACGTAGAACATATGTGACTGTCTCTAAAAAACTTGAAGCATTCCCCTACAATTCTGTTACAGGCAACATAAAATATCTTACATTGTTCTTGTTTTATAGTGCGTTGAAACTGTATACTTCTTTATGAATCACCCTGTATATTGCTTTGTTTAATTCAGCCACTCCTGCGGATGTACCTTTTCGTTCGTCTTAATATAGCCACTCGAACAGGTTTCATTTGATCACGTCTAATAACTAACAATCAGAAAAAAAGTGACACGACCTTATATTGATTTCATATTTTTTTAGGTTTTGTATTAAATTTGAAATTATAATATTAGATGAATAAGACTCACCTGTGAAACCTGATTCTAGGCAGTTTTTTTTTTTTTTTCTTTAATGTGCCTTATATGCTGGCATCTCTAAGAAGCGCTCCTTTCGCCCAAAAGCAACACAAATAAAAATGAAAATCAGAAAAAAAAAAAAGGTTAGTAAAATCATGCAATGCATTGATTATGATACGCTTTCCAGCAAACCAGAAATCATTACTCAAGTTATGAGGATAATGGCTGTGGAATAAATCTCGCTCCTGTGTCCTGACCTTTGACCCCATTTCGATGATATTCAACAGAATTGGTTCAGTATACTTCCGGAACAACATGATAAAGTTTTGTCGCAATCGAAGCATTGTTACGTAAGTTATGACGCATAAGGGCGATGGAATGGATCCCGCTCCTATGTCTTGATTTTTGACACCATTTCACCCAATTTCAATACAGTTCGTCCCCAGGATCTTCCCTACCATATACTAAAATTTCATCAAAATCCAACCATTTTTACGTGAGTTATCGTGCGGACAGACTGACGGAAAAAGCTGGAGCACATACGCTTCTTCAACCTACGGTTGAAAAGCGTAAAAAAACACTAAACTCAAACTACGCTAGCGTTCAGTCCCACAACTTAGAATGCACAAATGAACAACTGAGGGAAACACAATATGGCGGCCACGCAACTCGGCTCGCTTCATCGGTGATAGCACATGCTCCCTCCTCATATTGTATCCTCCTTGTAAAAAAATAAAGGCGTGTTTTTAAAAACAAATAAATCCGTCTGTGTATGCAAGGCTTAGAACTTATTGGACGTCCTAAGTAATTCACTCTTACGAACCGCACGATATCGCTCTTCACATTTGTCTCTCTGACATTGCTCATCTCAACAATGCTCACATCTCTGAATATTCAGTACTTTTTAGTCACTTTTGATCGCTCTCTGTCCCACTGTCAGGTTGCCAACTTTTACAAGCTCGTCGGGAGAAACTTTATTCAACGAGAAGAAACCAAATTTGCATAAGAATACAGAAACTCAAAAGAAAGTTTAAATTAGAGGTATGTGTCACAACCAGGAAGTAGAAATCACTTAAACCAATTTTAGCATTCAAAGAAGGTGTTGTTGTTGTTCTGCTGCATGGAATTCTTTGTATGCTGTTAGTCCTACTAACATTTTTTCATTCTAAATACATATTCAACAAGCTCATCATTCATGTGTAACTCTACATTAAAACTTCTAAGGAATTTATGCCCTGACAAAACACACGCACAAACAAAAAATTATTATTTAACCAAATTTTCCTACTTTTAGTCTGTTTCTTTCTTCCATTTTTGCGGGTGGGGAAGGCCTATGCACTAGAGATGAGTTCGGACTCAATTTTAGGAGTCCTGGCCCGGCCCGCTTTCTTTGATCACATGTGTTTGCTGAGCCCGAGCCCGGATTCTTGGAAAATTTTGCTTTCAAAGCTTGCATTTATTCATTATACACTGACCAAAGATATGGCCCAAGCAAGGATTAGTTTAAAAATCATTAGTTTAAAAAGTTTAATTCAGTTAATCCACTTCACAATAATAATATGTTTTTAGAAATACTACGCATAAAGCCAAATGTTCTAAAATGTGGATTTAAAAATGAATAAATAATCAACGTGCTTTTTGACCGTATCAGGGGAATCAGTAATTTGGGTGAAAGCTGAAGAATAGAAAATCGTTTAGCAACAAAAAATTCCATTCGTTATTTCTTTCTGATTTCTAAATTTACTTTTATTTTGAATAAATTGCATTATAAAACGTACAACGCCGTACAGACAGTTGCAAGTGTTTGAAATGTCGACTCTAGAAAACTAATCTTTGCAATATAATTTGCATATATGTTAATCAGTAAAGGTAGTTTAGAGTGATGTAGTAGAATATAAATAAAAGCATGTAGGGAAATTTCCAAAATTAAAAAAAAAAATAACGTAAGAGCATTCCAGACCAGATTATTCTGCATTTTGTAGCATTAACAAAGCTTTGCTCTTAATAGTATAATAATCACAATATTATCATATGTGTGTGCAGTTTCCAGATCAAGTTCATCATGAAAAAAGAGAGAGAGAGAGAGAGAGAGAGAGAATTGCATCTAATGCCTCAGCGCTTCAACTTGACCTTTTCTCTAAAACTCGACCTGCTGCACTAAAAACCAACGTCACCCCAAAAATCGCGGGAGTGAGGAAATTTAAAAAAATAAACAACAATACTTATAACTGCACAATTTTGGAAATTAATACATCATTTTAAAGATAAGATTCTTGATTTTTAATAAAATACAAAAAATGGGAATGTGATTTTTTCCCAGTTTTTTTTATACCAGACCTCCTTAAACTAATCCTTGCTTGGATCATAGCTTTGGACAATGCGTAATGCAAGTCTTGCTAAGCAAAATTTGTCTTGCAATGGCGGCTAGCTTAGGAAATTGAAAATCCTTTCACCATGGTAACAAATCCACAATGAAATTCAACATGTGTAATTCAACCGGGCTCGGAATAACACGTGTTGAATTAATTACAGTAATGAAATTCAAGACGCGTAATTCCGAGCCCGGGTCCAGCCCGGGCAAGGGTTTTTCGATGGTTAATGAATTCTGAGATCGTCCGAGCCAGGGCCCGAGCTCATCTCAACTATGCACAATCCTTCTCAGTTTTATTTGACATATGGTCATTTCTAGAAGAAACTGGTGTCCATGTGCAGCGACAACACCAGTACGTTTTTTCAACAGCCCAGCTTTGATTACTTCTGCAAAATGTCGCAGAACACTTTAAGTTAGTTTATGCTGCCTTTACAGGTCAACATAACTGCATATTTCGACCGCATACACGCCTGAAGTCAAAGAGATGTTCCACGACTCCTATTACGATAGTGTAGAAGCCCACAAATTCCGTTTCCTTCTGAAACAGCCCAGGAAATGAAAAAATAAAAAGCTTAAATGAGCAGACGTTAAAGTTTATGGTCACACCGGCCGGCCAATTGCGTCATTGTTATCATCACGTGGAATCATCGTCACGACTTACCTCTACTCGACGTTTGCTGTTTAACAGGCTGTTTAATCACTCAGCGCAACTTAAGAGCAGATGATGAAGCTAACAGGTGTGCATTCTACCGACAATCAAACAAAACGCAGATTGAGTCGTTCTTGAACGTGCCCATTCCGGAGCTCTTGATTGATTGATTTTCCTCTTCACAGCGTTGTTTCTTCCCGTGATGTAAAAGAATGCAAAATCCCAAAAGTTTGGTAGCCATTCTGATAAGCTCAACTTTTCTATTAGTAGCTGCTTGCATTTTGGATACATTTGCGGATGCCCAGGTAAGAAAATGGAGAACTTTTTATTTCGTGAAACCAGCAAACAATACATACATATTTGAATTCATTTCCTATAAGAAACGCCTCTCCCTTTCTAATGTACTACGCCAGCGATCACCGCTATCGCCACCTATTATATGCGCCATTCTTCATTACAGTTACAATACAGTGTAAGAAGCAGGGGTGGATTTCCGACTAGGCGCGCGCCTAGGGCCCCAGAGGTTGAGGGGCCCCGAAAACGTATAACTGGATTACCAGTTTTGTTTTGTTTTCCACAGACCAAAACAAAAAAAAATCCTTAAAGCGACTACTTTATTTGTATTGTCAATGGATATTTTACTTTCTCATGTTAGTAACATATATTTTTTCTTGCTTTGTTGATACTCCAAATTTTCAAGTTCTTATCGATCACTTATTTTGAAAGGAACGGTTAAAATAATTTAGCCTTCCTTTTAGTGGTAGGTGAAGGAAGAATTCACGCCTCCCACACTTTTCATTGTTTTAAGGCGAGTGCTTTACTCGCCTGTTGTTGTATAAATTACTTTCATGCTACTTCCAGTCAAAGGTAAACATCTGTATTGGCACCTTTCCCCTTCCCCCTGAGTTGCAAAGAGGAGTGATATAAACTGTCCTGATGATTGGGGGTGTTTGCTGTTAATTGTTTTTACCCTTCGGGGTAGGGTAATAAAGTTCTTTCTCAGCCCTAATCCCACTAAACTAGCCTAAGCAAATGAATTAATATTTAGGCTGGAAAAATAAAATAATTCGAGAGCATCACACTATTTATGTTTTTCTAATTTAAAAGTGTTAAAAAAATTATTGTATTGCAATAACATTTTTTTATTACTTTCTCCTCCCCTGGTTTAATACTGATAATTATCAAGTATTCTCACCTTTTCTATTGATTAAATCGACATAAAACTAACTTTTGAAAAAGCAATAAAAAGTTTCAATGATACTTTTACTCGAAAAGCTGTGGTTCTTACTTTTCCATTTTAAAACCGGATCTTTTGCATTTAATTCTTATTCTTCTGTTTCTGATAACTGCAGTGCAGGCATAAAAAAATATCACGCATCTTTTTGACAGAATAAAAAAACTGCAGACGTTCTCAATTTTCCGATGCAAATACACTGCCGGACAATTGCTAAGGACGGATGAAAATAGTAACGATAGCAACCATAAAATGGAAGGCAGGAAAATGTGGAAATTAGCATAAGTGCGGGATACAGTAAGACGTGTTGTGCGTATGCAAATTTTGGATTGCCGAACTTATTCGTGACGTCATAGCGCTGATAAGAGATATAAAGGATTTGACGCGTATTGACCGTTGTTGTTCAAACGCAAAGTTGAAAGGGAAAGAATCAATTGACGACCTTACAATTTTCTGTACGTCTTCCCGACATCACCTAGATGATTTTACGCGTGGCCGTATTATTGGCAAGATTGAAGAAGGGCGAAAAATAACAGATGTTGCCAGGGAGTTCGACGTCAGCCACAGTGTTGTTTCAAGGCTTTGGAAATCATTTCAAACAAATGGAGAATGTAGCAAACGTCACCGGAGAGGTCGTGATCGCAGTACGACACCTGCAGAAGATCGGTACATAGTGCTATCAACAAAAAGACACCGGCGCAGCACATCTAGTGAGGTAGCAAATCAGTTTATGGCTGCTACTGGCAAGCGGATCTCCCGAAAAACTGTCGCCAGACGTTTGCATGAAGGAGGACTATACGCCCGCCGTCCTGTTGTGTGCATCCCATTGTCCAGACGTCACCGTACCGCCCGTTTGCAATGGTGCCATCAACATCGCAATTGGACTGATAACGACTGGTCTGCTGTCCTCTTCTCAGATGAGAGTAGATACAGTCTATCGTCTGATTGTCAACGACAACTGATCTGGCGTGATAGTGGTACTGCATATTGTCCAGCAAACATACAGGAAAGGGACCGATATCCGACATGTAGTGTCATGGTATGGGCTGGCATCACGATCAATGGCCGTACGTCCCTCTATGTGCTTCCAACTGGGACTATGACTGGCCAACGATACATTAATGGTGTTCTGCTACCTCATGTTCGCATGTTCCGTGGTGCTATCGGTGATAGATTCATTTTCCTGGACGACAACGCAACATGTCATCGAACAGTCGCTGTCCAGGAGAGTCTTGAGAGCGAGGATATTCAACGCCTCGTATGGCCAGCACGTTCCCCAGATCTGAATCCCATTGAAAATGAGGGGGATGCTTTGGAGAGGAGTCTTGCTGGTCGCCAATGCCCTCCAATAAACAAGGACACCCTCATCCGTGCACTGACAGAGTAATGGGATAAATTACCCCAACAGCTGCTTGATAATGTTGTGCAAAGCATGACACGACGTGTTGAATCTTGCATCGCCCTCCATGGTGGCCATATCCCGCATTGAGATCTTACGCCGGAACGCCTGCGGACGGTAATTGCATTTTTTTCACGTTTACGTATTCTGCAGAAAATGGCCTGTTTGTCCCTTGAACACGTTCCAAAGCCGTCTGGATTTCAGAGCACAATAAATTGTCTTTCTTGTATTGTCCTGACATTCTGACATTATTTTATTTCACTTGGCATCCAACCACACTTAATTTTTTATGCGCCATATAGCCGTTTATGATCCGTCCTTAGCAATTGTCCAGCAGTGTAATAGGAACAATGCTCTCAAGAAACACATACTCGCTTTCCTGCACTGACTGATGAAATTCTTATTGTCCAACTTTCTTGGTTCATGGCATTCGTCTATGCCATGGACGACTTAATCTCTTCGATTTAGGGAATTGTTGGCCACAGGAAAACTCCTCCACGAAAAATCAACCACCCTTTTCAAGTGAAGCACCATGCACAAATTGAACTTTACCCGAATTTTCAAATGTGGAGGACTTTTCCGGTTGCCTGTATGTCTTCAAGTATTTCACTTTTGCTTGATACCATGCTCGTTGCCTACTAATTTGCTCCTAACGTAAAAAGCAAGTGGATTTTTCAAAGCTGAAGCAATGGAAAAAGCACGTTTTTAAATTGAAACTCATTCCAGTTTTATGAAAATTTATACACAATGCACCGATAAATTTAAGGAAATTCCACTTCCAGCACCCTTAGCGACAAATTTGCCAAGTAATTTGCAACTGAAAAGGTGCTAAAGTAATCAGTTTTGCCTAATGTATCAAACTCAAAAAGAAATTTTGTTCTAACTGAAATGATCTCTTCGTAGAGTAAGTTAAAATTTACTAAATTTCCACTTTGAGATCTCCTAGCGGGAAATTTATGAACTAGTAGTGAAATTTAAAATGAGCAAAATTTTATATCATCATTTGCAAAAATAATTTTTTGAAAAATCTGTGAGAACCAAATTCTTTGGACTTAGTGCCTCTAGCAGGAAATTAACGAACTAATTGAAAAATTTAAATATTTGAGAAAGAACAGTTAAACCTAATCTGAGAGGCACAAAAATTATGTTTTCCTCTTAGTCGAATAGTTTCTTCAGAACAGAGCTTTAATTTTTTTGAAGTTTAGACTTTGACAGCCCTTAACGGTAAATTCATGAAGTATATGGGATATTTAAAGTGCTAAATTTAATATAATTTGATTTCCTAATAGCCGCAAAAATAATTTTTGAAAAATCTGTAAAAACAGAAGTTCAATGTGCACGGACAAAGTGATTACACTAGCGTTGTTTCTTACAAAACGTTCTAACAATAGAAAGATATAATAGCTTTTCAAAAAGTGTAGAAACCTTTTTCTTGACTATTTTTTTGTTAATCTAACGGATGAAAATTTCTGAGGCGATAAGAAGGGGGAGGGGGGGGCTGAATCTTTTAGCGCCTAGGGCCTCAAAAGATCTAAAGTCTCCTCTGGTAAGAAGTACTTCAAACCCAGTTTATCTTTGAAATCAGCATCATAATTTCTTAAATACTTATATAACATGTTTCTACAACATATTTATTGAATCATTCTTTTTTTATCTCAAAGTTACGGTAGTTCTTAACATGATTTTACTTCTTTGAGCTCAGTTTGTTTTTTGGTATTACGACAGCTTCTTCCTTATACACAGTGCTGGAATTAAGTAATGAGACTGAATTTGTTTTAAAAAAATGGAAAAGCGAGAAAACTTGCGTGAATATATGGCATTCCAAGTACATTCCTGCGCAGAGCCGTAACTAGCAGGCAGCTGGGGTGGCTGCCCCGAGCGCAGCTCAAGAGAGGGCGCATAAATCACGGTTTGGAATGCGATTACAAGTGGAACTGAAACTTTTACACAAGTTTTTGGCAGAATTAAAATTAGAATTTCCTCCTCAAAATGTTCAGGAGTTGTTAGTTGCTAACATATAGTAATGAAGGCGTGGTTGTATAGACCGTCCAACTGAAGAAGAACCATGCCCCCCACCCCCTTCTACAACAATGGGGCCCCCTGTACTTCTTTAGTTGGATGGACTATATGTGAGTTGCAAGATAAGGATGTTGTTCACATTTTTGAAGATTCTCTGGAGGCTATGTTGTCTTTATTGTGGCTGCATGGCACGACTGTCAGCTACATTCGGTCCGCTTGATGCGGTGCTGAAAGTCCGAACTCCGAAGCAGCTGCAGAAACCTGTAAAAACAGTCACAATTTGACTGTGCCTTTTTTTGCGCTTAGTTTCGTTAGAAAATCTTTGCAGTACTGTTATAATTTTAGCACGTCTGTTGTAAAAAAAGATCGTGCTTATGTTATCGGTTTGTCGGCCCGTCCGTCTGTAGACACGATATCTCTGCAACTATTAGTCCGATTTGAAAAATTCTTTTTGAATTGGGGAGCTTGAAATATGCGAATGATGATCCTTCATTTCGTTTTTTTTTTTTTCGTTTTCTTTTTAACGATGTACAATTTCGCCGCTAGAGGGCGTAAATGCAGATGATGTCGAATTAAAAAATACGATTTATTCCACATATTTGCTTCTAACCTTCCGATTAAAAAAATTCTTTTATTTTTCGATTCCATTTTTTTTCGAAGAGTATTTTAGGTATAGTTGCTTTTTTTAAATTACATAAAGATTTTCCGCTAGGAGGGGAAAAGTAAATTTCGTTTTCCCCGATATCTCTTCTTCTAAAACTCCGATTTGAAAAATGTTTTCTTTAGCGGATACAGCTCCTGATGGAAAATATTTTGCACATAATTTCTAATTTTTGGTAAAGAATAATTTGGACATCAGGGGGCGTAAGTGTTAATTTTTGCTTCTGATGCATTTGCCATAAAATCTGAGCATCTAAATTCTCTATTGAAAAAATTATTTCGTGGAGCGATGCCACTCACGTCAATAAACCTTTTCGGAATATTTTCTTCTTAAAATATTGCATGGTTTGTCCGCCAGGGGGCGTAGATGTATATCTTATTTTTGTCAATATCTCTACTTCTAGGAGGCCGATTTGAAAAATTCCTTCTTTGCTGGATAGTGTTTCCGATGCGAAATGCTTTTCATATAAATTAAAAAATTTCAAGTAAATCATAGACTTTCCGCTAAGGGCGCAAAGGTAAATTGCGTTTTCTGCGTTATTTCTGCTTCTAAAACTCCGATTTGAAAAATTCTTCCTGTATCGCATGCAGCACCTGATGGAACATATTTTTCATATAATTTCTAATGTTTAGTACAGAATGGTTTGGCCACCACGGAGAATAAGTGTTAATTTCTGCTTCTTATGTATTTGCAGCAAAATCTGAGCTCCTGAAAACCTGACTGAAAACATTCTTGCGTGGACCTATACCGCTCAAATCAAAAAACCTTTTGAGAATACGTTCTTAAAGTAATGCATATTTTTCCCGCCAGGGAGCGTAGATTCATATCTTATTTTTGTCGATGTCTCTGTTTTTAAGAGTCCGATTTGAAAAATTCTTTTCGGTGCGAAATGTTTCTCATATAAATTCATGTTTTTCTTAACGCACAAGACTGCAACCAGAGGGCGTAAGCTCACGATTCCGTTTACAGCAATATCTGGGAGATTAAAAACCCGATTAAAAAACTTCTTTCTTCCGTCTGATACTATTGTTTTCCATACCGGTTCCATTGACTTTGAATAGCTTTGATAAATGTAATTTGCGTCAGAACGGATTCAAAAGACGTGCTTATTACACCCGAAAATTTGGTGTCATCTTTCTTGTTGAAATTGTATTTGCTTTTTGCTGTCTTTAATTTAAAGCTATTTTTCTTTAAAATTCTTCTCTGTAACTTGTGCTTGCTTAGATTTTCAATGCTGTTCTTTGTTCTTTTGGTGAGTGTGTGTGTGTGTGTGTGTGAGAGAGAGAGAGAGAGAGAGAGAGAGAGAGAGAGAGAGAGAGAGAGAGAGAGAGAGAGAGAGATGAAGCGAGATATAAAGATGAGAGAGAGAGAGAGAGAGAGAGAGAGAGAGAGAGAGAGAGATATAAAGATGAGAGAGAGAGAGAGAGAGGGAAGAGAGATAGAGTGAAAGAAAAAGATAGAGATAGAGAGTGAAAGAAAAAGATAGAGATAGAGAGTGAAAGAAAAAGATAGAGATAGAGAGTGAAAGAAAAAGAGAGAGAGACAGAGAGATAGTGAAAGAAAGAGAGATAGATAGAGTGAAAGAGAAAGATAGACAGATAGAGAGAGGGAGCAAATTGGGGGGCAATATTTTGTAGTTTGCCCCGGGCGCAGAAATGCCTAGTTACGCCCTTGTCCTGCGTTAATACAAGAAGTGGCACGATCAACCAACGAAAGAAAGGACATGCAGATATCATGTTTGTTTTTCTTAACGCACAATAGCTTGAAGAAAGGACATGCAGAGATAATGTTTTGGTATATAGTGAAGATCTGATGTCATAGTTCTTTGCATGTCTTCAATGTATTCAAAAACTTCTTTTTAAAGGCAGCTTTAATTTAGGGAATAGGAAGTACTCACACGGTGACAAATCTGGTGAATACTGGGAATGGTTGAGTACACACACTTATTTTCATTCCAGAAATTGCTGTACACTGACTGCTCTATGTGCGGGTACGTTATCGTGAAGAAGGAATCATTGCACTTTTTGAACTCAGGACTGGCACGAACAATTCTCTTCCACAATCGTTCCAAAATGGATCTGTAAGTTTTGTTTCTAGTCAGTTCGTTGTTTTGTTAGGGAGAGTTTTTTTTTTTCTTTCTTTCTGGTGTTTTAGCTGTTTTGGAACAGGAGTTTCCATTCTCTAACTCCTTGAGTTTGTTTCTGAGCGTCCTTTGTTTCTTAGGAGGCATCACATTTTTTTACGCTTTCCAACCGTAGGTTGAAGAAGCGTATGTGCTCCAGCTTTTTCCGTCTGTCTGTTTGTCCGTCCGTCTCTGGCAATTTTTTCTTTTTTATTAGAGGTTTAACGACTACCGTG
This sequence comes from Macrothele yani, assembly GCA_039090855.1. Lineage (NCBI taxonomy): Eukaryota > Metazoa > Arthropoda > Arachnida > Araneae > Macrothelidae > Macrothele > Macrothele yani. The sequence continues at coordinate 18,763,642 of CM077003.1, read as the reverse complement.
AGCAACAAGCATTCGCCCGTCCCTTATTTAGGGTCACTGGTACCAGGGAAGGGAGAGAGTCAGTGCCGTAAGACAAACAAAACATCCATGCCTCACCGGGATTCGAACCCGTACCCCTTTCGGACGAACGATCAGAAGCTATCGCTTAGACCACTGCGCCACCGGGGAGGCGGCAAAATTTGCAAGTTACTTTCTGTCTTCTTTGCTCACGCAGTTTGATTTTAATGTACCCTTTATTATTTTATATTTTATTTTATTTTAGATAGATAGATAGATTTTTTTTTTAATTTTCCTATTACTTTTCCAAGTGGTTACTTGAGCTTGGGAAGATATCTGCCTCTATATACCGTATTTACTCGAATCTAACGCGCACCTTTTTCCTCCAAAATCGAACCTGTTTATCCGGGTGCCCGTTAGAATCGGTGACAAATACCTCCATCGGGAGTCTCGCAAATGTATGACTGTCTAAAATGTTGTCGTTGCAGCGCGCCAGTGGATGAAATTTCCTCTGAGCGTCACCGACAATCTCCAACTTTCCCCATTCCTCCACATTCGTTGAGAAGCTTCGACGAAAGATATAAAATACGGACAGTCGCTCGCCTCATAGTATTGTTCTCTGAAAGAAGCGCTGCATTTTGTTATTTGAACGTGGAGTATACTGTTCAGAGATGTGTTCTAAACGGCAGCATTATCCAGCAAAGTTTAAACTTCAGGTGGTTGCCTACGCAGAGAAAAATGGCAATCGCGCTTGTTTTAGGGAATATGGAGTTTCAGAAGTGAATGTAAAGCTTTGGAGGAAGCAAAAGGAAAAGCTGAATCAGTGCTCCAAAACAGAAAGACGGACCTAAGACGGGTAGATTTACCGTCTTAGGTGCCGAGAACGATCGTCTATATCATTTCGTGAAGCAGCAGCGTGAATCAGGTTTTCGTGTTACTGTAGAAATTCTTCAGGCAAAAGCACGAGAAATTTATCGCGAACTTGGATCCAGTGTATAAGGTTCACTGCTTCAAGAGGGCAGATTTGCCATTTTATGAAAAGAAAAGTATTTTCTCTGAGGCGGCGTACTTCAATATGTCAGAGAATGCCATCTGACTTTGAAGAAAAGCTATACAGTTTTCTAAAGTACAGTATCAGTAAGAAAGCAAGGGCACCATGTTTTAAGCCAGATTGGGAATGCTGACCAAACACCATTGTATTTTGATATGCCATCAAATTACATTGTAGAAAGTATTGGTGCAAAGCAAGTTAAAGTGCTAACAACAGGAAACGACAAGCTCAGAATATCGGTCATGCTTTCCATTACCCCCGATGGGAACAAGCTACCACCGTATGTTGTTTTCAAGAGAAAAACGTTTCGAAATAAAAAGACTTTTCCTCAGAAAAATCATGTCAGAGTTCAAGAAAATGGCTGGATGACCGAAGAACTGGTAAAGGGACTGGCTTCAAAAAGTGTGGTTTCGACGACCAGGTGCGGGTGCGACTGCGGTCCATGCTTATATTAGATTTATTCAAGGGGCATGTAACCAACTTGGTGAAAAACCAGGATTGTTGAAAACAGAACTGATCTAGTTGTTGTGCCTGGAGGAATGACTTCCCAACTTCAGCCCCTTGATGTCTGCACGAATAGGCCTTTTAAAGCAGCAATTCGATCACGCTATAATGAGTGGCTTACATCGGGAGACACAGAACTGACAAAAACTGGATGTGTTAAAAAAACCTTCACTCTCTGTAGTAGCACAGGGGATTGATTGTAGATGCCTGGGAGTTCATTCCTAATAACTTAGTTAAGCGGTCTTTTCTGAAGCGCGGCATTTCCAATGCGATGAATGGCACTGAAGACGACGCTATCTTCGAACAATCCAGCAGTGAAACCACAGCCGACAGCAGCAATGAAGATTCGTGCAGTGAAATATCTGAGGACGTAGATGGAGAGATGTCTGTGAGCAACGCATAATTTGGAATGATGTGGAATTTAAATAAATTCAAGAATTGCCATATTTCGTAAGTTTGTATTTCTTTCAAGTTTTCTTGCGTCTTAGTATACGAGAATTAACAAAAAAAAACACACACACGTTTTCGTACCTGAGAAGTAAGCTGCGCGTTAGATTCGAGTAAATACGGTATACGTCGTTTGCGGATGATACTATTTACCGCACTGGTGTGCCGGCATGTAATGGAAATGGTAGCGCTCTTCCCAGTTTGTTTCGGCACCTAAGCGTTATCACAGGGCTACGTACGTCTGGTTGGCGTCTGCGTCGCATCGCGGCAGAAACGCATTAGAATGCAACAACTGTTGGAAAAATGTGGCTGCAGGCGAACATTCGAAACCCTTGATCGCCGCGTTCTACGGCAAGCCGTAGCATCCGCACGATCCACAGCGGACGACATTCAAAGAGGTGTACAGGCAGGTATGGGCATCTCCTTATCGGCTCGGACTGTGAATGGCAGATTGGGTAAGGGAAGTTCACGCTGTTGCCAGCCATTGCGATTTCCACAACTCACCACAGCACATCATCACGCATGGTTGCTGTTATGCCGTTGCATTCATGCGTGGCGGGACGAATGGACTGATGTCGTGTTCAGCGACGAGTCTCGCTTCTGTTTTAGCACAGACGATCGCCGAGTTTGGAGACTACATGGTCACCGGGATGATCTTGCTGCAATCCGGGAGCGTCATACGGCTCCTGGTATCATGGTTTGGGTGCTATCAGTTTCAACAGCCGTTCACCGCTCAATGAGTGCTGCAGCCCGTTTTGCTGCGATATCCCCGTGGTATTCCTGATGCCCAGGTTCAGCAATATAACCCCTGTCCACACACTGCCAACGTCAACAGAGAGCGTGTGTGACGTCATCGGCAGACGACTTAACTCTCCTGCTCGTCCCTCTTGCAATGTTGATGTATTGTGGAAACAAATCAGCAACAAATGATCAACGATACCTCAGGACACCATCCGGAGACTTTTCGACTCGATGTCACCCCGTGTTGACGGATGTATACCTCAGCCTGGAGGTCGTACGCATTAGTCTCCTCGCCCATCGTACGCACTTATAGAGGGTGATTAATAAAGAAGTATACAGTTTCAACGCACTATAAAACAAGAACAATGTAAGATATTTTATGTTGCCTGTTACAGAATTGTAGGGGAATGTATCAAGTTTTTTTAGAGACAGTCACAGATGTTCTATGTGTGCACCCTTAGTCACACGACACACGTCGAGCCGGTAATCCATTTCCGCTCAAACGCGAGGTAAGATATCTGAATCAAGTGTAATGATAGTGGCTGTGATACGCTGTTTCAGCTCATCTAGATCAACAGGAAGGGGACGGGCTAATACCTTGTCCTTTACGTACCCCCACAGGAAAAAGTCACAAGGTGTTAAGTCAGGACTTCTGGGTGGCCATTGGGTCAGTGGCATGTTGTAGTCCGCGGCTCGTCCAATCCATCGGCGAGGATTTGCAACATCTGCACTTTGTGTGGAATCATTTACAGCTTCTTTCTCAAAATTCTCCAGACAGTGGGATGTGAAATCTGCACTTCACGACTCACCCTCCGCGTTGACTTTCCCGGGCTACGTTGAATGGCGGTGCAAACACTATCGACGACTTCTTCCGATACACGCGGTCGTCCAGGACTTTTAAGTTTGCCCAAACAGCCCGTACTTTCAAATTTTTTTATGCCAATCGTAGATAGATTTTCTATTTAAAGGTTCTATTCCGAATCGTGATCGAAAATGCAGTTGCACAACAGTTACAGATTCCGTTTTGCTCAGTTCAAAAACGCAAAACGCCTTCTCCACTGCAGACGCTGCCATTTTGACTGACTAGTCACGTGACAGGTGCGCTATCGCCTACGTCACTTCCCTCAGTAGCGGGACACAAACTTTATGAGTACATCTACCTAACGGTTCGCAGCTGTGGTCCGTGTCTTCAACTGTTACTGTTTTACAGCATCTGGAAACTTTATACTTCTTTATGAATCACCCTGTGTAATCCCATAGAAATTAAATAACTGCTGTGCCGTCTAGTTGTGTAAGATTCGCTAACCATCAGTTCATAATTTTTTTTTTATAATATGAATGCATATTTTCATTCCCACGTGGAATTTCTTAGTTCGCGCCCTTTTGGGGCAGGGCGGGGGAAATAAAAATGTTATGAGGCCGTTGGTGTCTGATACATGAGATTAGCCGCATTACAATCGGTTTGGAACGTGAGTATGTATTAGTATTTGAAGTGTATTGTACCTGTCTTCGCTTCGCTTCCTTTGACGTAGTTTTAGGAAGGGAGTGTCTGACTCCAGGTCAAAAACTGCCCTTGGAAATTGGAAGCTAAGAGATCTGATTAAGTGAACTCAGCCACCCCGGTGGCGCAGTGGTCTAAGGCGCTGGCCTCTGATCATTCGTCCGTAAGGGGTCCGGGTTCGAATCCCGGTCAGGCATGGATGTTGTGTTTGTCTTACGGCACTGGCTCTCTCCCTTCCCTGGAACCAGTGACCCTAAATTAGGGACGGGCGACTGCTTATAGCCCATTGAGTTGCTCACGGTGGTCGTTAAACCTCAAATCAAAAAAAAAAAAAAAAAAAATAAGTGAACTCAATAGGAAAGATAAACAGAAAAATAAGTGAAAGGATAGGAAAGCTTATCTTCTGAGTAAACCTCGACACCAGCCAGGGACGGGAAGGGAGAGAGGAGAAGGGGAAGCCAAGCTCCACAGAATCCATTACAGCGTACCACAACACCACCTAGCCACCGTCGTCCACAGGGGTGGGGGACAGAAACTCACAGAAACTACATTCGGATGCCGTAGCAGCAATCAGTACTCACCATCTGAATGCCAACCTGAAAATAAAGGGGGGGGAGGTTAACACCCGTCTAATGTTCGCATACTCACTCTTCATCTGATACAATCCACCATCTGATCCAAGACCTCCAGCCCAGGAAACAGTGCTGCCCTTCCGCAAGTACCTGTCGGGTGAGAAGGGGGGGGGCAACGATAGCCGCCTTAGTTCTGTGATACCTAAAGTTGGCCACAGACGCGCACTTTTGAATGCCATGTTTGAGTGTCACGCCAGCAAATGGGGGAGTTTTGTCCCTGGGGCGGCATGTAGCGTGGAATGAACGAGGAGTGAAGCCCTTCAACGCCTGCTTGAAATCTTCATCACTCCACGCTACATGCCACCCCAGGCGCAAAACTCCCCCATTTGCTGGCGTGAGACTCAAACGTGGCATTCATAAGTGCGTGTCTGTGGCCACCTTAAGGAATTCTCTGGGATCGTAGTCAACCGCACCCCCTAACAAGTCCATTAGGGTGGGCTTCCTCTTTCTTGAAGAACTTCTTGGCGAGTCTGTGGTGGAGAGCTCATGTACCTTCTCAACTCCAATTCTGTTCCTCACGTTCTGAAGCGGGGTCCAGGGTAGAGTCCCAGTGATCATACGAAGTGCTCGGCTCTGCACCCTCTCGATTCTCTCTCGCTGATTCCTACTAACACCTATCTAGATGGGCGAGGCGTAGGTGAGCACTGGCCTTTACGTCCGTCTTGTGCAGCAGTACTTCGTGCCGTGTTGTAAGGAAGCATCTCCGGTGGAGTAGTGGAGCCAGCTGTCCAAGGCATTGTCTAGCTTTATTCGTGTGACAGCTGGTGTTCGCTACCCACGAAAATCGACAATCAAGTTGGATCCTTTGGTACTTTGTAACTGTCTTGTGTGGTAATTGAATTATTTGAAGGGTGCATTAATCAGAGGAACACAAACTTAAGGGTGTTTTAGGTAGTCCCACGTAGGTGATGATTAACTCCGAAACTCGATTAAGCGGGTGTGGAGATTTTCTGAAGTGTTTAAGAAAGAAAAGACTCTTTGGTAATAATAAGATAGACGGGGACCTTTGTTTTCAGAGGGACGTCGGGTCGTGGAATTGACGCCGGAGGAGACAATTTGTTTTCGGAGAGCATTGTTGGTATTGCGTCGGGTAGCTGCAGCGTCGGTTTACGGGAATCACGAAGTTCGGGTCTAGGGTCCATCGAGCACGGATGGAGACTAAGTCAATGTAACATTCCATTAACCTGCCCTTCGATAAGTCCCAAGTCACATAGTTTTAGTGAAATAAACTCTTATTTATTATTATTATTATTATTATTATTATTTGAGATGATTCCACCTCTTTCTGATGTTTTTCTCTTCCTTCCGGAACGGGTACAACGTACCAAATCTGGGAAGTGGTATTTCTTTCTCTCAGTTGTCCAGGAACTTCCTTACTGCCCTACAGGATGGCTGCCTTCTGCAGTTCCATGTAGGTGGTAGGTTGAAGATTTAGTGCCTGTATAGAGCTGTGAATGATCTTAGGTACAAATCCTGCGGCTGATATTACTATGGGGACGGTTGTGACGTTCTCCGTATGCCACATTTTCTTGACTTCGTATCGTAGGTCGTTATACTTTGACAGCTTCTCTCCGTGCGTCTTCTGAATGTTGCACGCGCGTTGGGCACGGCTATGTCAATGAGGTAGGTTGACTTCTCCTTGTCGACCATACACGAACAGGCACAATCAAGTCGCCAAAATCCTCCATCAGAAATTGGCAAGAAAGCACCACCTCATTACAACTGAGCCTGTCCCCTACTACAAGTATGAGCCAACAACGCTTCTAGAGAACAACACCCACAAGATGTATAACGAAGTAAATTTCTCCGTCATTTTTATCCGCGCCAGGATTCGAACCCGGGTCCCCTCATTCCGGAATAAGTTGCTCTACCAATTGAGCTACGCGGACGTTTTATTCTGATTCCTATCTGCCTTTATGTCGTGTGCGTCCTTCTGGCAGGTACGTCACATCTCCTGGTACGTTACATCATCTCCCCCTTATTTTTTTTTTATTTTTTTTTTCTGAAGTGCTGGAGAAGGGATTCTCTTATTTTTCCTATCTCGCAGTGTGGAAATAACATCACACCATTGCGAGATTTTGAACGGTCGGGTCATCCGGATAGTTCGGGCGCCATTATAACGAAGTGAATTTCTCCGTCATTTTTATCCGCGCCAGGATTCGAACCCGGGTCCCCTCATTCCGGAATAAGTTGCTCTACCAATTGAGCTACGCGGACGTTTTATTCTGATTCCTATCTGCCTTTATGTCGTGTGCGTCCTTCTGGCAGGTACGTCACATCTCCTGGTACGTTACATCATCTCCCCCTTATTTTTTTTTTTTTTTTTTATTTTTTTTTCTGAAGTGCTGGAGAAGGGATTCTCTTATTTTTCCTATCTCGCAGTGTGGAAATAACATCACACCATTGCGAGATTTTGAACGGTCGGGTCATCCGGATAGTTCGGGCGCCATTATAACGAAGTAAATTTCTCCGTCATTTTTATCCGCGCCAGGATTCGAACCCGGGTCCCCTCATTCCGGAATAAGTTGCTCTACCAATTGAGCTACGCGGACGTTTTATTCTGATTCCTATCTGCCTTTATGTCGTGTGCGTCCTTCTGGCAGGTACGTCACATCTCCTGGTACGTTACAGATGTACTGGGACAGATCGATCAGAACAGACAAGACTGCCCGACATCGTCTACTCTGTCTGTGTGAGGACTCTGCACCCTGCTGTGATATGTTGGACGGTATTATTATTGTTATTATTATTATTACAAATGGCCCGAATTCTATAATATATTGTTCAAGTGAGTGATTCTATGGAACGAACGAACCAAAAAAATTATGCGACCGCTCTCGCTGCATCGCAGATACGAGTATATTAAGAAAGAGAAAGAAAAGAGCGAAGGTCGTTACAACTTGTCTTAATTCATGTTTGGTAGTTTCATCTCATTTTGTGCATTCCTTCCAGATGTGATGTTTTCTATGTCGAGCAGTGTGCTTTAGATCTGCTTCACTTCCTACAGGCTGTTTGATAATATATTTATACAGTCTATCTCATTTATAGCAAGCACGGTTATAATGAGATTTCGGCTACTGCAAACAAACAGAAAAGAGATAGTTAGAAATGATGCATTTTATGAACTAAATTTCGCGGCTGAAACGATCACTATAGTTTGACAGCTGCACGGATATAAAACGAGTACATGTTTAAACCATTGGTATTGCTCATGGTAAGATAAGTGGTGAATCTGGTGATGCAAACGAAGTGAGTAATGGCTGAATTGTAAATGTGTGACCAGATATAAGAAAAGGTTTCTGTGAAAGGAACATTTTTAGCACGTCTTTTGTAAAAAAAAAAAAAAAAGAGAAAGTACGCGCCGTATAATATCACTTTGTCCGTCCGTCTGTGAACATCACATCTCTGTAAGTATTAATCCAATTTGAAAAACTTCTTGCATTGGAAAGCTTGAAATGTGAGAACGATGGTCCTGGCTTTGCGGGGTTTTATTACGATGCATAACTTCGCCGCTAGAGGGCGTGAATGCAGATGCTACGAATATACAAGAGTTTATTCCATATCATTACTTCTTCCTTCCTTTCGATGCCATTTATAACGAAAACTGTTTCGGGTACATATACTTTTTCAAGAAAAGCATAGATTTTCCTCTAGGGGGCGTGAAAGTAAATTGCTATTTCCCTCCTCTTCGAACAGTCGTATTTGAAAAATTCTTCCTGCATTGGATAGAGCTCCAGGTGGGAAATGTTCTGCACATAATTTCTAATTTTTGGTAAAAAAGTTGTAAGATGGTTTGGCTATTAGGGGGCGTAAGTGTATATGTCTGTTTCTAAGGCATTTGCTGCAAAATCTCCGCTTCTGGAGACTGTATTAAAAAAATTCTTTCGTGGATCTATACAGCTCACCAGGAGAAGCCTTTTGCTTAAAACAGTGCGTAGTTTTTCCCCCAGGAACCGTAGAAATATACCCTATTCTTGTCAATATCTCAGCTTCTAAGAGTCCGATTTTTTAAAAAATTCTTTCTTTTGTAAGAGAGCGCTTCTAGTTCAAAATGTTTTGCATGTAATTTCATTTCTTTCTTAATGCACGAGTCTGCCACTAAAATATGTAAGTTCACGTTTCCGTTTACAGCATATTTACAGAAATATATGCGGAGCTATAAATCCGATCGGAAACATTTTTTTTCGGTCAGATGCCACTAACTGTGAAAACTACTTATGTGTATTTCGTTCCCAAAGTAATGCAAAATTTCCCCTCCAGGGGGCGCAAATGTTTAATCTGTTTTTCTCGATATCTCTACTTCTAAATGATCGATTTAAAAAATATTTTAACGCTTGATACGATTTACTTTGTGTAACACCCTTCTTGTGAAATTTTGTGTAGTTCACAGCTCTCTCGCTAGGTAGCGTTTTGCACTTCTGTTTGCAACTGTATCTCCGTTTCTAAAAACTCGATTGAAAATTTTCTTGTTTCCCTCTATGCCATTCGCTACAATAAAAATGGGAAACATTATCCTTTTAAATAATGAACAGCTTTCCCACTAGGAGCTAAAACGTCATTTCTCAATATGAGCTTTATTCAAAGAATTAGAACTAACGTCAATACCTTTTTGTCTTTTTCTGTGCTTTCAGGAGAGATATTTAAAAAATTATTTTTCTTTAGCATAGCTTTTGCTATGAAGAATACTTTTCACATATTTTCAACTTTTCCAGTATGCAAAATCCTTCCGTTAGAGGGCGTAGATTGATATCATGTTTCCCCTTCATATTTCTTCTTCTACCTGTTTGATTTGAAAATCCCTTTGTCTCTGATATCTTCCTTCTTCTTTGAGAAACTTTTTTGTGTACAATTTGTTAATTTTTATAACATACTTTTCAGCAGTTAGTGGAAGTAGCTATTTTTATTTCTGGAAGTTTTTATCGATTGTAGAAATCCGGTAGATTTTTGTTTTTTTAGCCGGTTCCATTGACTATGAATAACTTTGAAAAATTCTATTCGCGTCGGAAAGGATTCAAAAAACGGGCTCATTACAATCGAAAATTCGGTGTCATCTTTCTTGTTAATGGATGAAACTGGTGTGTTTTACTGATTGCCGCCTAACAAGTTCAAAGATGAAAAACACGAAGGTGGATAATTATCCAAAGATTGACTGTGGATGTTTTAATTCGTTCAAATATGAGTGGGACTTTAAAAAAAGAAGAAACCTCAGTAGTAAGAAAATCGAAAAATCCAAGATGGTTTAAAAACATTAAAAATCTTCCAATGATGCACCGAGCTAACAAACAAGTCTAGATGACATCATCCATTTTTGAGGAAGTGCGGACAAAGTAAAGAGATTGGAAAAAGGATAAGAAAGTTTTTCTGATTTTAGACAATTGTTCATCACATACCATTGCTCTCAACCTAACCAACATCAAACTTGAATTTTTACTACCGAACTCAACTTCTATTCTCCGACCTATGGATGTTAAAAGCTTTAAATGTCACATTTTAGAAACGAATCTTTTAATATCTGAAACTAAAGAATCCATTATAAGAAAAGGACAAATTCGTATTTCAGTTCTTGACAACCAATTCTTGAGAGACATGGGATAAGGCCACATCTCAGATCATCAAAAACTGTTTCAATAAAACCCACCGAAGTCGATGAAAATAAAATATGACAATATTCCATTATCAATATGATTGAAGAAATATAAGTTAAATTTGAAATGGCATGTACTGACGATTAGATACTGTGGACAACAACCTCGTGTCTGTTGAAACCCCAGATGTGAACATCCTCGAAGCTGTTCAAGAAAAAAAGAGGCTTTCGAACATGGCAGCGAGGAGCAGGAGAATGGTGAGAGCCCAGTTAAAGTGCAGAGTATCAGAATAATGGCAGTGCACTGAATGTACGAATTGCAGTAATGTAATAATGAAGAAATTCTGAATGGAATTACAGTAGGAGTGACCCGCTACGTGGAAGGGCTATGCATCTGGTAACCTTCATGTTTCCCCACCCAGAGTCGTGTGCAGCTGTCATTCCGAGCGAAGGTCATTCCCGAGCTCTTGGTCGACGGAGGCGGACGTGTCGATTGATCACTCATCTCGACACAAAGACAATAGTGTTGAACAGAGAGTGCTTTTGGTGGAACATGTCTTTCTCCATGACGACAAGTACACGGACGAAGTGCAAAAACAATTCGCTAAGAAATTTCGTGGTGCAGACGTCCCCCACCGTAATGCGGTACGTCAGCTCATAGCGAATTTTGGGAAACTGGCAGTGTTTTGGAAACCCCCGTCCCGATAAGAGATCCACGGCAGATGATACAGTACAGGATATCAGGGCAGGATACCGAGAAGTCCACATAAGTCCGTGAGACGGCTGACACAACAAGCTAATGTGCTAAAGAGTACAGCTCACGACATTCTGAAAAGGAAGTTGCGTTTCCACCCATACAGAGTGTCTGTCATGCATCAGCTGAAAGAAACAGACAACGAGGCCTGTGTTCGGTGCTGCAGGTGGTTCCAAGAGTTCCTGTCTAAAGAAGGTAAGGACATTTTGGACGTGACTTTCTTTATAGATGGTTCTACCTCTCCCGGTACATCAACAGCCGAAACACTCGTCTGTGGGGTACTGAAAAACCCCCACGAATTTAAGGAAGTGCCTTTCCACAACCAGAAGGTCGGTGTTTGGCGTGTCATGACTCGTATGCGCATTACTGGGCCCATTTTCTTCAATGAAACCATTAACTCAGAAAGGTACCAGGCCAGACTATCCAACTATTCATATCCGAACTAACGGAACGGGAAATCGACCAATGGTTCCAGCAAGACAGTGCAACTGCTCACACTGATGATGCATCAATACAGCTTCTGGAGGAATTCTTCCGAAATCGCATCACCTCCCGGGAACTGTGGCCTGCCCGGCCACCGGATCTGACACCGCCTGACTTTTTTTTCTGTGGGGAGCACTAAAGGGGAAGGTGCACGCAGGTAAGCCGCATACACTTCAAGAGCTACGAGCTGCAATAACGACCCACATCCAACAAATCACACCACATACCCTGAGAAAGGTCTTCACCAATATGCAGAAGCGTGTGCAGACATGTCTGGACGTCGGTGCGGCTCATTATAATCACCTTCTGTAGGAACCAGTTCGACATGGTAAGTGTTACTTTCACTGCAGTTATTTTTAGGGCACCCTGTATTTGTTGCTAGCGCAGAGGCTGAAACTGTTCCAAAAACCCTGTCTTATGAAACCAATGACAGCGATCCAGAATTTTGATTTTTACCTCAGTTAAATGAAAGAGTTTGCTCATAAATTTCAGCTTAAAATAAATTTGAAACGGACGACTTTGGAAGACTTCTTTAAAAATAAAACTACTACAGTTAATATATTCCATCAAGACCTTTTTAATAAATAAATTGCGTATGTATAGGTCATTCATCGAAAGAGGAACTATGGGCATGCTCGATTTATTGTGCTCCGAGGGGTGAAAGCCCCTTCTTCTTCTCTTAGCTAATTAACGCAACACTTCCATCTCGTCTGCTGACTCGGGGGGGGGGGGGGAGTTAGAGAACATCTTGACTTCTTCTCAGCTAATCGTGAGGGACGGGAAATGTTGATAGTCTTGTAACAATTGGTTCACTCTCTTGAGTATATATGACTGCTGCGTATAACTTGTAACGTACCAGGAGATGTGACGTACCTGCCAGAAGGACGCACACGACATAAAGGCAGATAGGAATCAGAATAAAACGTCCGCGTAGCTCAATTGGTAGAGCAACTTATTCCGGAATGAGTGGACCCGGGTTCGAATCCCGGCGCGGATAAAAATGACGGAGAAATTTACTTCATTATAATGGCGCCCGAACTATCCGGATGACCCGACCGTTCAAAATCTCGCATTGGTGTGATGTTATTTCCACACCGCGAGAAAGGAAAAATAAAAGAATTCTTTATCCAGCACTTCGAAAAAAAAAAAATAATAATAAGGGGGAGATGATGTAACGTACCAGGAGATGTGACGTACCTGCCAGAAGGACGCACACGACATAAAGGCAGATAGGAATCAGAATAAAATGTCCGCGTAGCTCAATTGGTAGAGCAACTTATTCCGGAATGAGTAGACCCGGGTTCGAATCCCGGCGCGGATAAAAATGACGGAGAAATTTACTTCATTATAATGGCGCCCGAACTATCCGGATGACCCGACCGTTCAAAATCTCGCATTGGTGTGATGTTATTTCCACACCGCGAGAAAGGAAAAATAAGAGAATCCTTTATCCAGCACTTCAGAAAAAAAAAATAATAAAAAAAAAATAAGGGGGAGATGATGTAACGTACCAGGAGATGTGACGTACCTGCCAGAAGGACGCACACGACATAAAGGCAGATAGGAATCAGAATAAAATGTCCGCGTAGCTCAATTGGTAGAGCAACTTATTCCGGAATGAGTGGACCCGGGTTCGAATCCTGGCGCGGATAAAAATGACGGAGAAATTTACTTCGTTATAAACTATCTGAAATTTTATTTCCCTGTTGCCTCAACAGACCTCTGAGCATCCAGTAATACCTTTGGCTTTTCGTTTTGTCCCATAGTCTGATCTCCTTAGCTCTAAAGGAAACAAAATGGGGATGATCAGATCAGATCATATGTAGAGGATTTTAGGAAGGGAGTGTCTGACCCCAGGTCTTAAACAACCCTTAGAAATATAAAGCTAAGAGATTTGGGCTAGAGTGCCCGATAGGAAAGTGACACGGAAGCGAGGTAGAAAGGGGAAGGTAGACGCCCTTATTTATTACCGGTAAGCCAGTACCCGGGGTCCGACGGCTGAACATGCCCATCCGACGCACGGCGGGTATTTAGTGGTGCGAACGTTCTTACCTGCCCAGGATCGAACCTGAGGTTATCTCCGTGGCAGTCACGAACGCTGACCACTAGGCCACCCGCGGCCCAGGATGGGGATGAGTTCACTTCGTTCCAGGATATACCTACACTTTACCGCTCCAGCGAAAGGGGCGGGAGTGCTTCAGTCGCGATTATTTCCCTCCCACATCTGCCTTTCCCCTAGGGGTTAGCAGACGATTGAGAAGTGTTCCGTTAGTTAGCTTAGAAAAGAAAGTGCTTTCTCCTTTCAAAGAGGAACAAACTGGCCATACTCGTTGTCCTTCTTACCTGATTTTCTCGTGAATTAATTGAGAGGACAGGTATACAGGCAGAAGGACATCACTGCATTCACGCAGACTGTAATTCGATGTCAGTATGGATAAACTTCGTCTGTTAATAGAGTTTGAAAGAGGGGTGGTAGTGGGTTCCCTACCCATGGGTCACTATATTGCGGAAATGGTACAGGAATTGCATTGTCCCCGTTCGACAGTATCAAGAGAGAATCGAGAATACGCCATTTCCGGAATAATACCCATTGTGCCATTAAACATTTATCAACCAACCGGAATAACACCGCATCGTGGATAGCTCTGTGGGTGGAGAATGGTGGTGGATGAAAGTTGGTATGGACGTCTGTCTCGCATAGTTGCAACCAACCGGAAAACAACAGTGCCACAAATCACCACCATCTTCAATGAGGGAGGTATCAAAAGGTCTCTATCAAGACCATCAGCAATCATTACCCGCAATAAAAAACCCACCAGAGTCTCATAACTAACACTACATCACCGGACTGTACGTCTCAACTGAGCAAAAAACATCAGTAGTAGAATTTGAATGATTGAAGATGGGTTTCCTGGTCCGATGACCATTGTTTACAGTTATTTCGTGCAGACGAAAGGATGCGCATCTGGCTGTGACCCGACATAACAACAAGGAACTGTTCAGGAACTCGGTTGTAGTCTGGGCACTATTCAACTGGCACGCTTTGAGGCCTCTGGTCCGTCTCGATGCATCTCTGAAAGGTTCACGCTACTTGTCGTCCATACTTGCATGCCATCTGCATCCTTCGTGATCATCATGCAACACAAAACAATGGACTTTTCCAGCGGTGCAATGCGCCTCACTGCGGAGTCGTGAAAGGTTCACGCTACGTGTCTTCCATCCTTGCAGACCATCTTCATCAGTTCATGAATATGATGCACCACAAAGCAATGGACTTTTCCAGAAGAGTAATGCGCCTCTCCGCACAGAGCCGTGGTGATTAGAATATGTTTATAAGAGCATTCCACAGAAGTTCTCACCCTGGAATAGCCTCCCCGTTCACCGGATGAGAATCCTGAGGGTAATCTTTAGAATACTGTGGAAAGGTCCTTTCGAGCTTTGGATCCTCCACTCAGGAACGAGACAGAATTATGGACAGCGGTGCAGCAAACATGGGTAGAGATACCTGTGGAACGCTTTTGTGACCTAGTGGGCTCAATGCCTCTTCGTGTGACTGCCCTTATGATCACTCAGGGACACTGAGTGATCTCT
Source organism: Macrothele yani (assembly GCA_039090855.1). Classification (NCBI taxonomy): domain Eukaryota; kingdom Metazoa; phylum Arthropoda; class Arachnida; order Araneae; family Macrothelidae; genus Macrothele; species Macrothele yani. Next base: position 18,748,357 of record CM077003.1, on the reverse strand, counting down.
GAATTGTAGCCACCCACCACGTGATTATTGTTTGTAATCCATGAACATCAGTATATATCTGCATGCGTCTTTATGATGAAAGTAGCAACAGAAAAAGTAACATACAGTTACCACAATGGATGTAACGAGCAATGCATATATTGTTCGGTCTCTTGATTGTCGTTGTAACAGAGTTTTCCTGTCTACATACACTGAGTGATCACTGAATTATGACCACCTACCTAATACGTACTTGGTAAGACCACCTTTATCCCTCAATACAGCAGCTAGCCGACGTGGCATCGATTCAACATACCCTGAATGATCACTGAATTATGATCATCTACCTTAGTCTTCGTAGGTCCTTTATCGCTCAGTACAGCAACTATCCGACGTGGCATATATTCAATAAGATGCCGAAAGCGATTGGGAGGTATGGTCAACCAAACTGTGTGTGTGTGTGTATAATGCTGCCTTCAATGCAGGTATGGAGTTGATTAGGGTATTCAGACGCCTGCTGTTCCATTGTGTCCCACAGTGCTCTGTGGGGTTGATATCAGGGGAGTTCGGAGGCCATTCGATATTCTAAGAGTCTTAAGTGTGTTGCTCAAACCATTCCTGCACAACATTGGACCTGTGGCTCGGCGCATTGTCATCTTGGAAGACACCGTCGCCATTCGGAAGAAAGTACAACATTGCTGGGTGCATAGAGTCAGCAAGCAATCCACGGTAGTGGGCACCACTCCTGCGTTGTTCCACATGCATTAGGGCTTCAAGTTCCAGCAAGGTAAACATGCCCCACACCGTCTCCAACTGCCTCTACTGCGGAGACCATGCAGGATGCGGATCAAGTGCCTCATGTTGTTTGCGCCAAATACGTACACGACCATCCACAGAGTGGAGTAAAAAACGCGACTCGTCAGACCAACACATTTTTTTCAGTCATCCTACATCCAAGTTGCATGATCTTTGCACCAGCCGAGTCTTTTGCGCCGATGAACCGTAATTAGGAGACTATATCTTCGGGTTTGTCTTCTGTTATATAATCCATACGTGTCAGCGTGTGACGCATGGTCATGACACATACTGTTCTAGGCTGATATCTGTTGTATTGGGTAGTCAACTGTTGGGTAATCCTGCGTCTGTTGGTCTGTACGAGTCGTCGGATCCGTCGCTCACCTCTCACATCAACCTTTCTCTGTCCTGTTCAGTTTTGCTTCCGGGTCTTTGTTTGACCATTTTCACGCCAGTCTCGATACACTTTAACTACGGTGGCTCGCGAACAACCCGCCAGTTCAGCCGTTTGGAAATCGAGTTACCCGCTCTCCGAGCTCTCTCAATCTGTCTTTTTCTTAAAGTTCGATAAATCCTTCCCTTTACCCATCATGCTCCGTAGTTTAGGACCTACTGCTCCACTCACACCTTCTATATAACACATGGGTCAATTAATCGCGATCTCTCGGAAATTACGTGGTTAACGGGCCGCATCCACTTTTGATAGGGGTGATCATAATTCAGTGATCACTCGGTTATGTACACACACAGGGGTGGTTCGTCATTATGGGTCAGAGGGGCCGGGCCCCATCTAAAAATTTCTATTTCTAGAAATATTTTTTTCCCTATTTCTTATTCTCTCTCTTAACTACATGGTAATAAACCTTTCCCTTCAAAAACCATTACCTAAGGAGGGAAAAGTTTCCTTCAAAAACGATAAACTATTCCCTGAGGAAGGAGATCACGTTCAGAGTGTGAGGTTATTGGGGCTAGCTCCAACAGGCCCTAGTAACATCACTACGCAAGCGAAGAGGAGACGATTTCCTCCCCGTCTCATTCAGGATGATCACCTACATACAACACTGCCTTAACCACGTGTGGAAAAAAAAGCTGTGGGGCCAGATCTATCTGGCCCCGTGCTAATTTGATTGGCCGGGAGAGTATCCATTTCCTTAACGCCGTGGGTTGACAGAGAAGCTTACCCCGACAGCTCAAAGGTGGCGGGAGGGTTTCAAATGTCGTAGCAAAGTTCAGTTAGTTGTTTTTTCTGTGTGTGTCTCTCTCAGGGATGTGTTGTTCCTTTGAGTCGTGACTTTTTTGCTTGTCGAGTACAATGAATGGAGTGGATATTTTGTTAAAATCTACGTTCTTTGCTTTAAATCTGGAAGAAAAGTTTCACTTAAAAAAACTCAGTGCTTATCACCCCAAGAATTTTTAGTTTGAGCTTCACTTAAAAAAACACAGTGCTCATCAGCCCAAGAATTTGAGTCGAAAAGTTTCACTTAAAAAAACCTCGGTGCTTATCAGCCTAAGAATTTCAGTTTCCAAGAGTATGAAGTTTACAAAGCGCTTTGCAGAACTAATTTCAGTTTTAACTAAGATGATTTTCTATGTTAAAAATAAATAAATGAGAAAACCTGTAAGTATAATTTGCACATGAGTACATATATGTTTTTAGGTTTCACAAGTTCTTTAAAAAAAAAAGTTAAACCTTTCAAATAATGCAAATGGTATTATGGTACTCATTGTATATGGGACGAAATTCATGAAACATTCCCTCCTGCATATATTTGGAGTTATTATTTTTTCACTACTTTTTTTATCCTGTGAATCCTGTGATTATTCCTCAGTTGAGAAATCTGAAGAAACACAAAGCGCAACTAACATAAATTAATGCTCGTGTGTTTTAAGGTAAAAATTTCCTTTAAGGAGTTTTAGCATTTTTTGTTAATAGTTATGCATTCTATTCTGAGGAAATTTTTTTTTCTGGTGCAATACAATAGTTGACACATTCCTGCCTGATTTGGGCATTATTGTGAGTCAAGGGGGTAAACAGAGGCAGAGTAAAGGAATCTTGGGGGTGGGGGATATGCCTGAATAGTTGGCCTAAGAATGACAGTTTTTTTTTATTTCATTGTTTGACTTCGGCTACTGGCCCCACCTGTTTCAGTTGCCACGAGCCGCCACTGCACACACACACACACATATGTGTGTGTGTGTGCGTGTGTCCATTGACGTAATCAAGCACTTTGTGTGCTTGATTACGTTGATGGGAAATAAATATATTAGAGAGTGGCGGAGAAGGAACCTACTGTTAAATATTGCGTGAAATGTATTCCATGTATTCATTCAGATGCAAACCCAAAAAGAATGAGGAAATTGCGTGTTAATCGTGACGCAGGTGTTCGCTGGGCAACCACTGCATGTGTTAACACTGTCTGGTATCATTCCTTGTGCAATCATTCAGCCTTCGCGAAGGTGGCTGCAACTTTTCTTGAACCAAGGTAAAACAAAGAGTTAAATGCAGTTGCATTGTTGCTTCCTTCTGAAAGCCGAAATTTCCTATTCGCAGAAGCCGCAGTTGAAAAATTACCAGGAAGCTTAACGAAGAATTTGGAAGCTCGCAAGCAGTCAAATCTCAGATTACTTGTAATTTTCCATTACCTTCTTCAAGTCTGTCCCTTCTTTCCGCTCAAATTTGAGGAAACCTGCTGGAAAGGGCAGAAATAACCTCCTTTTGAAAAAGTTGAAATTCTGTAACTGGAATTTTTTTGTTTTACGATTTTATTTCTAGTACTAAGGAGCTTCTGCAGTTTCAGCAACATTCGTCAATATCTCGTAAATTTTCTCGACGTCCTTCATCGATTATAATGCGTAAGAGGGAAATAAAACCAGTAAATCCTATTTGAAATCGTATGCGATTTTTAATTTCCCGACTTTGTACCTAAAGTTGGGAACAGAAAAACGCAATGGAGCAGCGTAAAAGAGTGGCCATACTTGAAGAAATCTTATGCAAATGTTAAAAGGAGTTACGCAAGAGCTGCTACAAGATCAGTTGGGCGTCGCGGAAGTTGTATGTTATAAATGGAACTTAATCAAATGGTACAATAAAACTGTATAGAGAGGGTAAAAGATATGAACTAAAGATGAACATCGAAAAGACAAAAACAATGGTATTTGGCGCAAGCGAGATTAGGAAAAAATATCATTCTGGAAGGCAAAAACTTGAAAATGTGGGAAAATTCACTTATCTCGGAAACTGTATAACATATGACTTAAACAGCAAAAAATAAATGTTAATTTAAATTGCAAAGGCTATATGTAACACTGTTAAAAGCCATGGATAAAATTTGGGAGAGCAGAGCTATTAGCATCAAAACTAAGTTAAGCAACCCTGAGACATGCAACTTCAGAAGCATGCTATAGGGATGGAATGGAAGACTTGGACATTGACAAAGGAATCAGAGAGAACGATACTTGCTTTTGAAGGAAAGTGCTATCGTAAAATCTTACGAATCGGATGGACCCAGCGTATAAGAAATGAAAATTTCTGCCAAGCACTTTAAAAATTGTGCCCCTCCTCCCATCATGCTTAGCCCCGGGTTCTGAGCGGCTGGCGTTGCCCCATATCACCCCCTCTCCCTTGAGATCTAAAGCCGGAAACAAACTGCTATGATAACATTTTCTGACACCACTATAAACACCATTAGAGAAGTTCTTTTTCATTTAAGCAGTTACGTTTAGTAAAAAAATATTGTTTAAATAAACACAGACAGTATGTCAATTATGCTTTATTGGTTTAATCCCCCCCCCTCAGACAAAGGGTGCTGTTTTCCTTTTTAAAGATTTTTTGCGCATTGAAATCTGGACAATGACCCGAATCCATGGATACCCCCCAATTTTCCTAAGCAATTTTCCTTAGGAAAATTTTTGCTTCGCCATTGTTTAAAAATGCATCTCGAATAAAAATTGATCATACGAAAATTTAACTCTTCATTCTTGCAATCTCGTTCGACAAAGCCACCGACCACTTATAGTCAAAATCGGGTCAGTCATTTGTGATCTTCCGATTTCCATAATGTAAATTACTTCGTCTTTCGAGGAAATATCTTTAAAAAAATTCTCCCGTCTTTCAAGAAAAGACGGGAGAATTTGTTCTATTTCCTAGGTTTCAGTTTTCATAATTTAACACTGAAATCCAGCAGTCAAAGGATGAAATTCCGCCCCCCCCCCGAGGAAAATTGCTATTAGTTCATAATTGCAAAATAAGATGGCAGCACACATCAATCTACTAAGATCTGACTGCGATCCTGTTTTTTCTACAAAGCCCATGTTTTGTATATTACATCAGCTTATAATTTCTAACAAACGCTTCATTTCTACAAAACATGGGTTAAAAAATTAGAAAATAAATATAACAAACTTAACTAAAAACTTAAATGCTTTTTGAATTGTAAATCAATTTCCGCTTTTGGTTTACTCAAGATGTATGCTGCAAATTAAATATTAATTTTACGCAGGAGCGTCGCTATACTGAAGTTTGGAGGAGGGAGGTGAACATAGGCGTAGCTAAGAGGGGTCATCGGGTCCAAAGATCCTCTTGAGGAGATTGAATACGAATTTAAATCGATGTATACGCGTATGTTATATGTATTTAAAAACGTTTATTCTCAGTATCGTTGTTGTTTTTTATTTATTTATTTTTTATTTTTTTTTTTAAAGATTTTGCGCAGATTCTGGCTGCCAGTTGCTTTTTAAAGTTTTCGGGCTTATTCCCACTTGGAGTATTTTCAGCCTTGGCCCCCCAGAAAGTGTTTCATATTTTTTTGTTTTTCGTTAAAATGCGACTTACATTAGAAAAAAATGCCTTAATTTAATAATTATGTATCAACTTACATTAGAAAAAAATGCTTTAATTTTTCTTCTATTTTTCATTAACTTTAATTTTGTTCTGGTGGATTCCCCAAAACTTCCATTTTTCGTCGCCAACCCCCGAAGAAAAATTCTGTATACACCCCTGATATAGTAATTACTTTTTCAAACATTTCGAGAATTAAAACTTTTTTCAGCTAAACGAGAGGAGGTTCGTGGGGGGGGGGGGGGGCTTGAAATGTTTATCTAATAAAATACATTTAACGCACTCCTGATCCTGAATCACGATTCCTCCCAGACAATTAGGTATGATTAGTTTACTTATTATATTTTGAAGAATAGCATGCGTCGTAATATACTTTTTTAGCAAAATAAACTATAATACTAGAAAAAATATTAAAAATAATATAATTGGAGAAACATTTGTAGCATAAAAAAGAAACGAAAATTTCTTTTTCATCACAGCCTGAATTTATTAACATTTGGCTCGGTAACCTAAAATGTCTCAGGGGGGGGGGGCTAATGGTGGTTTCCGGTAGGGCAACCTCCGCCCTCGAATGTATGACTGAAAGAAACACTGTATTTATGGTCTTTGTTAGGATGAACAACAAGCAGCGGCGTGCTGAGGGCATTTGCCGCCCCTTGTACCAGAATTTTTTTTTCTCATTTTTACATGAAATAAATACCTTTAGCAACATCATTTTCTATTTCCCATAAATTAAGAGTTTTAATAAAACACAATTATCTCATATAAAACTGAAGAAAAAATCTGTAAAACTCTACTTCTTAAAGCAGAATAACTGGTTTTAGTGTTAAATAAAAATATTTTTTTTTCTATAAACTGTTTAAGTTTAAGCTTCAAGAAAGCATACAAACATATGTAGTTTCACCTAAAATTAACTTTTGTAGCTCGTTTTGCTTGTTACAAACTTTTTAACAATGTCCGAATCTTCTAAGTCTGTAGCAATTTTGTTTTCAGTACTAACAATACTTACTTATATTTGAAAGTCGTTCCTGTTCCATATTTAACCAAAAGTAACTTTTTTTTTTTTTTTTTGATTGGAGGTTTAACGACCACCGTAGCAACTCAATGGGCTATAAGCAGTCGCCCGTCCCTAATTTAGGGTCACTGGTTCCAGGGAAGGGAGAGAGCCAGTGCCGTAAGACAAACACAACATCCACGCCTGACCGGGATTCGAACCCGGACCCCTTACGGACGAACGATCAGAGGCCAACGCCTTAGACCACTGCGCCACCGGGGCGGCAAAGTAACTTTTCATGAATTTAAGTTTGGAAATAGATTTTCCCCCGTAAGCCACTGTTACAGACAGTAAAAATTTGAAAAAAGGGTTTTCTGCACCTTATAACAGCTATCAATTCTATTGAATTGAAAATGAGGCATTTTAATTTTAAAACTTTTTTTGGATTTCAAGCTTAACAGTAAAAAAGAAAAAAAAAAAAAAAAAAAGGAAAGATGTCTATTTTTAGGCAGTGCAAAAATTTACAAAATTTCCAAAAAAAAAAAAAAAATTTCGTTCAACTTAATATGTGACAGCGTCTACGCGCTGGCTTCTGATCATTCGTCCGAGATGGGTCCAATTTTGAATCGCGTTGTGTTAGTCTTGCGGCACCGCCTCTGTCCCTTCCCTGGAACTAGTTGCCCTAAATTAGGGACTGGAGAATGATTATAGACCATCGAGTTGTTCACGGTGGTCGTTAACGCTTCTCAAATGGAAAACAAACACTCCTTTAATTTGTAGAGCGAAAGTTAAAATTTCCTCGTTGCTTTATTACCGAAGAACTCGTTAATTTCTTAAAAATCGAACTGAAGAAAATTTTAAAAGTGACAACTAGCTGTTTGTTTTGGGGTTGTTGTTTCGAAGTTGAACAATAACACATAATGAGTAACTCAAATGGCTACCTGTCCCTAATTTTGGGACACTTGTTCCAGGGAAGGAAGAGAGCCAACGCCGTGAGACAAGTATACACTACCCGTGACTCGAACCGTGCTCAACTTTTTTTTTATTGATTGGAGGTTTGTTTTTTTTTTTTTTTTGATTGGAGGTTTAACGACCACCGTGAGCAACTCAATGGGCTATAAGCAGTCGCCCGTCCCTAATTTAGGGTCACTGGTTCCAGGGAAGGGAGAGAGCCAGTGCCGAAAGACAAACACAACATCCATGCCTTACCGGGATTCGAACCCGGACCCCTTCGGACGAATGATCAGAGGCCATCGCTTAGACCACTGCGCCACCGGGGCGGCGATTGGAGGTTTAACGACCACCGTGAGCAACTCAATGGGCTATAAGCAGTCGCCCGTCCCTAATTTACGGTCACTGATTCCAGGGAAGGGAGAGAGCCAGTGCCGTAAGACAAACACAACATCCATGCCTCACCGGCATTCGAATCCGGACCCTGTTCGGACGAGTGATCAGAGGCCATCGCTTAGACCACTGCGCCACCGGGGCGGCGTGCTCAACTTGGAAGACTGGCCAGAAACCTACGCCTTTGACCACTCGGGACGTAATTTTTCACAAAAATTTTAAATACACTGATTTCCGCGTTCACAGCGTGTAAATCATTATGTAATACTAGAAAATTATTCACAAAAAGTTAGCCAACAAAGATCACTCTTCAATCCGTACTCCAGCATTTGTAAAAATGGTGGACACGTGCCCCCCACGCCCACCGATGCCACAGCTCAACACACCTGCTTCGCCTCCACGAAACATCCACAATCAGCATCATCACACACAACCTCCTCTCACCCGGTGGCTCACAGCTTCTGTACTAATCTCTTTTGACCATGATCAGATCAGATCCTATGTAGAGGATTTTAGGAGGGGAGTGTCTGACCCCAGGTCTTAAACAACCCTTAGAAATACACTGACGGTAAAAAAAATCCCAACACCACGAAAAAATAGTTGTAGAGGAATGAAATGGCGGCAATACATTCGTATAGGTAACATATTTAATCGATTAAGGTTTCAAGATCACAGCTTATTGTAAGCGCGAGAAGACCCATTTTAAATGTGAAATGCTGGTACATTAATAACCGGTGTAACCGCCATAATGTTGAATGCAAGCACGCAAACGTTCATGCATTGTGTCGTACAGGTGCTGGATGTCAGTTTGTTGGATGGGGTTCCATGCCTGTTGCATTTGGTCGGTCAATACGGGGACGGTTAATGCTCGTTGGGGGTGACGCTGGAGTTGTCACCCAATAATGTCCCATACGTGCTCGATTGGTGAAAGATATGGTGATCTAGCAGGCCACGGAAACATGTTGACACTATGCAGAGCATGTTGGGTTACAACAGCGGTATGCGGGCGAGCGTTATCGTGTTGGAAAACAACCCCCTGGAATGCTGTTCATGAATGCACAACAGGTTGAATCACCAGACCGACGTACAACTGTGCCGTCAGGGTGCGTGGGATAACCACGAGAGTGTTCCTGCTGTCATAGGAAATTGCTCCCCAGATCATAACTCCAGGTGTAGGTCCACTGTGCCTCGGCCGCAGACAGGTTGATTGCAGGCGCTCTCCTGCATTCCTTCTAAGCAACACACGGCCATCACTGGCACCCAGGCAGAACCGGCTTTCATCAGAAAACACGACAGATCTCCACTCCGTCCTCCAATGAACTCTAGCTTGACACCACTGACGTCGCAAACGCCAGTGGTTTGGAGTAAGTGGAATGTACGCTACAGGGCGTCTGGCTCGGGGCTGTCCTTCAAGTAACCGATTTGTAACAGTTCGTTGTGTCACTGTGGTGGCAACTGCAGCTCGAATTGCTGCCGCAGACGCGGTACGATGCGCCACGGCCATAAGCCGTACACGGCGGTCTTCCCTCTCAAGAGTGCCACGTGACCGGCCGGAACTCGGTCTTCTTGAGGCAGTACCTTCCCTTGACCACCGTTGCCAACAATCATGCACAGTGCATGGCTACATTCCTGCCAAGTCGTTCTGCAATATTGCGGAAAGAAGATCCACCTTCTCGTAGCCCTATTACACGACCTCGTTCAAACTCCGTGAGCTGTTGATAATGGCTTCTTCGTCTTCTTAAAGGCATTCTTGACTAACATCAACACCATACGTCGAATCTCAACGATAACTAACGCTCACGAACGTTACAGCGCGTATTTACAGCAAACCTGCTTTGCATGTTCCGAGGGGCGCTACTAGTGCCACACGTATGCGCCGAGCGCGAAATTTGCATAGACGTCATCTTACAGATGTACTCTCACCGCCTATCAACTGTCGTTTATCTAATACAACCCCTTCTTGGTGTTGGGATTTTTTTTTTCGTCAGTGTAGGAAGCTAGGAGATTTGGACTAGGGTGCCCGATAGGAAAGTCACACGGAAGCGAGGTAGAAAGTGGGAGGAAGACGCCCTTATTTATTACCGGGGGGCAGTACCAGGGGCCCGACAGCTTAACGAGCCAATCCGACGCACGGCGGGTATTTAGTGGTTCGAGCGTTCGTACCTGCCTGGGATCGAACCCGAGGTCTTCTCTGTGGCAGTCACGAACGTTAACCACTAGGGCACCCCCCTTTAACCATATCATCAGCATCACCGTTGCCACCGTCCAAAAACCAGTACAACACCCCCGCAGATCCTCGTCAATCCGCCTTCATACTACGTCATCATCATCATCATCATCATACCGTAACGACCACGCCCGCTTGCTCTCTGGTCTCTACTGTTCCCATATCTCCACTTCGCCCCTACTGGAAGTTTCTGTAATTTGGATTTTGCGATAAATTGCAAGCCAAAGCTTATTCTTTGTTCTAACTGTATACTAATTTATTTTCTGTATTTAAGATTACTAAAAAAAATTCACTATGAGGATTACTTTTTACGTCCACTTCTTTTGTTACTAAGCTTACATATCTAAAGAAATCAAGCAAATATCAAATACTAATGTTTGTTGTATATACGTATAAAATGTGTTGAATTGAATTTTTTTAATGTGTGTCAACTAACCCCTTAGCGTGTGCTAACTGCCCTCGTACACAGCAGGGCAAGTTCGCCTAGACATGATTTTAGCAAACTACACAGTCGTATCAGAATAATATAACCACCTATCTTATAATGGAAATAACCACACTTGGCCCGGATGACAGCTGCGAGACAGCGTGTCATGGACGCAATGAGACCCTGGAAGGTTGCCTGAGGCACACGTGCACATTCAGACTGCAGAAGAGTACGGAGGCCGCGGAGATGACGTGGTTGTGGGTCGGCACGTCGAACCTGTCGACCCAAATAGTCCCACAAGTGCTGTATCGGATTGAGGCCGGGGGATTTCGCCGGCCAAGGGAGGACGGGGACATTGCTGTCGTGTTCGTGGAACCAGCAACCCACCTCCTCAGTGAGGTGGCACGGCGCATTGTCCTGTTGGTAGACACCATCAACACCAGGGTAAATGTCCAACATGAAGGGATGCATGTGGTCAGCGAGGATGAGCAGGTAGACACTGGCGTTCAGGGACTCATCCAGTGCTACCGGCCTTCCCAGGTCATACCAGGAAGACAACCCCCAGACATGCACACAGCTACCACCAGCCTGTACTTGACCGACAAGCGTGTCCGAGTGTTGGTTCTCGTGTGTCTGACGCCGTATCCGCCACCGCCGGTCACTTCTGTGGAGTAGAAACCTCGATTCGTCGGAGAAGGCAACATATTTTCACTCTTCCACTGTCCAATGACAGTAGCCCCAGGCGAACTGCAGGCGTCGTTGCCGATGGACCTGGGTTAACATGGGCGCCTTGACGCAGAGTCGACTCGGGGAACCCATGCGTAACAGGGTTAGTTCTACTGTTATCGGGGACACGTACCTGGGGGCTCCAGCGTTCATTTGCGTTGTCAATAGCTGCACTGTTGCGCGTCGATTGCCCTTTACCAGTCGACGGAGGCGACGTTCTCGTCTGGGGTCGATGGTCTTTGGGGCTACGCAGTTATGACGTTGGAAGGTACTCTATATGCCAGCGGTCCATTCTTGGTACACCCTTACTACAGCACCTCGAGAACAGCCCACGAAGTCTGCTGTTTCTGAGATGCTTCCACCCTTGGCGCGGTAGCGGATGATCTTTCCTTTTTGAACGTCCGTCAAATCGCTACCTCTTCCCATTGTGCTCACGTAACGCACTATGACTCATCTGTCCTGGCCGGCCGCTTATATTGCCATGTGGTCGACCTTGTCACGTGCACTCTGTGACGCTCCTGGGAGGGTACACTGTGGGATAATCATAATATTCTGATACGACGGCGTATATAACTGTGATAAAGGCTAACTATGATTATCCCTTGATAGCCAAAATTGAATATTTCAAAATGGCAACTGTAAAATTTCCACGACTTGATTAGAAAAAATTACAGAAATCGGAAATACAAAAATGAGACTACCCTACTTTCCTATAACGGAAGTAGGAGAAAGTAAAGAGTGAGTACTTTTTGAGCGCAAGTGAAAAACTTTTGAATTCGAAGGGCGGTAAAAGTCCCCTCCTCTTCCCATCAATAAACCTCCCTACGGCCCTGCAATGTTTATTTTTTTTCTTTCAAAAGTTTTTTGTCCATGAAATTGTTTTTCAGAAATAATTACAACTTCTGCGCACTTTCGTACACAAGTATAGCGTAAAATGTTATTACATACCTGCCCAATAGTGTACATTTTATCAATAAAAATATTTCTTTTCATCTTCAAGGTCGTGATGCCACCATACACAATCTTCACAGAAACTGAGGATCCATATTCCGAGAATGAAGATTCACAAAATACGGATGACAATGATGAAGTCGAAGAAAGTGACGATATTTTGTTCATAGACATAGATGAAGACGACGAAGAGGAGAATAAAACACTTCTTCTTGACCCTATTGAAGAGAGAAAAGAGATCACGCCTTTTGTTGTGGCCGAAAAAGAAATTCCGAACGAACATCAATCAGAGCCTGAGCTTTGGTGGTTTGTAAGTGAATACATGGAGCTATTACCAGATGACAAATTTTATATGGTCAGACTTTTCATTGAAACAGGTGATCCCAATAATACGATCTTATTAGACGAAAATTCCTCATGACAGATCTATGTCACTACAAAAGTATGTGAGCCTTCGTCTCACTGCGCATTGAAGTTTGTATTTGCATTTATTGAAATACATTTTGTCACAATCATTTACTTGCGTCGTTGTGCATTAAATACTGTACATCACCCAAAATACTTAAACGACATAATCAACAAAAAAGATTTATCAAGTTGGAAAAACACATATAATAATTAATATAGACAAAATATCGGGCGCAAATAATATGAAAATTAATTAAATAATAATTATAATGGAGCAAAGCGAGACCGAAGGCCGAGCGGAGCTCTCTTTACGAGACACGAGATAATTAGTTGTTCGGGTATAGGTACGAGATGACACATCCGATCACCATGATTTTTTGCATGCGTTTGGACATCGTCCATGGCCAAGTTTTGATGCCTTTCTATTACCGAAATGCCGTGTCATTAAAGAATAACCGTCCAAAAACTTGCGTTTTCAGCGAGTTCTTCGGGTTTTGAGAAGGGGTCGTTTGTTACCTACTCCTTCAAAGATCTTCAGCCTATCGCGGTGACACTTACCACAGAGAAAGGGAAGGACATGGTGAGTGACATAGGGTTGGTATCATAATGATTGGTCGTGTCATACACTGACGGAAAAAAATCCCAACACCACGAAAAAATAGTTGTATAGGAATGAAATGGCGGCAATACATTTGTATAGGTAACATATTTAATCGATTAAGGTTTCAAGATCACAGCTTATTGCAAGCGCGAGAAGAGCCATTTTAAATGTGAAATGCTGGTACATTAATAACCGGTGTAACCGCCAGAATGTTGAATGCAAGCACGCAAACGTTCATGCATTGTGTCGTACAGGTGCTGTATGTCAGTTTGTGAGATGGAGTTCCATGCCTGTTGCACTTGATCGGTCAATACGGGGACGGTTAATGCTGGTTGGAGGTGACGCTGGAATTGTCGTCCAATAATGTCCCATACGTGCTCGATTGGTGAAAGATCTGGTGATCTAGCAGGCCACGGCAACATGTCGACGACACACTGTAGAGCATGTTGGGTTACAACAGCGTTATGCGGGCGAGCGTTATCCTGTTGGAAAACACCCCCTGGAATGCTGTTCATGAATGGCAGCACAACAGGTTGAATCACCAGACCGACGTACAACTGTGCCGCTAGGGTGCGTGGGATAACCACGAGAGTGCTCCTGCTGTCATAGGAAATTGCTCCCCATACCATAACTCCAAGTGTCTCGGCCGCAGACAGGTTGGTTGCCGGCGCTCACCTGGCCTCCTTCTAACCAACACACGGCCATCACTGGCACCCAGGCAGAACCGGCTTTCATCAGGAAACACAACAGATCTCCACTCAGTTCTCCAATGAGCTCTAGTTTAACACCACTGGTGTCGCAAACGGCAGTGGTTTGGAGTAAGTGGAATGCACGCTACAGGGCGTCTGGCTCGGAGCTGTCCCTCAAGTAACCGATTTGTAACAGTTCGTTGTGTCACTGTGGTGGCAAATGCAGCTCAAATTGTTGCCGCAGACGCGGTACGATGCGACACGGCCATACGCCGTACACGGCGGTCTTCCCTCTGAGTAGTGCCACGTGGCCGGCCGGAACCCGTTCTTCTAGAGGCAGTACCTTTCCTTGCCCACCGCTGCCAACAATCATGCACAGTGGCTACATTCCTGCCAAGTCGTTCTGCAATATTGCGGAACGAAAATCCACCTTCACGTAGCCCTATTACACGACCTCGTTCAAACTCCGTGAGCTGTTGATAATGGCTTCTTCGTCTTCTTAAAGGCATTCCAGACTAACATCAACACATTATGTCGAATCTCAACGATAACTAATGCTCACGAACGTTACAGCGCGTATTTACAGCAAACCTGCTTTGCATGTTCCGAGGGGCGCTACTAGCGCCACACGTATGCGCCGAGCGCGAAATTTGCATAGACGTCATCTTACAGATGTACTCTCACCGCCTACCAGCTGTCGTTTATCTAACATAACCCCTTCTTGGTGTTGGGATTTTTTTCCGTCAGTGTATAAAAATAATGATCGTTAAAAAACTGACCATTTTAATAATAATTGAAAAAAATCCGCTCTCTATACGAGACTCGGGACAATTAGTTGTTCGGGCATTAGCTACGACTTGACACATCCGATCACCCTGATTTTTGGCACTCGATTTGACATCTTCCATGGTCAGATTTTGACGCCTTCCGATTTCCGAAATTCCGTGTCATTGAGGAATTTCAATTAAAACTAGATGGCCTTTTACTTGAACCCGTTTCACGAAAGTAGGCTCACTAACATTAATTTCAAAAAATCGTTTGAATTGAAAAACGAAGAAATGGAAAGACTCCGTCTGTTAGCTCAACACTTGCTTAATCTACAATAATAAAAGGAAGTTTGTGTACGTGTGCGTGTGTGTCTGTCTTCCGCGGTACAAAATGAAAAACGTTGTTCCCGATCTGAGTGTGTCTTTCCGCTTTATTTACATGCAACCTGATCACAACCAACGTGAAGACGTGAAGGAAAGTAGTTCATGATAAATTTTAGGCATTTCTTTTTTAGAATGTTTCGTACTTTTGTTCTGGAAGTCATAAATTTTACGCGTTCGTGTTTTAGAATTTATTATAACAGACGCCTTAATGGGCCTAGATTTTGGAACAGCTTCGCTCAAAATTTGCCAACTGTACCCGAGTTATCGGTTACTGTTGGCGGCTTGTCCTAGTATTAATATTGTTAATATTTTCATATTAATAATATTAATATGAAAATATTTGTCGTATTATTATGGAATAATTAATATAGACAAATATCGAGCAGAAATCGGAAGATGCGGGTTCGATTCCCGTTCGAGGACGATGGAATTTTCAAATGTTTGTGGTTATGTTACATGGAAAGAACAGCTTGATTTATTTATGTCCATATAAAAAACATTTAGTTTGAATTCATACTTCTGATAAATGGACATATATTTAAATGGAGCATTGTTGTGCACACTGTGTTGCCAAAAGTATTCAGACACGAAATTATGTACTACCGGCATGGCGCAGTCGGCTAACGCTGTATAGGAGGTGGATGCTTCTGACGGAGGTTCGAACCCCTCAGCCAGCCATCCCGTCCGAGGTTTTTACGCAGACTCCCCCTGGGTTTGCGAATGCTTGGATGATTCCATATGAAGGGGACCCAAGACATCCTTTGCCCCTATCTCTCCAGCCACCTGATTTGATGTAATAGGACTACGAAACCTTCATTACGGTTTCCTTCCGTCGAGGAAGCGATGAACCTCATTGGTCTGTGTGAGCTAAGAAAGTAATTGTTTATGCAAATACAGCGAAACTCGTAATTGCATAATTAATGTGTTTATCATGTATTCTGTTAACCGACGCCCCTCGTGTTAGTTTTTTACTTTCATTATTTTCCGCTCGTGTTCCGTGCGTGGTCAAGTCAAGGTCACACACCATTCTCATTTTCATATCTCCTTCAACCGCGCGGACCCAACCAATCAGAAGTCAGAAAGATAGGGAACGCGAAGCAGTTGACAAACCCTCAGCTGTATCTGCTTCGTTCTTGTTGTTGATTTCACGGGTGCGAACGCGGACTGGGCAGCCGCCACACCTGGATAATTCCCAGTGGGCCGCCATATTCTGGGCTCGTAGGCCTTATGCTAACTCAAGAAAAAAATAAGTATATATACATACTGTATATACTTATCATATATATTGTGTGTGTGTGTGTGTGTGTGTGTGTGTGTGTGTGCGTCCGTGTGTGCGTGTGTGTGTGTGCAAATTCCGTACTTAGGGATGAATAAATCATGAAATACGAAAAAACGGAAAATAAATATTAAAAATCACCCCGGTGAATCCGGATCATAACACGAAAGCTAGCTAGCACTCTTCATAGTAACAGAATATATACCTCAATCCGAAATACAAATGTACAGAAACAGTTAAATATGAACAGTTGTCTTCAAGGAAGCACTTGTTCACCTAGTGACCTTCGAATAGGACAATAGTCTGACTGTGGTCAAACGACCGTTCCAGTGCTCCCTAAGTCACCAAACAGATTCTGGCTTCTTTTGTTTCTTTAAATCGGTTTGGTGTATCATCATCATTGTCAACCATTATCAATCCACTGCTGGACGAAGGTCTCCCCAAGTTTCCTCCACAACGGTCTGTCTTGTGCCAGTCTCTTCTATGTCACTATCGCATACTTTCGAATTTCATCCACCCATCTTCCATTTGGTCTTCTTCTGGGTCTTTTCCTGTCCCTTGGAATCCAATCTAAAATTTCGGCTGTCCATCGATGGTCTGTTCTTCTGGCAGTATGTCCAGCCCATTGCCATTTCAGGGATAACTCTGATCATGATGTCTTCCACTCTTGTAATTTTTCGGATCCACGTGTTCCTCTTCTTATCTCTCCTGGTTACACCAAGCATGCACCTCTCCATGCTGCTTTGAGTTGTCTGCAGCCTTTGTATGTCTCTTTTAGCTAAGGTCCACGTCTCTGCACCATACGTAAGCACTGGAAGGATGCATTGATCAAACACTTTTCTTTTAAGACATAATGGCATATTGCTCTTGAAAATTATGCTGTTTCTTCCAAAAACTCTCCAGGCAAGTTTTGTACGCCGATTAATTTCTTCACCAATGTGACCCTCACTTGATATCTGCTGTCCAAGATAAATGTACGCGTCTGTTATCTCAAGCTTTTCTCCATCAATCGATAAATCTTCATTTCTTGTAAAAGCATTGAACATCACTTTTGTCTTCTGAAAGTTCATTTTTAATCCCACTTCTTTACTCTTGTCAGCAAGTTCCTGGATCATACTCTGTAGCTCTGATGGGGTAGTTGCAAAAATGACTATGTCATCAGCAAAACGAAGGTGGGTTAGATAATCTCCATTAATCTTTATCCCTTTGTTTTCCCAGTTCAGTGATTGAAAGACATTTTCCAATGTGGCATTAAAGAGCTTCGGAGATATGGTGTCACCTAATCTCACTCCTTTTCCAATTTTTATGTGTGTTGTATTTTCAAACAGCCGAATCTTTACACTTGCATTTTCATAGATGTTATTAATAATATTAATGTATGCATCTTCAATACCGCAGGATTTCAGAGCCATTGCAACTGCTGATGGTTTCACCGAATCAAAGGCTTTTTCATAATCGATAAAAGCCATGCACAATGGAAGTTCATATTCCCTCGCTCTTTCAATTAGTTCTCTCAGTACGTGGATATGATCTATTGTGCTGTAGCCACTCCTGAATCCAGCTTGTTCTCTCGGTTGAGCCATGTCCAGTGTCACCTTCAAGCGGTGTGAAAGAACTTTAGTGAAGATTTTATAAACCACTGATAGGAGGCTGATAGGTCTGTAGTTCCTGAGATCCTCAATGTCACCTTTTTTATGTAGCAAGATCATTGTAGCGTTGTTCCAATCTTCAGGAATTTTCCCTTCATTAAGGCATCGAGTGAAAATTTGGGCGAGAACTGTTTCGATTTCTCCACTTGCTTCTTGTATGATGTCTACAGTAATTCCATCTTCTTCTGGAGCTTTTCCCCGCTTTATGTTCTTGATTGCATCTGCAACTTCTGCTGGAAGGACTGGAAGAACTCTGGTACTGGTATCTTTCATGATGTCTGGAGTACATGTATCATCCCTTTCATATAATTTGGAGTAGAAATCTTTCACTCTTGTCAAAATTTCGCCTCTATTTCTTGTTACAGAACCATCTTCTTTTCTCAGTGCCATAATCTGTTTTTTTCCCTTACTGAGATGTCCCTTTGCTATCTTTAGGCTTTGGTTGTTTTCAATTGCTTTCCTTACTAGTTCACAGTTGAATTTCCTTACGTCTTCAGTGATACTTTTTCGTACTGTCTTGCATAGCTCTATATATTCCACTTTGGAAGTCACATCTTCTTTGGTTGTCCTCATCACTCTTCTTTTTTGCATCAACATTTTGGTTTTTCCTGATAATTTGTTCACATGCAACTTGTTCTTAGACCCAGCTAATTTTGTTGCTGTTTCCATAAGAGCTTTGGTTACTTTCCTGTTAACTTCAGAAATATCCACTTCTTCCGATGTTAGGCCTTCTAAAGCAGAGAATCTGTTCTTCAGTTCCAATTTGAAGGTATTATGGTGTTTTTTAAGGTTGGTTATGTCAATACATTTTGTTTGTCTTATGAGCTTGCTACGTTCGAGTTTAGTGTTGAGGTGCATCTTACATCTCACCAATCTATGGTCACTGCCTGTGTTGAACTTGTTTAGCACACTGCAGTCTTCTATGACGAATTTTTTGTTACACATAATAAAATCAATTTCACTTGTCGTCCCATTTGGATGTCTCCATGTCCATTTCCTGTGTGGCTTTTTCTTGAAAAAGGAGTTCAAGATGAAAAAACCGTTCTGCCTCTGCAAACTCTACGAGAGTATTTCCACGCTGGTTTCTGTTGCCGTGACCGAATTTACCTACTTAAGTTTCATTCTGTTGCCGTTGCCCTATTTTTGCATTGAAATCTCCCATAATTATCTTCAAGTGCTGCTTACCTTTATTATTTAGATGACGAATTTCCTCATAAAATTCTTCAATTTCTTCTTCAGCATGACTTGTGGTGGGCGCATAAGTTTGAATGATCTGAGCCTGGTATCTTCTCGAGAGTTGGATAACGAGTCGTGCAGCTCTGTCAGAGGAACTTTCAACTTCTACAACTTTATCCTTCAGTTTCTTGTTTATTATAAATCCAACACCACTAGTTCTGCCAGTATCTGCCCCACGATAGTAGAAGAGATGTCCACTTTTCAGTTCAATTAGATCTTCTCCTTTTCTCCTTACCTCACTTAGCCCGACGATGTCCCACTTGATCCTTTGTAGTTCCTCTTCCAATTCAAGAGGCCTTGAATCAGAAGATAGGGAGCGTCCGTTATACGTAGCCAAGGTCAGCATCAGATGGCAGCCTAGTCCGGTCCTCCGGGGATTCTTAGCACCCTCTGCCTTCATGTCGCACTGGCCGCTGCCTTGGCCAGGTACATTCCAGCTGCCGGAGACTGAGGGCCAAGATTTAAGTGGTGTATATATTGATATATATATATATATATACACATGCAATCAAGAACATGAAGCGGGGGAAAGCTCCAGGAGAAGATGGAATTACTGTAGACATCATACAAGAAGCAAGTGGCGAAATCGAAACAGTACTCGCCCAAATTTTCACTCGATGCCTTAATGAAGGGAAGATTCCGGAGGATTGGAACAACACTACAATGATCTTACTACATAGAAAAGGTGACATTGAGGATCTCAGGAACTACAGACCTATCAGCCTCCTATCAGGGGTTTATAAAATCTTCACTAAAGTTCTTTCACACCGCTTAAAGGGGACACTGGACATGGCTCAACCGAGAGAACAAGCTGGATTCAGGAGTGGCTACAACACAATAGATCATATCCACGTACTGAGAGAACTAATTGAAAGAGCGAGGGAATATGAACTTCCATTGTGCATGGCTTTTATCGATTATGAAAAAGCCTTTGATTCCGTGAAACCATCAGCAGTTACAATGGCTCTGAAATCCTGCGGTATTGAAGATGCGTACATTAATATGATTAATAACATCTATGAAAATGCAAGTGCAAAGATTCGGCTGTTTGAAAATACAACACACATAAAAATTGGAAAAGGAGTGAGACAAGGTGACACCATATCTCCGAAGCTCTTTAATGCCACATTGGAAAATGTCTTTCAATCACTGAACTGGGAAAACAAAGGGATAAAGATTAATGGAGATTATCTAACCCACCTTCGTTTTGCTGATGACATAGTCATTTTTGCAACTACCCCATCAGAGCTACAGAGTATGATCCAGGAACTTGCTGACAAGAGTAAAGAAGTGGGATTAAAAATGAACTTTCAGAAGACAAAAGTGATGTACAATGCTTTTTATACAAGAAATGAAGATTTATCGATTGATGGAGAAAAGCTGGAGATAACAGACACGTACGTTTATCTTGGACAGCAGATATCAAGTGAGGGTCACATTGATGAGGAAATTAATCGGCGTATAAAACTTGCCTGGAGAGCGTTTGGAAGAAACAGCATAATTTTCAAGAGCAATATGCCATTATGTCTTAAAAGAAAAGTGTTTGATCAATGCATCCTTCCAGTGCTTACGTATGGTGCAGAGACGTGGACCTTAACTAAAAGAGACATACAAAGGCTGCAGACGACTCAAAGAGGCATGGACAGGTGCATGCTTGGTGTAACCAAGTGAGATAAGAAGAGGAACTCGTTGATCTGAAAAAGGACAAGAGTGGAAGACATCATGATCAGAGTTAAATCCTTGAAATGGCAATGGGTTGGACATACTGCCAGAAGGACAGACCATCGATAGACAGCCGAAATTTTAGATTGGATTCCAAGGGACAGGAAGAGACCCAGAAGAAGACCACATGGGAGATGGGTGGATGAAATTCGAAAGTATGCGGGAGTAACATGGAGGAGACTGGCACAAGACAGACCGTTGTGGAAGAAACTTGGGGAGACCTTCGTCCAGCAGTGGATTGATAATGGTTGACAATGATGATGATGATGATGATGATACACTATATTGCCAAAAGTCACCGGACACCTAGAAGAGAAACACAACATAACATTTATTGACATAAGTACATTAGTACCTTGTCGGTCCACCTTTGGCCTTAATTGCATGCATTGAACCTTTGAGACATGCTTTCGACAAGGTTCTGGTTCACAGCGCTAGGTATGCGCTTCCGTTCAGTACATAATGCGGCCGCTAACTGTTGCTTAGTAGTAGGCCTTGGTTACAAACCTCATTATGTGGTGCTCTAATTCATCCCATAGGTGCTCTATGGGATTAAGGTGCTGGCCAGTCCACACACGATACGGAATTATCGTCAGACCACGCTGTAACAGCCCTTGCTTTACGGCTCGGTGCATTATCCTGCTGGTACTAACAAGGCTCGGTTCGATAATATTGCCACAGAGTTGATAGGGCATAATTGTCCAGAATATCGAGGAAGACGTGCTGGTTAACAGATTTGTCCACGATAAATAATGGGCCGGGACCCTGCCTCGAAAAATACCCCCACACGAGTACATTGCCAGCTCCAAACTTGACCGTAGAAACAGTACAATGTGGTAGATAGCGCTCCCCGGCTACCGCAATACCCACACACGGCCATCAGACTGATGGATCGTGTATCTCGATTCATCAGTCCATAGGACCCGTTTCCATTGATCTACGGTCCACGATAAATGTTATGTACACCATGCTAAACGGCGAGTAGCATTCCGAGTGGAGATGAAAGGCTTATGAGCAGCCGCACGACCACGGTAACCCATGGAATGAAGTTCTCTGCGAATAGTACGTGTACATACCGAGGTTCCAGCATTTTTACTCACCTGTATACTGAGGTCTTGTGCAGTACTCCGTCGATCAGCTGTAAGGACTCTCCTGAGGTTTCGATGTCCTCTATCACTGATTTTTTTTGGTCTGCCGGTACGTTTTGCTGCTTCAGGCACGCCATGTGTCTTCCACTTATTCAGTACATCTAAAACAGTTGACATATGTATGTTTAAACGGGTTTGGTTCACTTCGTCGACAACTCATTTCGTCGAAACCACTTCGTCGACAGGTACATTTCGTCGACACAATACATTATATGCAAACAGTCGATTTCTAAAAAACCGAAAAAAAGTTCAGAACCACCAAATTTGGTATACTATCTCATGGTACTGTAACTCAGATCGTAGACGGTTTTTGGAAGAGGTCGGACCCAGCGTGAAGGGGGCCTCATACAAAATTTTCGTAAAATCTATAGTTTTCAATTTAGAACCACCAAATTTAGTATACTATCTCATGGTACTCTAACTTAGACCGTACACGGTTTTTGGAAGGGGTCAGGACCCGGGATTACCGGCCAACGCTATGTGGGCATCCTTTCTGACGAGGTACACCAGTTCATGTCCTGCATTCATGCTCATAGGTCGGGCCTGTTCCAACAAGACAATGCACCTCCACACAAGTGTCGAAACGACACATTATGGTTAGAGGAGTATTCATCTGAGTTTGGGGTGTTGCCATTTCCCCCCCCCAAGTCCCCAGATCTGAACGTGATAGAACAAATTTGGGATGTCATGCAACGCGCTATCGAACACAGGAATCCGAGACCTCGGAATACACCCGAATTGTGGAACGCTCTGCAAGTATGGTGTGCGTTGCCTACAGCAAATTTCCAGAAGTCAGTGGATTCCATGCCGCATGGTATTTCTGCAGTCCTGCGCTCCCGTGGGAGATCTACCAAGTGTTAGACTGGTGTACCAGTTTAGAACTCATGGCTTCTAGGGGAATTCAATCTTGCTCTAGGACTACTCACTACGACAACAGCCATCATATTCTTAACATTCTATTAGAACACAAAACACAAGTAACACAAGACAATAATTAACAACTTAAATGAATTCATTCTGCACATTGAACAACGGCCAACGACCAACTCTAATCTTCACTCAATTCAGTAGGTAAATTCGGTCACGGCAACAGAAACCAGCGTGGAAATACTCTCGTGGAGTTTGCAGAGGCAGAACGGTTTTTCATCATGAACTCCTTTTTCAAGAAAAAGCCACACGGGAAATGGACATGGAGACATCCAAATGGGACGACAAGTGAAATTGATTTTATTATGTGTAACAAGAAATTTGTCATGGAAGACGGCAGTGTGCTGAACAAGTTCAACACAGGTAGTGACCATGTAAGATGTAAGATGCACCTCAATGCTAAACTCGAGCGTGGCAAGCTCATAAAACAAACAAAGTGTACTGACGTGACCAACCTTAAAATACACCATAATACCTTCAAATTGGAACTGAGGAACAGATTCTCTATTCTAGAAGGTCTAACATCGGAAGAAGTGGACATCTCCGAAGTTAACAGAAAAGAAACCAAAGCTCTTATGGAAACAGTAACAAAATTAACTGGGTCTAAGAACAAGTTGCATACGAACCATCAGGAAAAACCAAAATGTTGATGCAAAAAAGAAGAAAGATGAGGACAACTAAAGAAGATGTGACTTCCAAAGTGGAATATGTAGAGCTATGCAAGGCAGTACGAAAAAGTATCACTGAAGACGTAAGGAAATTCAACTGTGAGCTAGTGAGGAAAGCAATTGAAAACAACTAAAGCGTAAAGATAGCAAAGAGATGCCTCAGTAAGAGAAGAAAACAGATTATGGCACTGAGAAAAGAAGATGGTTCTGTAACAAGAAATAGAGCCAAAATTTTGACAAGAGTGAAAGATTTCTACTCCAAATTATATGAAAGGGATGATACATGTACTCCAGACATCATGAAAGGTACCAGTACCAGAGTTCTTCCAGTCCTCCAAGCAGAAGTTGCACATGCAATCAAGAACATGAAGCGAGGAAAAGCTCCAGGAGAAGATGGAATTACTGTAGACATCATACAAGAAGCAAGTGGAGAAATCGAAACAGTACTCGCCCAAATTTTCACTCGATGCCTTAATGAAGGGAAGATTCCTGAGGATTGGAACACCGCTACAATGATCCTGCTACATAAAAAAGGTGACATTGAGGATCTCAGGAACTAAAGACCTATCAGCCTCCAATCAGTGGTTAATAAAATCTTCACTAAAGTTCTTTCACGCCGCTTGAAGGTAACACTGGACATGGCTCAACCGAGAGAACAAGCTGGATTCAGGAGTGGCTACAGCACAATAGATCATATCCACGTACTGAGAAAACTAATTGAAAGAGCGAGGGAATATGAACTTCCATTGTGCATGGCTTTCATCGATTATGAAAAAGCCTTTGATTCGGTGAAACCATCAGCGGTTACAATGGCTCTGAAATCCTGCGGTATTGAAGATGCATACATTAATATGATTAATAACATCTATGAAAATGCAAGTGCAAAGATTCGGCTGTTTGAAAATACAACACACATAAAAATTGGAAAGGGAGTGAGACAAGGTGACACCATATCTCCGAAGCTCTTTAATGCCACATTGGAAAATGTCTTTCAATCACTGAACTGGGAAAGCAAAGGGATAAAGATTAATGGAGATTATCTAACCCACCTTTGTTTTGCTAATGACGTAGGCATTTTTTCAACTACCCCATCAGCGCTGCAGATTATGATCCAGGAACTTGTTGACAGGAGTACAGAAGTGGGATTAAAATGAACTTCCAGAAGACAAAAGTGATGTTCAATGCTTTTACAAGAAATGAAGATTTATCGATTGATGGAGAAAAGCTGGAGGTAACAGACACGTACGTTTATCTTGGACAGCAGATATCAAGTGAGAGTCACATTGATGAGGAAATTAATCGGCGTGCAAAACTTGTCTGGAGAGCTTTTGGAAGAAACAGTACAATTTTCAAGAGCAATATGCCATTATGTCTTAAAAGAAAAGTGTTTGATCAATGCATCCTTCCAGTGCTTACGTATGGTGCAGAGACGTGGACCTTAGCTAAAAGAGACATACAAAGGCTGCAGGACAACTCAAAGAAGCGTGGACAGGTGCATGCTTGGTGTAACCAGGAGAGATAAGAAGAGGAACTCGTGGATTAGAAAAATGACAGGAGTGGAAGACATCATGGTCAGAGTTAAGTCCCTGAAATGGCAATGGGCTGGACATACTGCCAGAAGGACAGACCATCGACTGACAGCCGAAATTTTGGATTGGATTCCAAGGGACAGGAAAAGACCCAGAAGAAGACCACATGGGAGATGGGTGGATGAAATTCGAAAGTGTGCGGGAGTGACATGGAGGAGACTGGCACAAGACAGACCGTTGTGGAGGAAACTTGGGGAGACCTTCGTCCAGCAGTGGATTGATAATGGTTGACAATGATGATATATATGTAGAACTCGTTGCGTCTAGGGGAATTTAATCTTGCTCTAGGACTACTCACTACGACTACAGCCATCATATTTTTAACATTTTATTAGAACACACAAAACAAGTGACACAAGACAATAATTAACAACTTAAACGAATTCATTCTGCACAATCAACAACGGCCAACGACGAACTCCATTCTTCACTTCCTCCTCTGCTCTGCTGTGGGTGTCGTGTCTTCCCTTCAACTAGTACGTAGATGTGTGGAGATATATAGTGTGCCGCCATCTGTACGGCAGAATTGTTATTTTAAGTAGTTAGTCTACCTGAATAAGCAGAAATCCTACATATAGATAGATAGATAGATAGATACAGAGAGAAAGAGAGAGAGAGATTAGACTGGATTCAAAAGGACAGAAAAAGACCCAGAAGAAGACCACATGGGTGATGGATAAATGAAATTCGAAAGCATGCGGGAGTAACATAGAGGAGACTGGCCCAAGACCGACTATTGTGGAGGAAAATTGGTGAGACTTTCATCCAGCAGTGGATTGATAATAGTTAGCAATGATGATGATGATGAGAGACAGACAGATAGGGGCGCAATATTTTGTGGTTTGCCTCGGGCGCAGAAATGCCTAGTTACGTCTCTGGACATGATATTAGATATCTTTTAAGCATTTGGATGTATTTCCGGGGATCGAAAAGTTTGTGTTTTGTTTTGTTTTTTTCCTTGAGCATCTAATGCTAGGAGGAAGAGGAGCCTGTCCCGAATCAAGGGCCAGTGGCTCTAGGGAAGGGGCAAAAGCCGGTGTGGTAAGGAAGAATGCAATAGCTGGTATTCAGATGAGATCATATTTTGAGGATTTTAGGAAGGGAGTGTCTGACCCCAGGTCTTAAACAACCCTTAGAAATAGGAAGCTAGGAGATTTGGGCTAGAGTGTCCGATAGGAAAGTAACACGAAAGCGAAGTAGAAAGGGGGAGGAAGACGACCTTATTTATTACCAGGGGCCAGTACTCGAGGTCCGACGGCTTAACGTGCCCATCCAACGAACGGCGGATATTTATTGGATCGAGCGTTCGTACCTGTCTGGGATCGAACCTGAGGGCCTTTCCGTGGCAGTCACGAACGTTGCCCACTAGGCCACCCGCGGCCCGTCAATAGCCGGGATTCGTCTCGCTTCTCGCATTTATACTGGCCATTGCTTTGACTCCCTGCAAAAGTATCGCTGTCACGGCTCTTCGACGCTCCTTCAATTTAAATCATAAATTAATTTGACTGATGTCTTAAAATAAAAGAAGCGCTAACACATAAATAAACCTCTTAGCATCGTGCTAAAAGAACTTAAATTGGTATTTTAAAGAGATACAGGTGGAGTCGAGTGCATCGATGGCCTTGATTGAAGTTAAGGCGCTTAAACATCGACGTGTTGAACAAACCAGAAATGCGGCCGCTCCATTGTTATTCTAGTGAGACAAATCGTAAATGACAAGAAGCGAGCGACCCGCTGAACCAGCTAAGAGGAGAAAAATATTTCCTGGTCAGGAGACAATGCGTTCCTTCGGCCTCGACAGACTGCGTAGAGGCCGCGAAACAGACACTCTCAGCGAGGTAACAAACACTTACGAAACTTAAAATTGAAGCAGTAAATTACTGCGTTATCCCAAAACATTCAACACCCACGTTTAAATACCGTACCCTAAAGAGGCGTGATACTGTAAAAAAATATTAGCCGGAGAGTGTATTTACAACTTGACTTCACATGAAGCGAGCGCATCCGAATGGTTCGTCGGCACCCTTCGAGGAAACGAATCACACATGACTTCGTCGTTTAACAAGACGTATTGGAATTCCTTCACGACAGAGGTCAGGAAGGATATTGGCTGACCTGAACAAAGGTTGTTCAGCGGGGCCTTTTTCAGTGGTGCAAGGCACACAGGCAAGAACAGAAACATAAGAACAAAATCTTCGCCATAACGTGAGCATGCATCCAGCCTTAAACAGCTATTTAAATCGAGCGGCAAAGCTGTTCATTTTCACGCCGCGGGAGGCCTAGTGGTCAACGTTCGTGACTGCCACGGAGAAGACCTCGGGGCCACCCCGGTGGCGCAGTGGTCTAAGGCGCTGTCTTCTGACCATTAGCCCTAGTTGCGTCCGGATTCGAATCCCGGTGAAGCATGGATGTTTGTGCTTGTCTTTCGGCACTGGCTCTCAATGTGTTACTTGACTATTTCTATTCAAATTTCTATTTTTGATCAACACTGGCTATTTCTGTGTAAATTGATCATTTGTATCTGTGTCCTGTTTATGTTTGCCTGTTTGTCATGTCTGTACCACAAGGTCCAATAAAACATTTTTTTAAACCTCCAATACAAAAAAAAAAAAAAAAGACCTTGGGTTCGAATCCAGCAGGTGCGAACGCTCGAAACACTAAATATCCGCCGTGTGTCAGATGGGCACGTTAAGCCGTCGGGCCCCGGGTACTGGCCCCCAGTAATAAATATAAGGCGTTTCCCTCCCCCTTTCTACCTCGCTTTCGTATCACCTTCCTATATAATAAAATTTCCTAGCATCCTATTTTTAAGGGTTGTTTAAGAAATGGGGGCCGCCCCGGTGGCGCAGCAGTGGTCTAAGCGATGGCCTCTGATCATTCGTCCGAACGGGGTCCGGGTTCGAATCCCGGTGGGGCATGGATGTTGTGTTTGTCTTACGGCACTGGCTCTCTCCCTTCCCTGGAACCAGTGACCCTAAATTAGGGACGGGCGACTGCTTATAGCCCATTGAGTTGCTTACGGTGGTCGTTAAACCTCCAACCCCCCCAAAAAAAAAAAAAAAAAAAAAAAAAAAAGAAATGGGGTCAGACACACCCTTCCTAAGAACCTCTACATATGGCCTGATCTAATCATTTTCACATAAAATGCTTACGAAATTTCTTCTTAAAATGATTTCCTTTGTACTAAATCCGTAGGCGCCGACTATGGGGGAGGGGAGGTAAGGTGGGTGAACTTGCACTTCCAATAATTTCACTGGGGGGAGGCAGTGCCCACCCAATATTTTTCGTTCTATTTAATTAAATAACCGCTTTGGCTTCATAAGCTCAACTTTACGAAGCCAAAGCGATTAATTTCAAAAAATTAATAAATAACAAAGTAAGTAAAAACATTTTTCCCATATTCAGCATTGTTCATTTGATAAGAAACTGGATTGCCATCCACGTGTTGTGTTTCACATGTTCTCGTGGTACGTGGTAAATGATTAAAACTATTATAAAAATTAAAATAAATGAAAACACAGAAACGTATGATCTCCAAGGTCTTTATTTATGTACACTGCTGGCCACCCAAAATGCAACACCAAGAAGGAAGCATCCGATAGGCCTGAAATTAATTCGCAGCAGCATACGTCGCCCGCGAGAGGAAATGCAAACGATTAGCATTGCAAGGCATATGCAAATCATGTGCGCCCGGACGCCACAGAGAAGCATTATAAGAAGGTGCACAGAAGGCGGGGTGTAAGTGGTGGAATTGTGTTGTGCTGCCGGACCTATACGTGGGAAGCTTCCTGATGCCTCGTCGCAGAATACGGCAGTCATTCCAGCACGTTTCGGAGTTCGACAGAGGACAAATAGTGGCTTATCGCGAGAGCGGTTTATCGTACCGAGACACAGGCGCCCGTGTGGGACGACATCCAGCCACAGTGAGGCGAGTATGGATTCGGTGGGTGCAGGAGGGACGGACGGACCGACATTAGCGTTTGCCGCAGCTGCGGCACACCACCGAACGAGAAGACCGTCATGTTGTGCGGCGGGCATTGACGGCTCGCTCCGCCACATCACGAACGTTAGTGCAGGAATTAGGGTGTGTTGCGCAACAACCTGTGTCAGCACGTACCGTTCGGCGTCGTTTGCAGGAGCGGAGACTTGTTCCACGGCGCCCATTCCTCCGATTACCATTGACGTTACACCACCGACGAGTGCGGCGGCAGTGGGCCGTAGAACGCCGCACCTGGACTACGGAATGACCCGACATTGTTTTCTCCGACGAAATCCCGCTTCTGCCTGCAACACCACAATGGTCGGATCCGCGTGTGTCGGCACCGCGGCGAGAGATTGTATGACGCCTGCATTATGCATCACCATACCGGTCCGTCGCCTGGCGTTATGGTTTGGGGCACAATTGGATATGACACCGGTACCCCTCTGGTACGCATCGCCGGTACACTCAACAGCCACCGCTACATCTCCGACGTTTTGGAGCCTGTAGTCCTCCCTTACCTGCAGGACCTGCCAGCGGCCACGTTTCAACAGGACAATACGTATCCGCACGTGGCACGCATCGTGCAACAATTCTTCACGGCACACCAGGTGTCACTGCTGCCGTGGCCAGCCTGTTCTCCCGATATGTCGCCCGTCGAACACGTCTGGTTGCTGATCAGCAACCGAGTGACCCGGCAAGCACCACCCGCGGCTACGCCTGATGAACTGTGGCAACGTGTGGAAGCAGCCTGGACCGACATACCCCAAGCCCACATCTAAAGCCTCTTTCGTTCGATGCCGCGGCCGTTATTGCCAGCCATGGGGGCCACACGAACTATTGATGTCTGCGTATTCCGCAAGTCGCACGGGCCTGTAAGCTCAATCGTTTCATCTTTGTATCTGTTGTTATGTGTCCAGTAAATGTGGCTTTGCTATCTCGTGTCCTTCTTGGTGTTGCATTTTGGGTGGCCAGCAGTGCATATTTTGCGCTTCTTATTCTTTCAGTAACCGCGCTAATTTCTAATAAAGTGGATCCCACTTAAGAAGTTCCCGCTTAAGAAGTTTTCCCGTTTAAGAAGTTTTATTTTTAGAGTCCCGATTTTTTTTCCGTAGTGCTAATGTTAATTTTTGAAGTTGAGTGTAAGGATTGTTCGGCGCAATGCAATGTGAAGTTGAGTGCAAAGACTGTTCGGCACAGATTGCAGGAATTTGGTCTAAAAGCTAGAATTCCACGAAAAGAGCCATTTTTAACTCTCGAACAAAGGTCGAAAAGATTAACCTGGTCTAAAACCCTTGTTAACTGGACAGCAGAACAATGGGACAGTGTTATTTGGAGTGATGAGACCAAAATCTACCTGTTTGGTAGTGATGGCATAAAATACGTAAGGAGAAGAATCGGAGAAGATTTGCATCCTGATTGCATTACATGTACTGTGAAACACCCAGTTAGTGTTATGATCTGCAGTTGTATGACATCAAAAGGTGTGGGCACAACTTGCGTGATTAATAGGATATAAATGGCCAAAAATACATTACTGAAATACTTGAGCCCAAACTGAAGCCTTCCGCACGTGATCTCTTCCAAGATAAGGAAGCATTTATATTTCAACAGGATTCAGCTCCATGTCATGTTGCTGATGTGTGCAAAAAGTAGTTTCGAGATAATCATATTCCACTTCTGGAATGGGCTGGGAATAGCCCAGGCCTTAACCCCATCAAAAATCTATAGAGCCGACTAAAGAAACTTGTTAGTCAGAAGCAACCCAGCAATAAAGCCCAATTAATAGAAGCAATCTTTCAATCTTGGTGTCACATTATAACAGCTGCAGAGCTAAAAAACTTGGGTCATTCCATGTGAAGGCGTTGTAAGGCCGTAATTAACGCTAAAGGTTACCCAACTAAGTATTAACTGACATGGTGAGAATTGTTGTATATCTCATTTTTTCTATGTGTTTCACTTTTCTTCTTTATTACTGCTGTTTTAATACAAAATCCTTCATAAAAGTTATTGCATTACATTCTTGATGAAATTATCTTTCTATCGATATATAATTTTATGGTACTACTCCAAAATAAAAATAGTGTTATGAGCCATCGAACCTCAAAAATTCACTATTTTCAAAAGGTTTCCACAATTTTGGCCACTACTGTATGTGTTACGGAATGCAATCAGTGGTTGTATAACAATAAAAGATTTCTTAATTTTTTCTAATTTCTCTTCCGGAATTTCCTATGCACTCGCCGATGTTCGCTACTCTCCGCTGCCTTTGGATGTTTCAGATATCCTCTTTATTATCTATTTCTTTAAGCACAACAGTAAACAGTTTCATTTCTACGACCCATTCTCCTGTTAGAGATTTCTTCTATTTTTGAGCGGCATTTTCTCTCTGTTATTCATTGCGCTCCAGACTTTTACGCACTTAGAACGGGTGAACGAAAAAATACTGAAAGCACTGAATTTTTTGGCATGGTATCTCAAAAGACATACTAAGTTAGCACAGGTATGGTATCTCAAAAGACATACTAAGTTAGACATACTATGGTATCTCAAAAGACATACTAAGTTAGAACCTACGGCGCACGAGAAATTTTTATTGGCACACGCCATGCAGTGGCGTCCCTTGATTCTTTAAACCATACCTATAATAAATAAATATCTAATGATTTCATTACTACCAAATGAAACAGCGGTCACTAAGGGATATTTTCGCATTTTCAGTGGCGGGAATAGCTTAGATGATTTCAGTAAAGACTGAGGATGGGGATTGGTTTCAGCTTAATGCCTCTTCAGGAAGAAGAACCCGAAAAGCGAACTGTCACCTTCTCGCTGTTTGCTGAAGAACTCCAGCCAAACAGCGAGAAGATGACGGTTAGCTTGGTTTGTCTAAGATGGAGCGCGAAAGAATGCACCCTAGCTGTAACAGAGAGGGACAATAGTGGACAAGAGAAGAGCGGATAGTTTAACGACCTCGGTAATACGCCCGATCACCTCTCTTTCTCTCTCTCTCTCTCTCTCTCTCTCTCTCTCTCTCTCTCTCTCTCTCTCTCTCTTTGTACCAGTATAGGAAAGGGGACCTGCAATTTTAATCCCTCCGCTCCTTGCGAGAGCCGATGAGAACAGTGAAAAGTGTTAATAGGAGTCTTCTCATTCCGGCTTGCCTCCATCCGGGGCAGTTGGGAGAACTTCTGACGTCGTACGACACGTTTTGGAAATCCTCCCAGACTCAGTGTACACATCAGTATTAGCGTAATAATAGAAGTAAACAGTTGGCGTTGGCTTCACTCTGCTCGTGTTTTTCTTCTGTTCTTTGCGAGGATGAATAATAAATGATAATCTGCTGCTCAAAATTTCCATGGACGCGCGAGAGAATTTTTTAGAAGATTACGGCCAATTTTATCACGCACTTTCTAAAAGGTTTGCCATTTCTGTACTGAAGAAAGTCATAATTCTTTTTATGGAGAACTGATCATGGAAAACGAAACCTATACAATTTTTTTATTTCTTTACCATTACGATAAAAAGAATGGGTCTACTTGGCCTGGCCCGACCCGTCCCGTTGCTTTCTTCTCTAAACTGAAATAAAGGCCCGGCCCGCGGGCCGGGCTCAGGCTTGGCGCCCGTGCAGACCTCTAACCTACGCCTCTGACCACTCAGCCACTGACACAAAATGACTTTTTGACGATCGTGCTCCTCTCAGCACGGAAGAAATCCTAAGATGGTGGAACGACGACTGAGAACATCGAAAGTAACCTCGAAATAACGAAGGTTGTAAATGTTCGAAATTTCGATTTCCCGGCGTCAGGTACGAGACTGAAGGGACTTAGTAAATGTGAGGTTGTTAATCAGATAAATCGCTCCTTTCTGGACAATAAGTTTTAGGGTTGATTTAGCTACACTACCTAAAATGCATTAACAATATTTTAGGGTAGGAGCACCTATGGTACGCATGCCCCAGGTGAAAAGCAAAAAATTTTGGAGGCACGGCGCATGCGGTGCCGTCCCTTGATTCTTAAAACCTCATTCGCAATAAGGAAATAAAAATCTAATATCATTATTTACAAATGAAGCGATTACTACTAAGGGATATTTTCGAATGTCGGTGATAGCTTAGAGAATTTCTGTACAAGCTGAGTGAGGAAATTTGTTTCAGCTAAATGTGTATTTGGAAATGCCCCAAAACGAGTCCTCCATTCAGACAACGAAAAGATGACAGCTCGCTGGGTTAGTTAAAGCAGGATTGCTGGGTTAGTTAAAAGATTCTCCCTGGCTGTAACACGAAGGAACATCAGCGAAGAATGGAGGGTACAATGAAGCCCGCCCGCTCAAAGAAAGGGGAACCAGCTTTTTCACCTCGCTATTTGCGAGCGCCGATGAGAGCAATGGGAAGTGTTCACACGAGACGTCTCACTGCGGCTTGGTGCCAGCTGGACGGTTGTATGATCATGTAACGTCGTATGAAACATTTTGTAATACTCACAGAACCAATGTACACAGTAGTATTTGGTCAATAATAGAGGTAAATGGTGCACTGGTTAAAAATAACACAAGAAGAATACTTCGCTCTGCTTGTATTCTTCTTTTGTTATTTTTGAACGGATAAACAATAATAATAAATGGGTGCTCAAAATTACCATGCGCAAAAGAATTGTTTACGTTTTACCAATTCGGGTGCGCACTCTCAAGAAGATTCACCACCCATGTTTTGGGGCTCCTCCACAATAACAAGAAATTTTAGGGGTGCTTCAAGAGCGCAACCCAAAATACGGAAAGAGTATTTTAGAGTTAGACGAACTTATTGTTCTTTAACTACATAAGATTAAAAAACGCATTTCCAGTGGGCGCGTGGTCGGAGACGCGGGCTTCTGCATAATCGTCCGAGCTGAGTATAGATCGAGCCCTGAATGAAGTACTCCCACCACAAGAGAACGAACTAATCTCCCACCCACATAACCACCCCGAACAAACAGCCCCAAACCAAAGACGGACAACTCTCCATAACATTAGATACTTATGGAGGTCATTAAATCACGCGACAAGAAAACTGATTAATGAGCACAGACATCAGATCCTGGACCGACGTCTCTGTCGATGTTGTTAACAATGCTGCAACAGACATGGCTGGCATTACCTCCAGCATCTGGTGGGAACGTTGCCTCGTCGTGTATAGGCTGTTATTCGCGCTAAAAGAGGGCCAACACGCTATTAGGTAGGTATCTCTGTTTTGTCCATTGAGTGTATTAATGACATCTATGAAAATGCAAAGGTCCCGCAATTAGAGGATACAGCACCAATAAAAGTTGGAAAGGGAGTGTGGCAATTTTACACCATTTCTCTCAAGCTCTTTATTGCTACATTGCAGAATGTCTTTCAGTCATTGAACTGGGAAAACAAAGGGACAAAGTTTAATCCCTTTCATTTTGCTGACGACATAGCCTTTTCTGCAGGTGCCACCTCAGAGCTGCACATGATCCAGAAACTTACCAAAACAGTAAGGAAGAGTGATTAAAGATGAATTAACAGAAAAGGAAATGGTGCAAAATGCTTTTACAAGAACTGAAGAATTAAGGTTTGATGGGGGGAATATTTAGAAGTAACTGATGCCTATATCTACCGTGAGCAACAGATATCAGCCAAGGGTCACCTCGAAGAAGAAAAAGAGACGTATAAAACTTTGTTGGAGTGCATCTGGAAGAAAGACTACAATTTTCCGCAGACAACTCAAAGAAGCGTGGACAGATAGACGCATGCTTGATGTAACCAAGAAAGATAGAAAAAGTATCTCATGGATCAGGAAAATGACATGGTGAATAGATATCGTCCATCCCATGGCCTCAAGTGGCAATGGGCTGCACATCTTGCTAGAATTAACCACCGTAGTCCAACTGAATAACTTAATTACTAGACTGGATACAAAGGCGCAAGAAAAGACCCAAAGAAGGCCACTTGGGATATATGTGGATGAAATTTGACAGCATAAAGTGGCATGGGAGAGAATGGTTCAAGGCAGAGTTGTGGAAGAAACTTGGGGGATGCTTTATCCAACAGTGGATTGAAAACGGAAGATAACTTTGAATGTAGTAGAGCTTCCTGTAGGAAAGAAACATTTTTGATCTTACACTTTTCTTTCCTCGAGGAGGCTTTACTCTAAGCACAATCAAATACCAGGTCCATAGGTAAACGACAAATAAAACACCCAACCTCTAGCAAACCTGAATTGCCACGAGTGTTGGCTAACGCTGAAATGCTAATCTTTAAACAAACTGTACGCAAACACGCAACTGGAAAAGTAGGAAATGTGCCGAAAGAGTTGGAAGTGATGCAATACTCCATTGTGTCCACACCAAGGAGGTTAGAATAATACTTTTGGAGATGCTCTCGTTTCTTAACCGTGAAGCCGCAAGACGTGGGAATTTGACGTTGTTTACATGTTACCTATGTAATTTCATCTGTGTATATTTTGAAATTTCTTGGTTTTTGGTTGCAGAAACCGTGTTAATATCAAACCGGAATAAATCATGCGCCTTACACGAGTGAAGTTTTCAATTTTAATATGATGTTTTGTTTAGAATTCACACTAACGTTCGTGTATTTCAATTTAAAACAAAAATGGGAAAAAGCTTCCAAATAATTATGAATTTTATAAATTCAGCTTTTTCTCACAATCGGCAGCATGATACGATGCAAAATTGGAAACGCTTGCGACGAAAGAAGGCGATTCGGCCAACACAAAATTCATTGCAATAGCCTTGAAAACCATCAGCTTCCCCACACTTTGGCGGCCGTCTATCGCGGTCATAGGCTTCACGCAAAGTGGTACACCTCCATTAACAAGGGCATCTCCGGATATTGTGTTCTAACCTCCGTGGTCCACACTGTTCACTCATTCTTGATCCACACTGTTTTAAGAATTAGTCTCTCATGCAATTCAGTGTATCAGGGGATAATGGTATACGGATCAGGGCCGCATTAAGCAGTTACAGCCTTGGGGCCCACCGTTGCCAAGTACCCAGGCGGCATGCCTGAGAAAATAACACATCAGATAGAAGAAAGAGATTTATAAAAGAGTTTTACCTTTGTCTCGTATGATTTCCACTTAGAAACAGAGGCTGGAAGACGAACGAATTTCAAGACAGTGACTCACCAAAGGTAAAGATTTCATGTGGTTGTGTAACCCCCGCGTCTTCACATTGCATAACAAAAAAATTAAGAAAAATACACAATGCTTAATCACGAGAAAATCCAGGACAAAATCTGGGAATTATGCTTTTAACGCATGTTTTTATCAGGACAATGGAAAATACAGTGACTTATTATGAAAACTCTGCAGATAATGTATTAGTTTGAAGAATGCATGACGTATTAATTATCACAAGCATATTGCGACAGTTTAGTGTTTTAACGGACTTCATAATGATTCCCCGTCATAAGTTCGTTGGGTGCTCACTCGGATGTCTTAACCTAGGGGGCATACTAAGGCCTTTATCCGGCCCTGATACTGTCCAGCAATCGTGTAGGCTTACGTCTTAAATAAATAGATCCCGGTGAGGCATGGATGATGTGCTTGTCTTACGGCACTGGCTCTCTCCTTTCCCTTGAACCAGTGGACCTATATTAGGGACGGGCGATTGCTTATAGCCCATTGAGTTGCTCACGGTGGTCGTTAAAACTCCAATAAAACAGGAAATAGTCTTGCTCGCAGTTAAGTGTATCCAGGGATAATTGATACAGATTCCTTAAGTGTATCCAGGGATAATGGATACAGATTCCTTCCATCAAATAGAGTCCGCGAACGACTTTTCTGTCTGTCAGGAAAAATCCCAGACAGACAGAAAAGTCGTTCGCCGACTTTATTTTGATGGAAGGAATGTCTCAACTCCGTTCCTAGATAAAAAAAAAGTTGATAAATATTAATATTATCTTTCCTAGAAGAAAGGAGAGCACATTACTCTCTTGGAGGAGCCTCGATCGAAGTACCTCGGCCATGTGACCCCCACTTCCGATCATAGCAGGAGCATCGTAAACAGCATCACTAAGTTTTTAGAAGTTAATGGCATTGACTTGAGTTTTCTCATTGCTTCAAGGTGCAATGAAACTGTTACAAATACCGGCAGGGAAAAACGGTGCTATACGCCAACTGGAACTTCAGTTGCAACGTTCTTTGCAGTGGCTGGTGTGCTTGTTCCATTTCAATGAACTTCCATTTCGCTATTTGCCTGATGAACTCGATGGTAAATCAACAGGTCCTACAACTCGTTCAAGAGAGATTGGGGCAACTCTAGACGGCTGTGAAAACATCCCAATAGTTGACTTTGCAGCTAATCATGTAGAATGGACAGAATGCATGAAATAATTGCGGGATACACGTGAAATAAGTACCGACCAGCAGCATTTACTGGAAATCTGCTGCGCCGTGTCCCAGGGAGTCTATGATGTCAGCCTTTCTAGAAGAAATCCAGGACCACTGTCACATTCGCGGTGGCTGACGACCGCTAGCAGAGCCATGCGCCTCTATGTATAGCCACTCAAAACCCATCGCAAACTTTGATCTGTATTGCTAACAACATAATGAAGGTGCCCAGAAGGGACCAAACACTTTTGGAAACTGATCAACTTATCGCGCTTCATGGATTTGAAGTGCAATGTAATCATTCATGCAGTCATCAAGAGAAACTCGTTCTTCAGTCACCCAGAGAATATATTGCTAAGTATGATTGTGGACGAAGGCACCCACGTTAGAGCTCTTAGATGGAGAAGAATAAAAAAGCTAGATAGCAAATGAATGATGTCATAAGAGAATTCAAAGTGCAGCAATTAAATTTGGATGCTAATGAATGTTATGAGATGATCGACTGGACAAAAACACGTCTTATCAAACCACCCCTAACAAAACACATCTCAGACGAAGATGTGGACCGACTAATCGTAACTTCTGCCGCAGCTGGCGAAGAAATAACCAAGTTTTCCTGCCACACGCAAGCTGTGGAACGCTGCGTAAAACTGGTGACCGAAGCAGCTGCCTCGGTGTGTGGATTTGAAGCTAGAGATTCGTTCATAAGAGCAACAATTGCATCACGGCAATTAATGCCACATTTCTCGAGCAAAGCGGATTACCGAACAAAATGTAAATACGTAGAAATAAATTTATGAGCCGGAGGGAGGGTGGGCCGAAATCGAAGTGTAGACACCTCCACGTGGTGAGTTCTGGGTTGTTTCCATATCTGACACTGGAAGCAAACGAAGTGTTACACGCTACACATTGCAAAATAAACACAGTGTACTACACATGTACACGCACGGTGCACTCAGAACAGTGCAATTTCCTACGCATTTTTCCGATGCCCTACATGCCAGGATGCCTTCACCTTGCCTAGGCCTATGGGCCAAATGTGGGAATAAAATGGTGAAATTCGCGTGCAGTGCGGAGGCATAACATATTGATCAACTTCAAAACTTTTTTCACTGTTATTGGAAGCACTAAAGGACACTTTTCAGCGCTAGGGGGTTACTCGATTTCAATTACAAAAACATTCCATCCGTATTTGCTTACGACCCAATGCGGTCGGGAAAACGCAAACTTAGTGTGCCGTGTGGAGACGTACGATATTAATCTATTTAAAATTAATGTCATTTTTTATTTTTGCTGACCTAAATGGCAACATTTCCGCACTAGGCGATATGCAAATTAAAAAAAAAGTTTTTTCGGCTCACCCTATTGTGCTTGACTTACAGCGCTGGCTCTCTCTCCCTTCCCTGGAACCGTGGCCCCAAATTAGGGATGGACGACTGCTTATAGCATATTGAGTTGCTCACGGTGGTCGTTAAAACTCCAATAAAAAATGAAATAGTCTTGTATGCAGTTAAGTGTAGCCAGGGATAATGGTATACTGATTAGCATTCATGTAGGTTTACGTCTTACTGAATTAGTCTTGCACGCAGTTAAGAGCGCCCAAGGATAATGGTATACAAGACATTATGCAGAGATCAGCAATTCTCTTTTTTCCTGACCATTAAAACAACAAAATGCAGTTCACACCGCGTTACAAAGCTTTTGACCGGATTATACAAACAAAATATTCGCTCGTACAATTTTGGACAATAAAGGAAATGCTGTGGTAGTTATCTCTTTACTTAGTTTGTCAGGTTAAGTTTCAGTTCACACAAAAACACCTGAAAAGTGCTTTGGAAAAAAATATTTTTAACGGAAATTTAGGTCGTAAGTCAAAAACGTTTCGTCTTCGTTCATTTCTCTTTATAGCAAAATAAACTCTGAAACGTTAGCCGAATATTGTTAATAGAATATTAAAGAAGTGCTTTTGCAAAGAATATTAAAGAAGTGCTTTTGTTCGATGACACTTAATATTAAAAAATATATTAAGAAGAACGAAAAACATTAAAATATGACCTACACTAAAGAAATAAATCCCTACGTTAAGAAAAAAGTGTTTTTTTTTTATTATTCCAAAAGTGGCACCACCGGGAATTGAGTGCCGTCACATTTGGAATAAATTAAAGTACATGCACAGTTCCAAATATTCAAAACAATGCACTAAAATAAGTTTAAAAGGTACTTGAAATGCAAGAAGTAAGCAAAAATTTTGATTTACTCTTGCATGACAATTAAATGAAATCCCTAAACTGCGCGGAACTGTTCTCTGAATCGGGAACACCTATCTCGTGAAGTCCTCAATTACCTAGAGGAAGGCAAGCACAAAAGTAATGCAACCGCACTCTTCATACCGACCACGACGCTAGAATTTTCTACAATGAGGCGCCTAAACCTAACCATGAACCTACCCAAATCACTTCTGTTCAATCCCATTGGATATAACAACTCTGCCGTTAAAGACCACAAGTTAACCCAAGTTCAAGAGAGAAATTTCAAATCGTATTAATCCAGCTTAGTAGAATAAGCAAACCCTAGAGCCTGTCACAAATAAATGAGAACGAAACAGCTAACACATTCGGGAATTTAGAATTTGCGAACTAATTAATTACCTAAATAGTCTATATAGTCAGTCTACAGAGTTTCAGTTACTTATCAATTGCTAATTTGCATCATCGCAGCTTTCGGCTGTTTCATTTTAATAGCTGCTAAAGAAATGAGTCATTTTCATCAAATCGTTTCCTGTACCTACGCCAGGAAACGATGTTCTTTCTTAACTGATTTGTGCTTCTGTTTTGTTATTCTCTTTTGATTGGAGGTTTAACGACCACCGTGAGCAACTCAATGGCCTATATATAAGCCGTCGCCCGTCCCTAGTTTAGGGCCACTGGTTCCAGGGAGGAAAGAGAGCCAGTGCCGTAAAGCAAACACGATGCCTCAAAGGGATTCGAACCCGGACCCACTTCGGAGAGTGGTCACAAGCCAGCGCTTAGTCCATGGTGCCAGCCATTTTGTTCTGTGGACACAAATATTTCTGCTGTAAATGTCGCCTACGCATGCACTTACCTCTCTACACGATACACACAATTTCCTTACAAGGTAGAAAAGAAAACGTAGGTATCTTATTGATACAATTTTTGAATTTGTATTAAAATCTTACTTTCATCGGGCACCTTTAATCCTCACAAAGTTATTAACGTATATAAACTAATTTTTGCTAACGCTCAGTTAACTCTCTGCATAATGTTAATGCATAATTGTGCTCGTCATTTCTTCAGTGCTTATACTGTTGGGATATTAGGACAAGGGAAAAGTCGTGCCTTCAGAAGAAAGCTGTAACCGTCAAAGCGAGTTTTCATTCTCAATCGTATGGTTTGTTAACAAAGAGGTTATATTACTGGAGACACCACTGGCTCTGACGCCATAGGTCACAGCTAATCTGTGGTGTGACGTCACAAGCAGGCAAAAACCGAACTAAATTATACCGTTGATGAAACAGTAAGCTTGTGTATCATTGATAAAGATTATTGAATTACTCATTTTATCTGTTTATACACTTAGAAGCTTTTGTTCCATTGGTTTCAAAGCAGCTTCTTTACTGCGGCTGCATCGTGCCTGCTCATGACATCATTTGCAGCACGGACGGTGACTTATGGCGGCCAATGCTGCGTGGATAGGAGTGGTGTCTCCAGTAATATAACCTGCTTGGTTAGAATAGATGGAGTAAGGATGACGTCACGAACTTGAAGCACTTTGAGCAGACAACTCATCGAGCTTGATGACTTTAATGCTTAGTCGTCTCACCAACATGGCGGCAGAGGATATGGCGTCATGATCGTGACGCTTCGGTGGCTTCACTTTGATTACACGAGGGGAACGGCTGGCCCCTAACTCCATCTCTTCTTACCTCCTTGGTTGTTAAAACCTTTTGGCGGTTAACTGAAAGTCAAACAAAAATAGTTCCTCCCCAAAGAAATCAAATTTCAGATCGTTCAAAACATGCATTTTGTTCCGAAGGCCTTGAAAAACTAATAAGAGAAGTGTTCTTGCTCTGTCCACAACAGCAGAAAACCGACAGCGGTGCTGAATGCCCTACATCGAAAGAAAAGGGAGTTTAATACTGGGATTTTGGTGGTGTAAAAGTTTCTTTCAGCAGGATACCATCATATTCTGTGGAAGGGTAAAAAGAAATGATGTAATATAAACATATTATCTTCACTCTCAGTTACTGATGTCACAGCAGTCCCATGCTTTCCTCATAATAAGTCAGTTCGTTTCTTACATTAAACAAATGATATGGTAAGCATGAACTGAAAAGAAAGAACATGGATTACAGTGGTATGTCGTAAATTCTCGGTGAGCTTTCTTGGTTTAATGGTGGCTTATTTGTTGGCACAATGTCGTATATAGCTTTCTTTCCACAAATGTTTCAATTACCACGCTGGTCTTTGTTGAGCATGTTTGTCATTCCATTTGTTTTTCCATCTTTCATTCACTTCCTACCTAAAGAAATTGTAATTCAGTCAGAGGGCAACAAGGGATTGTGGAATTTGTTTCACCAAAATTTTTTGCTATGTACAACTGAGTTCTATTTGGAA
This sequence comes from Macrothele yani, assembly GCA_039090855.1. Lineage (NCBI taxonomy): Eukaryota > Metazoa > Arthropoda > Arachnida > Araneae > Macrothelidae > Macrothele > Macrothele yani. The sequence continues at coordinate 18,706,050 of CM077003.1, read as the reverse complement.
TGCCATGGTATTTTAACGAGAAAATTCTCCGTGGTAAAGTTTTAAAATGGGGTCTCGAAACTCCCATGCGTATAAATTTTAACAAAGCTCCCGTATGAATTTACATCCTGTACGTCAATAACATATGAAGGAAGTGGAAGAGCTTATACCACAAGAAATGCCAAAAATGAACGGTGCATACACGTAAGTGTTTCAGTACGCATGCTCCCAGTCACTACAAAATGCATCCAAGCGCGGTACTGGGTTTCTGTCAAAAAACGAATGGAACGAGGGTTTTATGCACTTTTTCAAACAATAAGGTTATTGTTGTGTTCATTTGTTGCGCAATGGAAATTAATTGTTGTGAAGATGTGCATTTGTTGCGCAATGGAAATTAATTGTTGTGAAGATGTGCATTTGTTGCGCAATGGAAATTAATTGTTGTGAAGATGTGCAGCTGTTGCGCAATGGAAATTAATTGTTGTGAAGATGTGCAGCTGTTGCGCAATGGAAATTAATTGTTGTGAAGATGTGCAGCTGTTGCGCAATGGAAATTAATTGTTGTGAAGATGTGCAGCTGTTGCGCAATGGAAATTAATTGTTGTGAAGATGTGCAGCTGTTGAAGACCTGTAACAATTTCATAGATGACAGAGAGCAGTGTTGCATTCAGAGAGTTTTTTCCGGGGAGGGGCAATTACAAATTTTGAGGGGCTGAAACTTTTTGACTGATTATATACATGTAATTATCACAATTTTGTTATACACTGCTGGCCTCTCAAAATGCAACACTGTCGAACTCCGATACGTGCTGGAATGACTGCCGTATTCTACGACGAGGCATCAGGAAGCTTCGCACGCACAGGTCCGGCAGCACAACACACTTCCACTACTTACACCCACCCTTCTGTGCACCCTTCTTATAGTGTTTCTCGGTGGCTTGCCGGGCGCACATGATTTGTATATGCCGTGCAATGCTAATCGTTTGCATGTCCTCTCACGGGCGACGCATGCTGCGAATTTCAGGCCAATCGGATGCTTCCTTCTTGGTGTTGCATTTTGGGTGGCCAGCAGTGTAGTTTATGAGAAATTAAATTTCTAAATTTCACAAAATTCTCTATTTCGCGAAGGGATCCATTTAAAAAAAACGATATATGGCAATCTATAAATCATAACGCTTTGCAAATTTAGCAGCATAAACTTACAACTATAATCCCTTTTTTACAAAAAAAAAATTTAAGAAAAAGTCATTTTCTGATCTTTAAGCATTTTTTTAAAAACGCAAAAAAAAAAAAAAAGAAAAGAAACGAATGGCTCCTCTTTATTGCTCAAAATGTTGGGAAAAGAACCCCGAACAAAATATATACACGTACAAAATAAATATAGTAACAAGAAATGGGCGAGAACAAGGTGATCGCCTGAATTAAAAAACAAATAAATACAATATAAAATTTGTGAAAAAGCGGGCGCTCGCAGGCTGCCCAGTTTAACAGTAGTAAAAAATATAAGTCAATGAGTCCATTGGTGACAATAGAAATAAGATGTGTCTGTGAATCAACCGAAAAAAAAACAGACGGTAAAGCAGTAAGAGTTCAAAGGTAAACAATTTCAAAACAAAACGCGAATTCAGTAGTAAAAGTAAGTCTCGCACTTGGGCAGAAAAGTAGACACAGAACACTAATGAAGAACACTGATGATGGAATAAAAACACAGTAGTGGAGAGCCGAAAGTTAAGCCAGCAGTTCCACGACATTTTCGACGACTTGGAACCAAGGCTGATGTGGTGACCATATAGACATGAAGTTTGGAACAGTGTTATTGGCTTGTGCAATGTCAAATTCGAGTTGTAGTCTGACTGTAACGGAGTGACGATATCTGCGGCAGAGGAAACGACGAGCTGTGTGATAACGGCGGAGGGAAGGTTGATCGACGCTGCGATGATAGTACAGATAGATTGTATACTTCGCTTGTAGAATTAGGAAGGAGCATACATGATTATGCGTGGGAGCCGACGGAAAGTGGTGACGTAACACAAGATAATGTGACATGGTGTGAAGGTGAGCACAAACTTTTTGAAGGAGAGAGAACATCAGTGAGAACAATTGCTGTAACATCAGACACAAGAAGTATGCATGATGAACATCTCCGAGGGTTAAACAAAAAAAAAAACAAAGAGGTGAAGTCAGATGACGAAAACGGTGAAGAGTTCGAGGAGTCAGTAGGCGGCGATGAAGATGTAACCAATGAATGTCACAAGCTTTTGGAGAGGCGAGAGAAGTATGACAGTCTGTCCAGGTGGCTGGCAAATCTGAAGATGGTACATTAGGAATAGGCATTGGTTCAAGAAAATGTGTTAAAAATGCTGATAAAGAAGCTTGACAGTAACCTGATGAGGACGGAAAGGAATATCATTGAGATACACAAGAAAAGGAAGGCTATGAGGCGCTTAGGGTTGCGAGATAAGTCCATGTTGATCTGCGAGGAGAGGATAGAGTCGACGAATACTGACTTGAAGTAATCGAAGCTGAGAACGATGAATGGGCGAATCCGAAAGAGGAGGAGTGATCTGGGAGAGCGATTTCCAGCGAAGGTTGGAATCCACGAGTTGAGAGACCCGCACCACGCCACTGGTGAACCAGGTGGAGAAGTGCAAATATGAAGAAGCAGAGGAACGGATAGCAGAAGAAAAGAAGAGAGGTTCCGCAAGGAGATCGTTAGTAGAGGCAGGGGAAGGCGAATAGGATATAAGGAACGCCAGAGGGAAAGAGCGGATCTGTAAAACTCAGGGATATGGCTCGGAACGAGAGGAAAGAGGTCCATGCGGAGAAAAGTTGAGACAGTGAGGTGGGGACTTCGAGGAAAGAGAAGCGTGTCGACAATGGTTTGAGAAGAAGAAGGTTGGAGAGAGAAATTCCGAAGGAAATTTTGAAGGTGGAAAGCTTTGAACTTCAGAGAGATATCGGAGAGAGAGAGACCACCAAAAGAAATAGGAAGAACGAGAGTGGAGTGCTGCACCCAATGAATGGCATTCCAGACGAAATTAGTGAAGGTACGTTGAAGTTCGCGAAGCAAAAGCTGCGGAGGAAAGTGCGCAATCCAAGCATGAAAAAATGATGGTTGGAGAAAGGTGTTGAGGAGGTAGGCACGGCTGAGGAACGACAGAAAAGGCTTGAGACGGTAAAAAGGTGCTAGGCGGCGATTGACCCTTTGAACCAGGGGAGTCCAGGTAGCAGCGGCGACCGCAGAGGGGTCTCCAATGTAGACTCCGAGGAATTTTGGCAACACTTGAAGACCAGCGGGCACCCCATGGGCGTTCAGCGCGGATCGTCCACGACCCAGCCCATAATCCAGAGCATTTATCCATGTTGAGTGAAGAACCAGAAATCGCAGCATATTCAAGATAGGTATTTCGAAGAGTTCCGAATGCTCCCTCAGAACGGATGAAGACTGTTAAGTCATCTGCGTATGCCGAAAGAACTGTGTGGTGGTGACGGGTTCACGCAACTCCTCGCGGAACTGAGGAAAACAAACGAGAACGGAGACAAATCAAAAGCGGTTCAAAAGAGAGAGCAAAGAGTTAACCCGACAGGGGGCAGGCCTGCCGGATCCCACTAGCGAAAGGAATAGCAGAGGTGAGAAATGCTGAAGTACGAACACGAAAGAAGGTGTGAGAGTAAAGATTGGAAAGCGCCAAACGGAAGGAGGAAGGAAAACCAAACTGGCGAAGTACAGTGAAGAGATATGAGTGGTTAATTGAATCAAAAGCTTGACGCTGGTCGATATTGAAAATTGCGAGAGGTTCAGAGAGTCGAGAAGCAAGAGAGTATAAGTTACGAATGACAATGATGTTAGAAGCAATTGAGCGAGAAGGAACAGTGTAGGTCTGATCAGGATGGATGATGTGCGAAAGAACTGGATTAAGGCGAAGAGCAAGAACTTTGGCAAAGATTTTGTAATCGGTATTTAGAAAAGAAATAGGCCGCCAGTATGTCAAGAGTTCAAGGTTGCCAGATTTTGGAATAAGGCGTAGTAGAGCAAAGGAAAAAGCTGATGAAGAAAAGGAAGACGAAGAAAAAACGAAGTTAAAGCAGGCAACAAGAAGAGGAAGAAGAGTTGGAAGAAAAGCCTTATAAAAGGAAAAAGGAAGACCGTCTTCACCTGGTGAGGAACGATCATTAAGACTGAAAACAGAAGAACGAATTTCGGCTGGTGAGATTGGAGCACTGAGCGAAGAAAAGAAACATTGAGGGACTTGAGGAAGATCGTGAAGAAGTGGAGAGGAATCAGCTGGAGGCATCTGAGTAGGTTGAAAACGACCAGAAAAGTATGAATGAGTATGTTGGCAGATGAGGGAGGGGTCCGCCGTGGTAGATCCATCCGGAAGGGAAAGATAAGCGATGGTATTGTATTTAGTTCGATGTTCTTCAAGATGACGAAGACTCTGAAGGGGATCACCATGAAAGTGAAGAAGGGTGAACTTCAAGCGAGTCAGAGCAGATTTAGCCGATGATTGGAGGCGTTGATGAAGCCGGGCTTGCAGGATTTCAAAGTTAGGATCGGTGTGCGAGGTAGACTGAAGAGAACGGCGGATTGAATCTATGTCCATAAGACGATTGGTGCGAACAGAAAAACAAAAGCGTTTAGCAAACGCAGTAATGGAATGCTTGGTGGAGAGCCACAAAGCTGCCGGGTCAACAGTGGAGGAAAGTTGATTGACTGATTGCGCAATAATGGAATTGACATGAGAAATAAAAGTTGGATCTTGCAGGCAGAAATCATGAAGGGTCCAAACCATTGGGTGACTGACACCAGTGGAGGGAAGATGAAATTGTAGAACGACTGGACGATGGTCGGAGGAAACAGCTGGAGCATGTGAAACAGAAACAAGGGAAGAACGCAAAAAACTGTAAACATAAAATCGGTCCAAACGTGCAGCAGCGTTGGAGGATCCTGCAGGAGAAAACCAGGTGAAATCACGGGTCACAGGATGGAGAAGGCGAAATGCATCTTGGAGATCAAAATTAAAGACCAGTTGAGTGAGTTGCGAAACCAGAGAAGAGCGGAAATCTTGAGACCCATCACGATCGTAAAGAGGTTGCAGCGTACAGTTAAAGTCACCAGCCATGATCACAATTTCAGAAGACGGAATCTCAGCGAGAATTGTAGTAACATGAAGAAAGAGGGATGTAGCTTCTGAATCACTACGAGGAACGTGGAAATTTAACAAATGAAAACGGGTAGAAAGGAAGCGAAAAGAAAGGTATTGAAAAATCCCGAGCAGGCTCTGTGACTCAACAACGTCAGACAGAAACGGAAGAAAACGATTATGAATGCCAATTGCGGTGCCGGACCCCAAATGGGCACGGAAATTGTGAAAAAAGACAAAAGGCCAGCGTCGCCAGCGGGAAATGTCTGTTAAAGGAGAACAGTTTCTTTCTGCAGGAGAATGATGTTAGCTTTAAGATAACGAATATCTTCGAAGACAAGAGCATTAGTTGCCGACGCAGCAAAGCTTCGGCAGTTGAAACTAACACAAATCAGTTGGGATATCATGAACAGGCTGTAGATGGTTTTCGAGTTCAGCTGAGAGCTTCTTCAACAGGTATGAAAGACGCCGCTGAAACTGGGCAGCATCAATAGGAAGAGTTATATTTCTCAAAAATTCATCAAGTAATTGAAGTTGTTGAAGCATTTCAGGTAACCTATTTAACTTGGATTGAATACACGGGATTGTTAGCAATTTACGTTTTTTAGGGTGTTGAATTAGTTCAAGAAGTTCGGTGTATGTGAGCGGTTGCACTGGAACAGAACAGTCTTTGAAAAGAGTTGAAAGTTTGGTTATGGTGGGAAAAGAAGAATCATCTTCAACATCCGAAGCAACCGATGCTGATTCACTTAAATCAGCAGCAACATCCATATCATCTTCAGTAGGGAGGCATGCGAATCTGTTTGTTGTACGAAGTGGAGAAAAAAATTCTCCACGCCAGGTGAGGTTCCAGAGGAAGTGGCAGAAGATTTGGTCCAAGAACGCCTTGAGCGTCGCGAACGCTTTGGAGAAGACTCCGCAGAATTTGGGTGTTTCCCGGAAGTTTTGGGTCCAGAGGAACCCTCAGAAGAAGGAAGAGGTGGAAATGAGATGTCGTCAATGACAGCAGATTTGAACAGTTCAGAAGCAGACGTTTGAATTTGCGAAACAGGCTGTAAAACGGGTGCCAATTTTTTGCACGGTGGTGGCGCTTGAGTGCTGGGCAATGAAGACGCAGAAGTTTTGAAGGAAAGCAGCTGTTCGGAATTGAATAGTAAAGACGGTTCAGTGTTTGGCAATAACTGCGTAGTTGTTTTGAAAGATAGCGCCTTCTCGGAGTTGTATGGTAATGGCAGTTCTGAAACAGGTAAAGATAACGACATATCTGCAGTCATGGAAGGAGCAATTAGCAGAAATGGTGACGTGGTTGACATAGGAGCAACAGTTTGTTCAGTAGTAAGGGAGGAAGAAGTGGAAGATGGAGGTGCATCGTGAACCTTCATCGAAGGGACAGCACCAGAAGCAGGTGTGCGCTGAGGGCACTCAGAAACCAGGTGTCCCTCAGCTCGGCACCGGAAGCACTGGACACCAGCAAATAAGTTGAAAACGTATGTTCGTGTGTCCGTAACAAGTTGCAGAATTGTGGGGCGGTAAGAAATGGCTTGGTCAGTGGGGAAAATAACACGATATTGGCGACGACCTCCTTGCACAAAGTTGAAAGGAGAGTCTCTGGCAGCAGCTGGAAGAAATTTTGTCTCTCCCACTACTCGACCAAGAGTGCCGAGTGCAGCAACAAGTAAGTTGTCAGGAATAGCAGTAGGCACAGGAGATAATGTCACTGTGATCGGGCGCTGTGCAGAAGCAACAGGTTGCAAGTGAAAGGAGCCAATATCAATGCCTGTAGCAAGAACGGTGTCGGTGGCTTTTTGGTGAGCAAAATGAACGACAACACCCCCTCCAATGCGAATGATTGAAACGATGCTTTCCTTGGGAACAACTTTATCCAAGGCCTCCAAATAGAGGGGGAGGGGGTGTCAAGAAGAGACGGAAAATACACACTTAATAACAAAGCTGAGGAAAGTTCTTTACCTGCTGGTGAGTCGTCAGAAATCCGAATCTTGAGAACTTTATCTTCTCTAGAAAATTCTGGTTGCATAGAAAGAGGTGCATGAGATTGGTTTGGAGCGGGCAGTCGCAGCATACAAGCGTGGAGGAGTAGCAGCCATGGCAGCAGAACGTGACGCGGCACCCAGGATATGCAGATTAGGACGAAGAACATTCGATGCAGAAACATTAGGACGAAGCACATTAGAAGCAGAAACACAATTAGAAGTAGACAAATCCACACTTGAAGAGGTCATAGTTGTCTCACAAGCGGTCGATGTAGCCAAAGAAAATCCAGCAGAGACAAAATCAGCAGACGGAACTTGGGAAGCAGCCATCATGGCCGCTAAGCCGAACAACACAACACTGTCTTCATAAGGTATTTATTGCTCAAAATGTTAGGTATAAAAAACGCCTGTACAAAATATGAACAAGTACAGAATACAAAACAGTAACAAGATGTGGGAGAGAACAAGGTATACGCAAGCATTTAAAAAAACAATAACAACAGTGTAAAGGGTGTGAAAAAGAGGGCGCTGAGAGGCTGCCCAGTTGAACAGCAGTAAAAATAAAAGTCTATTAGTCCGTTGATAACAATAGTATTAAACTGTGTCTAAGAGTTCGCCGAAAACTAAACAAAAACAGACGGTAAAGCAGTACAAGTTCAAAGGTAAGCAATTTCAAAACAAAACGTTTATTTAGAAAAAAAAAAAAAAAAACTCAGTCAGTTGGGAAATCATGAACAGGCTGTTGATTTTTTTCGAGCTCAGCTGTGAGCAACTTCAGCATGTACCACAGACGATGCTGAAGCTGGGCATCTTCAGGGGGAACGGAAACGTTAATCAAAAATTCACCAAGCAATTGCAGTTGTTTAAGCATTTCAGGTAACCAATTTAACTTAGATTGAATACACGGGATTGTTAGAAATTTGTCAATCCTAGGGCGTTGAATTAGTTCAAGAAGTTCAGTAAATGTGAGCGGTTGCATTGGAACAGAACAGTCTTTGAACAGAGCGGAAAGTTTGGGAATGGTGGGAAGAGAAGAATCATCTCCAACAACATCCGAAGCAATCGATGCTGATTCACTTAAATTAGCAGCAACATCCATATCATCATCAGTAGGGAAGCAAGCGAATCTGTTTGTTGTACGAAGTTGAGAAGAAAAATTTTCTACGCCAGGTGAGGTTCCAGAGGAAGTGGCAGAAGATTTGGTCCGAAAACGCGTAGTGCGACGCGAAATCCTAGGAGAAGACTCGGCAGAATTTGGGCGTTTCGCGGCAGTTTTGGGTCCAGAGGAACCCAACGAAGTAGGAAGAGGTGGAAATGACATGTCAACAATGAGAGCAGATTTGAACAGTTCAGAAGCAGCTGTTTGCACTTGCGAAACAGGCTGTGAAACGGGAGGCAATTTGTTGCTTGGTGGTGGCGCGTGAGAGCTGGGCAATGATGACGCAGTAGTTTCGGAAGAAAGCGGCTGCTCGGAGTTGAATGGAAATGGCAGTTCAGTGTTTGGCAATAACTGCGTAGTTGTTTTGAAAGAAAGCGCCTGCTCGGAGTTGTATGGTAATGGCTGTTTAGTGCTTGGCAATAACTGCGTAGGAGTTTTGAAAGACAGCGGCTGCTCGGAGTTGAATGGCAGTGGCGGAACTGAAACAGGTGAAGACAACGAAATATCTGCAGTCATTGAAGGAGCAAATAGCAGAGATGGTGACGTGGTTGACATTGGGGAAACAGTTTGTTCAGTAGTAAGGGCGGAGGAAGTGTATGATGGAGGTGTGTCACGAACCTTCAACGAAGGGACAGCACCTTGCGCAAGTGTGCGCTGAGGGCACTCATAAGCCAGGTGTCCCACAGCTCTACACCGGAAACACTGGACACCAGCAAATAAGTTGAAAACGTATGTTCGTGTGTCCGTAACAAGTTGCAGAGATGTGGGGCGGTTAGAAATGGCTTGGTCAGTGGGGAAAATAACACGATATTGGCGACGTCCTCCTTGCACAAATTTGAATGGAGAGTCTCTGGCAGCAGCTGGGAGAAATTTAGTCTCTCCCACTACTCGACCAAGAGTGCCGAGGGAAGCAACAAGTAAGTTGTCAGGAATAGCAGTAGGCACAGGAGATAATGTCAGTGTGATCGGGCGCTGTGCAGAAGCAACAGGTTGCAAGTGAAAAGAGCCAATATCAAGTGTCGGTGGCTTTTTGGGGAACAAAATGAACGACAACACTCCCTCCAATGCGAATAATTGAAACGATGCTTTCCTTGGGAACAACTTTAACCAAGGCCTCCAAATAGAGGGGGAGGGGTGTCACGAAGAGACGGAAAATACACACTTAATAACAAAGCTGAGGAAAGTTCTTTACCTGCTGGTGAGTCGTCAGAAATCCGAATCTTGAGAACTTTATCTTCTCTAGAAAATTCTGGTTGCTTTGAAAGAGGTGCATGAGATTGGTTTGGACGAGCAGTCGCAGCATACGAGCGTGGAGGAGTAGCAGCCGTGGCTGCAGAACGTGACTCGGCATCCAGGATATGCAAATTAGGACGAAGAACATTCGATGCAGAAACATTAGGACGAAGCACATTAGAAGCAGAAACACAATTAGAAGTAGACAAATCCACATTTGAAGAGGTCATAGTTGTCTCACAAGCGGTCGATGTAGCTAAAGAAAATCCAGCGGAGATAAAATCAGCAGACGGAACTAGCATTTGAACTTGGGAAGCAGCTATCATGGCCGCTAAGCCGAACAACACAACACTGTGTGCTGCAACTGCGTCACACATAAGAAACACAAAATAACGAAACAGAAGGCACACACACTCACTTCAAGTGAGGCAAAACGGTGAAAACACAACACAGTCAACACGAACCACTAACGCAGACGATAAATTCACAGGAAAAAAAAAAACATTTTTTTTACAGACGCAAAGGAAAGAAACGAACGGCTCGTCTGTCTTCACGATAACCATAGAGAAATGTTCTGTTCCCGTGACATGCTGCCATGGTGACGCAGAGAATTTGTTATGCACAAATGTTGGAATGCATAATTATGGTTTTGTTTTAGAAAATATTAAGTATTCCAAGTTATAAAATGAAGCTATTTTAATCGATGTTCAAATTTTCATCCTTGGAACGCATTAATTGTGAAGAAAATGTGTACAGGTTTTTCCCTTGGAAGTATAGGAAGCAAAATTACTTGTCGTCCACCTTAAACAACTGAAATAGCTTTACCAACAAAACATATGCATAACAAATTCTCTGCGCCACCATGGCAGCAGGTCATGGGACCAGAACGTTCCTCTGTGGTTATCGTGAAGACAGACAAGCAGTTCCTTTCTTTCCTTTGCGTCTTTAAAAAATGCCTAAAAATCAGAAAATGACTTTTTCTTATTTTTTTTTTTTGTAAAAATAAGATGATAGTTGTAAGTTTATGCTGTAAAAATTGCAATGCGTTGTGATTTATAGTTTGCCATACATCAGGTTTTTTTTAACGGATCCCATCGCGAAATAGAGAATTTTGTGAAATTTAGAAATTCAATTTCTCGTAAAATAAATCGAAATTCAAAAAAATGGCGACCAGGTGCAAAAATTCGGTCACGGAACTACATACTTACAAAGTTTCGTTATTCTGTTGCTCTTAGTGTGTCCGAAACGCGACCTGATAGCACTTTTTCGCTTACCTTAAGTTTGAAAAACAATAGCTCTTGAAGTATCGCCAGAATCGAGAAACGGTTTATTTCAGCGTGTTCTCCAAACATTTCTCTACAAACGATGTAAATTTCATACTTTTGTGTTCAATACGTTTTGCGCTGAGAGCTAGGAAAGCAAGAGTGTCGCGAAATTTCTATAACAGCGGCGGTAGTTACTTTTTTTTGGAATAGAGAGATATGGTTTGTTGGTAAAGCACTAAAGCTATCTCAAGTAATTTTGCTTCCTATACTTCCAACGGAAAAATGTCTGTTCACATTTTCTTTACAAGTAATGCGTTCCCAAGGATGAAAATTTGAACATCGATTAAAATAGCTTCATTTTATAACTTGGAATACTTAATATTTTCTGAAACACAACCATAATTATGCAATCCAACATTTGTTTGTCTACTGACGTCATCAAAGTACAGGTCGCGCCATCTTTTTTCTGGTTCCAACACCACCAAAGGGGAAGTTATTGATTTTTAATATAATTATGGTTATGTTTTAGAAAATATTAGGTATTCCAAGTTATAATATGAAGTTATTTTAATCAATGTTTTCCCATTGGAAGTATAGGAAGCAAAATTACTTGACGTCCACCTTAACGGTTTAGCATAACAGTTTACGGAAATGCTTTTTGGACCGCTTTTGTTTTCCTTAGTGGTAAATTTAGTAAGTGCTATAAGTTCAAACGACAAAAGTCCGACCTTTCAAAACTTAACGACAGTAAAAAAACTCTGAAACTTCGGAATAACAAGCCTTATTTGCTTAGACTTGCAATAAAAAGTTGAAATTTATATGAATTTCCAGTTTTTATTTCATCTGATATACTTGGAGATCGGGATGCAGAGCCCGAGCGCTATTCTGGAAACGAGCGTAGCGATCCTAGAGGCGCAGCCCCTAGTTCTTATAAAAATTCTTAAAATTTCTTATATGTTCGTCCGATTTAAAAAAAATTCCTTTTGCATTGGGAATGTTGAAATGTAAGAAAGATGATCCTTGCATTCCGTTTTTTTTTTTTTTGTTTTTTTACCGATGCACAACTTCGCCACTAAAGAGCGTAAAAGCAGATGATATCGAATTCAAACTACATTGTATTCCTTATGTTTGCTTCTAAACATCCAATAGAAAATATTCTTTTTCCTTTCGATGTCATTTATATGGAAAACTATTTTACGTATGGTCTCTTTTTCAAGTAATGCATAGATTTTCTACTAGGGGGCTAAATGTAAATTGCGTTTTCCCCGATATCTCTGCATCCAATCTTTACCGAAAATTAGAAATTATATGTTTTGCAAATAATTTCCAATCTTTACCGAAAATTAGAAATTATATGTTTTGCATATAATTTCTAATTTTCGGTAAAGAATGGTTTGGCCACCAGGGGTGTAGGAGTTTGTTTATTTCCGCTTCTAATGCATTTGCAGCAAAATATGAGCTTCTGAAAACTCGATTGAAGAAATTCTTTCATGGATCGATCCGATACTTCTCACCTCGGAAAACCTTTTGCAAATACCTCCTGCTCAAGATGAAGATAGTGCATAGCTTTTCCTCCAGGGGACGCAGATGTATATATTATTTTTGTTGATATCTCTGCTTCTAGGAGTCCGATTTGAAAAGTTATTTCTTTGTTGGGGAACGTTTCCGGTGCGAAATGTTTTTCATATAATATCAAATTTTTCATAACGCACTAGTGTGTTACTGGAGGAAGTAAGATACCATTTTCGTTGACAGCAATACCTGCGGTCCTAAAAACCCCATTGAAAAAATTATTTTTCGGTTATATATTACTATTAACTATGAAAACTCTTTGTGTAGATTTTCATCCCAAAATAAGGCAAAATTTTGCTGCTAGGGACTAGGGTGCGCAAATCTTTAATCTGTTTTTCTCAATATTTCTGCTACTAAATGGGAGATTAAAAAAATGTTTAACACCGGATATCATTTACCTTGGGGGACAATTTAGGTTTGTATCTGAGTTCTGTAGTTCACAGTTCTGTCGGCAGGTGATGTTTGTGTAGTTCTGTTTGATGCCGTATCTCCGCTTGCTGCTTTTAAAAATGTTATATATAAATTTCTTTCTTTCTTTTTTTTTTTCTTTACTGTATGCTATTTACTACAATAAAGATGTAGGGCATTATCCTTTTTAGATAATTCACAGATTTTCCGCTAGGAGGCGTAAAGAACAAAACATTTTTCTCTCTATCTCTGCTTCTGGGAGACATATTTGAAAAGTTCCTTTTCCTTAGCATAGCTTTTGCCATGAAGGATATTTTTCGCCTACTTTCAACTTTTCATTATGAAAAATTCTTTCGCCAGAAGCGTAGAGTTATATCATGTTTCCTTTGACATCTCTTCTTTAACTGTTGGATTTGAAAATCTCTGTCACTGATACCTCCTTCTGCTGTGAGAAACTTTTTGTGCGCCATTTGTTAATTTAACATACCTTTTAGCCACTGGTGTAAGTAAGAAGCGATTTTTATTTCTACATGTTAATCGATTGAAGAAATCCGGTTTATTTTTTTCTTTCTAACCGGTTTCATTGACTTTGAATAAATTTGTTGAATTTTATTGGCCTCGGAAAGGATTCAAGAGATGTGCTCATTACAACTGAAATTTCAGTGTCATCTTTCTTGTTTAGATATATGAAAGAATTATTTGGGATTTTGCTGCCTCTATCAGCTCGATTTGAAATATCCTGATAGAGGCAGCTCGATTTGAAATATTCCTTTTGAAATATCCTGATAGATGCAGCTCGATTTGAAATATTCCTTTTTGAAATATTCCTTGATTTAAAATATTGCTTTTGAAATATCCTGATAGAGGCAACTCGATTTGAAATTGTTAGTGTAAGTAAAAAAACTAAGAAATGATTTGCAACGGTAACTATGTTCATAATCGGCAGACTCAATTGAAAATTTGTCGTTAATTATTTTTGACTAAACACACAACTAAAACGCTATCGTAAGTTGACTGATAATACTAAACATTAAACGAATGAGTTATTGAACAACAACGAGGTTTGCTTTCTATTTAGTCTGTTTTAAACAGTCTTACCATGATATTTATATATATATATATATATATATATATATATATATATATATATATATCCCTTTGGGAGTTCACACAAATCGGTTTATTCCAGCGATAGTCCTTTTAACATCATAAAACATGTACTCTTTTAGAGCACTTTTGTAAGAACAACAAATATCGTGTTCACGCACAGCGAAGGGACGCCATCATCACCTCTCAATTGTCCAGGGTCGTGATCCCTTAATTCTTTGCAACGCACCGATGGCTGGCTGCATCGGCGCAACTAACACTCGCAAATGTAAACAAACTTGCAGCAGGTGTTCGATGAAAAAATAAAAGAAACGAGCAAAGGACGCTAACATCCAACAGAAATATTCCTTTTTGAAATATTCCTCGATATGAAATATTCCTTTTGAATAATCCTATTAGAGGCAGCTCGATTTGAAATATTACTTTTGAAATATCCTGATAAAAGTAGCTCGATTTGAAATGCTTTTCCACAAAAGGAATATTCCTTTTGAAATATTCTGATAGAGGCGAGCTCGATTTGAAATATTCCTTTTTGAAAAATTCCTTGATGTAAAATATTGCTTTAGAAATATCCTGATAGGGGCAGTTCGATTTGAAATATTGCTTTTCTACAAGAAGAATATTTCGAATAGAGCTGCCTCTATCAGCTCGATTTGAAATATTCCTTTTGAAATATCCTGATAGATGCAGCTTGATTTGAAATATTCCTTTTGAAATATCCTGATAGAGGCAGCTCGATTTGAAATATTCGTTTTGAAATATCCTTATAGAGGCAGCTCGATTTAAAATATTTCTTTTCAAATATCTTGATAGAGACAGCTCAATTTGAAATATTCCTTTTGTGTCGGACTGCTTTCATGGTGAAAAGTGTTTTGCATGAAATGTTTAATTTTTCTGAACGCACAAGACGTGTTGGTGAATTTGTATTTACGGTAATTACAGGCACGCATTTTATTTGTGCTGTCGGACCTTTGCGTGGGCTAGTTTTACTTTTACTATAAAGTACAGCAAGTTTAAAGCGGCGGTCATTAGTTTTTTCCAATGTAGAATGGTTTATTTTCATCAGAAGAAGAAAAATAAAACAAAAAGAATTTTTTATCTATGAGTGTTTGCCAATGTTTCATCAGTAGTGGCAGGTTTCTGGTCGGTACTGCCGAGGTGAGAGGGAATTATTTTGGCGTAACTTTCGTAAAACCCAGCTGCTATGTCAAACTTTCTGTCGGCGATGCTGTCCTGAAAAAGAAGTGGCCTGGCACTCCAAAGACCGGCTCAGGCGTAATGGACGATGCCAGCAGGTATGCGGGAGGGGTCTTACTCCATCGAATATACACAGTCGAGTCACATTATTGTGACAACCTCCTACTTTTGACGTCAACAACGGGTAGCCAATAAAAAAAGCACGTGTCGTGAGCTGGCTCGGAGGGTATATAAGGTATGCTGTAGGCATTCAGAAAATGTATCAGGGGCCGCGGGTGGCCTAGTGGTCAACGTTCGTACCTGCCATGGTGATAACCTCAGGTTCGATCCTGGGCAGGTACGAACGTTCGAACCACTAAATACCCGCCGTGCGTCCGATGGGCACGTTAAGCCGTCGGACTCCGGGTACTGGCCTCCCAGTGATAAGTAAGGGCGTCTTCCTCCCCGTTTCTACTTCGCTTCGGTGTCACTTTCCTATCGGGCTCTCTAGCACAAATCTCCTAGCTTCCTATTTCTAAGGGTTGTTTAGACCTGGGGTCAGACACTCCCTTTCTAAAATCCTCTACATATGATGATCATGATCTGAAAACATATCACTCGTTGCTGTCATGGATAAAAGGAAAGATTCATCAGACTTCCAAAAAGGAACGATTCGTCAGACTTCCAAAAAGGAACGATTCGTCAGACTTCCAAAAAGGAACGATTCATCAGACTTCCAAAAAGGGATGATTATCGACCTGCGGGTCAAGGGTGGCAGTATTTCTGAAACAGCACAGTTTATGAACTGTTCGCATGTTGCTGTGGTTGAAGTATATCGTTATTAGAGAAACGGCGCCATTGCGAATAAGTGATTGGAAACTGCGGAACACCACGTGCCACTGATGTGACAGGTGAACGTTGGCTTCGAAGTTGCGTGAAGTCCAATCGACACGCTACAGTGGAGCAACTCACTGGCCGAATGAACCAGGGGGCTACCGGAAGTGTGCCTAAAATGACATTTCAGCGAACCCTGCTGAGTATGGGATTCCGACGCAGACGGATGGTCACTGCACCTATTCTAACGAAGATGCATCGGCAGAAAAGGCTTACATTTGCACGGCAGTATCGGAATTGGACCTCCGCTGATTGGCAAAGGATTGCTTTTTCCGACGAGTCACGTTTCCTGCTTCATCGAACGGATAGGCGTTGGGGTATAACGCAAGAAACATTGAAGAACAAACACGGGGCAATTGAAAGGATCAGAGTGATTCAGCTCCACTAGGGCAATTGAAGGGATCAGAATGATTCAGCCACATGCTGGCCTTTTCATATTAGCCTCTCTGGATGTGGTTTCACTGTACTTTAATGTACCTGGGGACGCCACTCATCGTATTATTGAGGCTAAACTTGAAGAAATTCACGTCCCCACCCCAAAAATCACCGCCAATACGAACGCACTTCGTTTAGTTAAACGGCGATCATATTTCACATTTCTTGACAAACTTTACTTGCAAACTGTGGGTTCGCCCATGGGCTCCCCACTATCTGCTGTGTTAGCGGAAATTCTGCTACAATACATTGAAAACGAAGTTCTCAATGAATCCCTTTTTGGTCCCCAGTTTATACCTTAGGTACGTGGACGACATCCTTGTGCTTTGGCCTCACTCAAGGGATGATTTAATTCAATTCGCCGACGCACTCTCGTCAGTATTTCCTACTATCGGGCTCACGACAGAACTTGAATCTAATCTTTCACCCCCTTTTTTGGATTTTCGCATATTTCGTGACCTGGATACTAATTCACTGTCTTTTTCAGTCTATCGTAAGCCAACTGATTGCAATAGCCTCATTCCATTCAATTTCTCACATCTAACTCCACAAAAACTAACTGCCATTAACTTTCTTATAAGAAGAGCCTTCACGCATTCTTCAAGCGAGAGTCATCTACAGTCTGAAATAAAGATCATTTTTAAATTGGCGGATAAACACGGATACCCAAGGACAGTGGTTAATAGATTATTCTGCAGAATTAGTAACGAAAGAACCATAAGTCCAGAACAAGACATAAAGCCTAACAAACGGTTTGTGCTAGTATTGGACCAGCACCCACACATCACTAACGCATTATCACGCATATGCTCAAAGCATAACTTACAATTCGGTACCCGATCAAAGAATCTCATATCATCTGTTACAAAAGATCGGGCAGCAACCGATATTGTGAGCAAATGGGGAGTGTACAACATACCACTGTTAGACACCTCAACAGAAGAACACGTTAGTAACTACATGTATATAGGCTCGACACGGAGAAGTTTGGGTATTCGTGTCCAGAAACATAAGTATGATGTTCGAACTTTCCGCAATAATACGGCATTATCTAGAAACGTCGTAAATGGAACACTGCAACGAGACTGAGCGAATATTAGACTGCTGAACACCCCTGCGTACGTACACTCAATGCACTTTGCTGAAAGCCTGTACATTGAAGCCTTGGGGGACAGGTGCTGTAATGATAACACTCCGCAGTGAACATACCAAAAGTTTGGAAAAACCACGTCGTCGATTTGAACTTTAAATTATAATTATAAATTAAATTTAATAAAACAACATGTGAATTTGACAACTTTAACAGTGTAACACAATTTGTATTATGTGTAATTAAAGTCGGAAATTGTATGTATTGCTCGGCTGCGATGGCGACACCTTAACCTTGTGACGCGTGTGAAATATACCATGATGCATTGCTGCACTCCTATAAAGGTCTGCGTGAGTACTGCATTAACTTCTAGGGCCACGGGTGGCCGAGTGGGCAACTTTCGTGACTGCTACGGGAAGGGCCTCAGGTTCGATCCCAAGCAGGTACTATTGCTAGATCCACTAAATACCCGTCGTGCGTCGGATGGGCACGTTAAGACGTCGGACCTCGGGTACTGGCTCCCCGGTAATAAATAAGGGCGTCTTCCTCCCCCTTTCTACTTCGCTTCCGTGTCACTTTCCTATCGGGCGCTCTATAGCCCAAATCTCATAGCTTCCTATGTCAGACACTCCCTTCCTAAAATCCTCTTCATATGATCATCATTAACTTCTCTGTTGGACCTGTTGATAGAGGCAGCTCGATTCGAAATATTCCTTTTGTGGAAAAGCAATATTTCAAATAGAGTTGCCTGTATCAGGATATTTCAAAAGCAATGTTTTAAATCAAGGAATATTTCAAATCGAGCTCCCTCAATAAGGATATTTCAATATGTCAAATTGAGGAATACTTCAAATCGACCTGCCTCTATCAGGGTATTTCAAATCGAGCTCTATCAGGGTATTTTCAATGAGCTGATAGAGGCAACGAAATCCCAAATAATTCTTTCACATATCTAAACAAGAAAGATGACACTGAATTCTCGGTTGTAATGAGCACATCTCTTGAATCATTTCCAAGGCCAATAAAATTCAACAAATTTATTCAAAGTCAATGAAACCGGTTAGAAAGAAAAAATAAACCGGATTTCTTCAATCGATTAACATGTAGAAATAAAAATCGCTTCTTACTTCCACCAGTGGCTAAAAAGTATTTTAAATTAACAAATGGGACACAAAAAGTTTCTCCCAGCAGAAGGAGGTATCAGAGACAGAGATTTTCAAATCGAACAGTTAAAAGAAGAGATGTCAAAGGAAACATGATATAACTCTATGCCTTCTGGCAAAAGAGTTTTGCATGATGAAAAGTTGAAAGTAGGCGAAAAATATCTTTCATGGCAAAAGCTATGCTAAGGAAAAGGAAATTTTGAAATATGTCTTCCAGAAGCAGAGATAGCAAGAAAAATGTTTTGTTCTTTACACCCCCTAGCGGATAAGCTGTGAATTATCTAAAATGGATAACGCCCCACATCTTTATTGTAGCAAATAGCATACTGTAAAAAATAAGAAAGAAAGAAATTTCTCAATAGCGTTTTTTAAAGCCGCAAGCGGAGATACAGCATCAAACATTAGTACACAAACACCACCTACCGACAGAACTGTGAACTACAGAACTTAGATACAAACATAAATTGTCCACTAAGGTAAATGACAACCGGTGTTAAACATTTTTTTAATGTCTTATTTAGTAGCAGAAATATTGAGAAAAACATATTAAAGATTTGCGCTCCCTAGTCCCTACCTAGCAGCAAAATTTTGCATTATTTGGCGATGAAAATATACAACAAGGAGTTTTCATAGTTTGTAGTATATGACCGAAAAAAAAATCAATGGGGTTTTTAGGACCGCAGGTATTGCTTTCAAGGGTTTTTAGGACCACGGGTATTGCTTTCAAGGGTTTTTAGGACCGCAGGTATTTTCAACGAAAATGTGATCTTACTTCCTCCAGTAACACACTTGTGCGTTATGAAAAATTTGAAATTATATGGAAAACATTTCGCACCGGTTATGTTCTCCAACAAAGAAAGAATTTTTCAAATCGGACTCCTGGAAGAAGAGATATTAACAAAAATATATACATCTACGTCCCCTGGAGGAAAAGCTATGCACTATCTTCATCTTGAGCAGGAGGTATTTGCAAAAGGTTTTCCGAGGTGAGCAGTATCGGATCGGTCCATGAAAGAATTTCTTCAATCGAGTTTTTATAAGCTCATATTTTGCTGCAAATGCATTAGAAGCGGAAACGAAAAAACACTTACACCTCTGGTGGCCAAGCCATTCTTTACCGAAAATTAGAAATTACACGCAAAACATTTCTTATCAGGAGCTTTTTCAAATCGGACTAATAGTTTCAGAGATATCGTGGGTACAGACGGACGGATGGACGGACAAACCTGTGACGTAGGACCAAGGACAGATTGCACGTGCTAAATATTCAGTAGTTTTAGTCCACGTTAATTTAAGTCCCAGATATACGGTCACCGACAATCTGTCCTTTTTGAAAAGTAAGGAGGTATCTTATTTTCCCTGTCTTTTTTTTTTTTCTTTTAATCGGGGTTCGTCTACCTCCATGAAAGCAACTGTAAGGGCTCTAAGCAACAGTAGACGTTTTCCTAATTTAAAGTCACTGGTTCCAGGAAAGATAAGTCTAAATGGTGCAAAAATAGACCAAGTGAATGAATTTGTATATACGCTATATCGACAAAAGTCACCGGACACCCCTTCAAAAGCAAATGAACGAATCCACTACGTTGCAAAGATGCGCGGTGCAACTGCAAATGGTGTAAAAACAAGCCTGTAGCTGACCGCGATCATATCGCACTGTAAGGTTTAGTGAAAATGTCGCGGCGGGAAGGAACTGACTTTGAGAAAGGAAAGATTGTTGGGTGTTATATTAGTGGGTTGTCCATAAGAGAAACCGAAAGGCGTTTAAACATACCGAAGTCAACTGTTTTGGATGTACTGAATAAGTGGAAGACACATAGCGTGCCTGAAACAGCAAAACGTACCAGCAGACCAAAGAAAATCAGTGAGAGAGGACGCCAGAGCCTCAGGAGAGTCGTCACAGCTAATCGACGGAGTACTGCACAACAATTCAGTGTACAGGTGAGTAAAAATGCTGGAACATCGATATATACACGTACCATTCACAGAGAACTTTATTCCATGTGTTACCGTGGTCGCGTGGCTGCTCGTAAGAGTTTCATCTCCACTAGAAATGCTACTCGTCGTTTAGCATGGTGCAAAGAACATTTATCGTGGACCGTAGATCAATGGAAACAGGTCCTATGAACTGATGAATCCAGATATACGATCCATCAGTTTGATGGCCGTGTGTGGGTATGGCGGCAGCCGGGGGAACGGTATTTACCTCAGTGTACTCTTCCTACGGTCAAGTTTTGAGCTGGCAGTGTACTCGTGTGGGGATGTTTTTCGTGGTATGGTCCCGGCACATTGGTTATCGTGGACAAACCTGTTAAACAACTCGTTTACCTCGATATTCTTAACAATTATGCTCTAAGAACTCTGTGGTAATACTATGGAACCGATCCTTGTTGGCACCAGCAGAATAATGCACCGAGCCATAAAGCAAGGACTGTTCCAGTGTGATTTGACGATAATTCCGTAACGTGTGTGGACTGGCCAGCACAGATCCCTGATCTTAATCCCATAGAGCACCTATGGGATGAATTAGAGCGCCGCATAAAAAAGTTTGGAACCAAGGCCTACTACTAAGCAACAGTTAGAGGCAGCATTATGTACTGAATGGAAGCGCATACCTATAGCTGTGTTCCAAAACATTGTCGAAAGCATGTCTCAAAGGGTCAGTGCATGCATTAAGGCCAAAGGTGGACCGACACTGTACTTAATGTATGTCAATAAATGTTATGCTGTGTTTCTCTTCTAGGTGTCCGGTGACTTTTGTCAATATAGTGTATATATAAGAAATAATGTTCGACAGAGCAAAGAGATTAAATGGCAAAATTAGTAGGCGAATGTATTCATCGTTGAAAGTCATAGATCGTTTAGGAAACTTTTGCATGAATGACGGGTTCTCAAAGAAGTCCAGAATGGCTGTGTATAAAATTAAACAACCTCGAAAAAAAGGAAAATGTTTTTAGGCCATCACACCGCAACAAACGCTTGCGAAATCGCACAAACCAGACATCATTTCTACTTCTTTGTAAAAACCTACTTACGGCGAAACATATGCGCTTTTTCTTGTCCTCGTGTTTCTTTTTAGTATGTTCTCCCTGAAAAGAAAAGAAAAACCCCAGTGACATTACCAAATTTCAATAGAAAGAAATTCAGATTAGTATTCGAAATATACACTATCTACCAACAAGTAATTGGACACCCCTGCAATCGACGATATCTGCGGTCTTGTTACACGTCACGGCCGCCGCCGTTAAATATCGTGTGGGAAACAACAACGCAACCAGTCGCATGCAAGATGCCACGCAGTTCGGAGCTCTCTGATTTCGAGAAAGGTGTAATCGTCGGGTAACACAGAAATGACCGATCCATACGTGGCATATCCAGCGAGTTAAAGTACCCAAAATCGACAGTGGCCTACGTGATTGGCAAGTGCATGGAAGATGAGAGGTGACTGTCGGAATGTGCCCCGGCCCGGCAGACCCACAAAACTGGGAGTTAGAGACCGACGGGTGCTGGCCGGAGAAATTCGGAAGAACCGCACCAAATCGATGGGCCACATCCGCGAGGAGTTTCAACGGGCATCCGGGAGTGTTCTTTCGATGAATACCATCCGTAAGGAAGCCCATCTGCTCTGTTATCATGGACGTGCTGCCACCCACAAGCCTTTGATCACCAAGTCCAATAGCGCTAGTTGGCTAACGTGGTGCAAAGAACGTCGACAGTGGACCGTTGAACAGTGGAAACAGGTTCTCTGGAACGCCGAATCAAGGTTCACCCTCTAGCGTTCAGATGGCAGGGTCTGGGTTTCGTGTCTGCCTGGAGAACGCCTCCTGCCGGAATGTATTGTGTCAACTGTGAAGTTCGGCGGCGGTGGAATTATGCTATGGGAGTGTTTCCCCTGGTATGGCACGGGACCCTTGGTCGCAATTCCTGGTAGACTCAACGCCGAGACCTATTGCACCATTTTGGATGACCATGCGCTTCCTACGTTGTGGCAGTTTTACGGGGTGGACCCATGTTACTTTCAGGATGACAATGCCACCTGTCATGTTGCGAGGTCCACCATGGCTTGGTATGGTGACAATGGGGTTCATCAAATGGACTGGTTTGCGCAGAGCCCGGACCTTAACCCTAAGGATCACCTCTGGGACGAGTTGGAGCGTCGACTTAAGGGGTGTCCCCACCGTCCGAAATCGGTGAAGGAACTGACCTGTCTTCTCCAAGCCGAGTGGAAGAAAATACCGCTAGCCGTCGTACAACGCCTGACTGAGAGTATGCCCCGAAGGGTCGCATCTGTAATCGCCGCTCGTGGAGTCTCCACCAACTATTGAAGGTGAATAAACTTCGTTTTCCTTTGCTATCACAGGTGTCCAATTACTTGTTGGTAGATAGTGTATTTTAAATAACAATACAGTAGTGGCCAAAACTGTGGAAACCTTTTGGAAAAAGTGTATTTTTGAGGTTTGATGGCTCATAACACCACTTTGTTTTTGTAGCCAATGAGCATGAGTGTTTAGAGAGCCAATCAGGTGTCATCACGTTTTGGGAATGAGCCAATTAGGTGACAGTAGGATTCAGCTATTGATGTCATGTATTGGAGCAGAGAGGAGAGCATTTGTCAGTGTGTTATGTGATTGCTATCAAGTTGGTTGTTGTTGTTGTTTTCGTGTTCTTTGATTTAGTGAGCTTGTAAAACGTAATAAAATTAAAGAAATAGCGCAAAGAGTTGACTGGTCACCCAGAAAGCGATGTAAAATAGTACTATTAAGTGAACAAGGATTCAATTATGGAGAATTAGAAGAAAAACTGGTGGAAACTTAAACAAAGGGGCATTTCTAAATTTTTGAAGAGGTGTAAGGAGACTCAGTCACTACAAAATCAGACTGGTAAAGGCAGGAAAAGGAGCACAACAGCTAGTGATAATAGAAAATTAAGAGACTGTGCCTACGTAACATAAGAAATTCATCTGGGTGTATACAAGATGAAATGGCGCAATGCAATGTGAAGTTGAGTGCAAGGACTGTTCGGCGCAATGCAATGTGAAGTTAAGTGCAAGGACTGTTCGGCGCAATGCAATGTGAAGTTAAGTGCAAGGACTGTTCGGCGCAGATTGCAGGAATTTGGTCTAAAAGCTAGAATTCCACGAAAAAAGCCATTTTTATCTCTCAAACAAAGGTCGAAAAGATTAACCTGGGCTAAAACCCTTGTTAACTGGACAACAGAACAATGGGTCAGTGTTATTTGGAGTGATGAGACCAAAATCTCCCTCTTTGGCAGTGATGGCATAAAATACGTAAGGAGAAGAATCGGAGAAGATTTGCATCCTGATTGCATTACATGTACCGTGAAACACCCGGTTAGTGTTATGATCTGGGGTTGTATGACATCAAAAGGTGTGGGCACAATTTGCGTGATTAATAGGATATAAATGGCCAAAAATACATTACTGAAATACTTGAGCCCAAACTGAAGCCTTCCGCACGTGATCTCTTCCAAGATAATGAAACATTTATATTTCAACAGGATTCAGCTGCATGTCATGTTGCTGCTGTGTGCAACAAGTGGTTTCAAGATAATCATATTCCACTTCTGGAATGGGCTGGGAATAGCCCAGGCCTTAACCCCATCGAAAATCTATAGAGCCGACTAAAGAAACTTGTTAGTCAGAAGCAACCCAGCAATAAAGCCCAATTAATAGAAGAAATATCTCAATCTTGGTTTCACATTATAACAGCTGCAGAGCTAAAAAACTTGGGTCATTCCATGGGAAGGCGTTGTAAGGCCGTAATTTACGCTAAAGGTTACCCAACTAAGTATTAACTGACATGGTGAGAATTGTTGTATATCTCATTTTTTCTATGTGTTTCACTTTTTTTCTTTATAACTGCTGTTTTAACACAAAATCCTTCATAAAAGTTATTGCATTACATTCTTGATGAAATTATCTTTCTATCGATATATAATTTTATGGTACTACTCCAAAATAAAAGAAGTGTTATGAGCCATCGAACCTCAAACATTCACTATTTTCAAAAGGTTTCCACAATTTTGGCCACTACTGTATGTGTTACGGAATGCAATCAGTGGTTGTATAACAATAAAAGATTTCTTAATTTTTTCTAATTTCTCTTCCCGAATTTCCTATGCACTCGCCGATGTTCGCTACTCTCCGCTGCCTTTGGATGTTTCAGTTATCCTCTCTATCTATTTCTTTAAGCACAACAGTAAACAGTTTCATTTCTACGACCCATTCTTCTGTTAGAGATTTCTTCTATTTTTGAGCGGCATTTTCTCTCTGTTATTTATTGCGCTCCAGACTTTTCCGCACTAGAACGGGTGAACGAAAAAATACTGAAAGCACTGAATCTTTTGGCATGGTATCTCAAAAGACATACTACGTTAGCACAGGCAGCGAACCTACGGCGCACGAGAAATCTTTATTGGCACACGCCATGCAGTGTCGTCCGTTGATTCTTTAAACCATACCTATAATAAATAAATATCTAATGATTTCATTACTACCAAATGAAACAGCGGTCACTAAGAGATATTTTTGCATTTTCAGTGGCAGGAATAGCTTAGATGAATTCAGTAAAGACTGAGGATGGGGATTGGTTTCAGCTTAATGCGTCTTCAGGAAGAAGAACTCCAAAAGCGAACTGTCACCTTTTCGCTGTTTGCTGAAGAACTCCAGCCAAACAGCGAGAAGGTGACGGTTAGATCTAAGATGGAGCGCAAAAGAATGCACCCTAGCTGTAACAGAGAGGGACAATAGTGGACAAGAGAAGAGCGGATAGTTTAACGACCTCGGTAATACACCCAATCACCACTCTCTCTCTCTCTCTCTCTCTCTCTCTCTCTCTCTTCTCCCTCTCTCTCTCTCTCTGTTTGTACCAGTATAGGAAAGGGGACCTGCAATTTTAATCCCTCCGCTCCTTGCGAGAGCCGACGAGAACAGTAAAAAGTGTTAATAGGAGTCTTCTCATTCCGGCTTGCCTCCATTCGGGGCAGTTGGGAGAACTTCTGACGTCGTACGACACGTTTTGGAAATCCTCCCAGACTCAGTGTACACATCAGTATTAGCGTAATAATAGAAGTAAACAGTTGGCTTTGGCTTCACTCTGCTCGTGTTTTTCTTCTGTTCTTTGCGAGGATGAATAATAAATGTTAATCTGCTGCTCAAAATTTCCATGGTCGCGCGAGAGAATTTTTTGAAGATTACGGCCAATTTTATCACGCACTTTCTAAAAGTTTTGCCATTTCTGTACTGAAAAAAGTAATAATTCTTTTTTTATGGAGAACTGATCATGGAAAACGAAACCTATACATTTTTTTTATTTCTTTACCATTACGATAAAAAGAATGGGTCTACTTGGCCTGGCCCGACCCGTCCCGTTGCTTTCTTCTCTAAACTGAAATAAAGGCCCGGCCGGTGGGCCGGGCTCAGGCTTAGCGCCCGTGCAGACCTTTAACCTACGCCTCTGAATACTCAGCCACTGACATAAAATGACTTTTTGACGATCGTGCTCCTCTCAGCACGGAAGAAAGCCTAAGATGGTGGAACGACGACTGAGAACATCGAAAGTAACCTCGAAATAACGAAGGTTGTAAATTCTCGAAATTTCGATTTCCCGGAGTCAGGTACGAGACTGAAGGGACTTAGTAAATGTGAGGTTGTTAATCAGATAAATCGCTCCTTTCTGGACAATACGTTTTAGGGTTGATTTAGCTACACTACCTAAAATGCATTAACAACACTTTAGGGTAGGAGTACCTATGGTACGCATGCCCCAGGTGACAAGCGAAAAATCTTGGACGCACGGCGCATGCGGTGCCGTCCCTTGATTCTTAAAACCTCATTCGCAATAAGGAAATAAAAATCTAATATCATTATTTACAAATGAAGCGACTACTACTAAGGGATATTTTCGAATGTCGGTGATAGCTTAGAGAATTTCTGTACAAGCTGAGGGAGGGGATTTGTTTCAGCTAAATGTGTATTTGGAAATGCCCCAAAACGAGTCCTCCATTCAGACAACGAGAAGATGACAGCTCGCTGGGTTAGTTAAATCAGGAGCGCGAAAAGATTTTCCCTGGCTGTAACACGAAGGAACATCAGCGAAGAATGGAGGGTACAATGACCAGGGTAAGCCCGCCCGCTCAAAGAAAGGGGAACCAGCTTTTTCACCTCGCTATTTGCGAGCGCCGATGAGAGCAACGGGAAGTGTTCACACGAGACGTCTCACTGCGGCTTGGTGCCTGCTGGACGGTTGTATGATCATGTAACGTCGTATGAAACATTTTGTAATACTCACAGAACCAATGTACACAGTAGTATTTGGTCAATAATAGAGGTAAATGGTGCACTGGTTAAAAATAACACAAGAAGAATACTTCGCTCTGCTTGTATTCTTCTTGTGTTATTTTTGAATGGATAAACAGTAATAATAAATGGGTGCTCAAAATTACCATGCGCAAAAGAATTTTTTACGTTTTACCAATTCGGGTGCACACTCTCAAGAAGATTCACCACCCATGTTTTGGAGCTCCTCCACAATAACAAGAAGTTTTAGGGGTGCTTCAAGAGCGAAACCCAAAATACGGAAAGAGTATTTTAGAGTTAGACGAACTTATTGTTCTTTAACTACATAAGATTAAAAAACGCAGTTCCAGTGGGCGCGTGGTCGGAGACGCGGGCTTCTGCATAATCGTCCGAGCTGAGTATAGATCGAGCCCTGAATGAAGTACCCCCACCACAATAGAACGAACTGATCTCTCACCCACCCACCCACCCACCCCGAACAAACAGCCCCAAACCAAAGACGGACGACTCTCCATAACATTAGATACTTATGGAGGTCATTAAATCCCGAGACAAGAAAAATGATTAATGAGCACAGACATCAGATCCTGGACCGACATCTCTGTCGATGTTGTTAACAATGCTGCAACAGACATGGCTGGCATTACCTCCAGCATCTGGTGGGAACGTTGCCTCGTCGTGTATAGGCTGTTATTCGCGCTAAAAGAGGGCCAACACGCTATTAGGTAGGTATCTCTGTTTTGTCCATTGAGTGTATTAATGACATCTATGAAAATGCAAAGCTCCCGCAATTAGAGGATACAGCACCAATAAAAGTTGGAAAGGGAGTGTGGCAATTTTACAATATTTCTCTCAAGCTCTTTATTGCTACATTGCAGAATGTCTTTCAGTCATTGAACTGGGAAAACAAAGGGACAAAGTTTAATCCCTTTCATTTTGCTGACGACATAGCCTTTTCTGCAGGTGCCACCTCAGAGCTGCACATGATCTAGAAACTTACCAAAACAGTAAGGAAGAGTGATTAAAGATGAATTAACAGAAAAGGAAATGGTGCAAAATGCTTTTACAAGAACTGAAGAATTAAGGTTTGATGGGGAATATTTAGAAGTAACTGATGCCTATATCTACCGTGAGCAACAGATGTCAGCCAAGGGTCACCTCGAAGAAGAAAAAGAGACGTATAAAACTTTGTTGGAGTGCATCTGGAAGAAAGACTACAATTTTCCGCAGACAACTCAAAGAAGCGCGGACAGATAGGCGCATGCTTGATGTAACCAAGAAAGATAGAAAAAGTATCTCATGGATCAGGAAAATGACATGGTGAATAGATATCGTCCATCCCATGGCCTCAAGTGGCAATGGGCTGCACATCTTGCTAGAATTAACCACCGTTGTCCAACTGAATAACTTAATTACTAGACTGGATACAAAGGCGCAAGAAAAGACCCAAAGAAGGCCACTTGGGATATATGTGGATGAAATTTGACAGCATAAAGTGGCATGGGAGAGAATGGTTCAAGGCAGAGTTGTGGAAGAAACTTGGGGGATGCTTTATCCAACAGTGGATTGAAAACGGAAGATAACTTTGAATGTAGTAGAACTTCCAGTAGGAAAGAAACATTTTTGATCTTACACTTTTCTTTCCTCGAAGAGGCTTTACTCTAAGCACAATCAAATACCAGGTCCATAGGTAAACGACAAATAAAACACCCAACCTCTAGCAAACCTGAATTGCCACGAGTGTTGGCTAATGCTGAAATGCTAATCTTTAAACAAACTGTACGCAAACACGCAACTGGAAAAGTAGGAAATGTGCCGAAAGAGTTGGAAGTGATGCAATACTCCATTGTGTCCACACCAAGGAGGTTAGAATAATACTTTTATAGATGCTCTCGTTTCTTAACCGTGAAGCCGCAAGACGTGGGAATTTGACGTTGTTTACATGTTACCTATGTAATTTCATCTGTGTATATTTTGAAATTTCTTGGTTTTTGGTTGCAGAAACCGTGTTAATATCAAACCGGAATAAATCATGCGCCTTACACGAGTGAAGTTTTCAATTTTAATATGATGTTTTGTTTAGAATTCACACTAACGTTCGTGTATTTCAATTTAAAACAAAAATGGGAAAAAGCTTCAAAATAATTATGAATTTTATAAATTCAGCTTTTTCTCACAATCGGCAGCATGATACGATGCAAAATTGGAAACGCTTGCGACGAAAGAAGGCGATTCGGCCAACACAAAATGCATTGCAATAGCCTTGAAAACCATCAGCTTCCCCACACTTTGGCGGCCGTCTATCGCGGTCATAGGCTTCACGCAAAGTGGTACACCTCCATTAACAAGGGCATCTCCGGATATTGTGTTCTAACCTCCGTGGTCCACACTGTTCACTCATTCTTGATCCACACTGTTCAAAGAATTAGTCTCGCATGCAATTCAGTGTGTCAGGGGATAATGGTATACGGATCAGGGCCGCATTAAGCAGTTACAGCCTTGGGGCCCACCGTTGCCAAGTACCCAGGCTGCATGCCTGAGAAAATAACACATCAGATAGAAGAAAGAGATTTATAAAAGAGTTTTACCTTTGTCTCGTATGATTTCCACTTAGAAACAGAGGCTGGAAGACGAACGAATTTCAAGACAGTGACTCACCAAAGGTAAAGATTTCATGTGGTTGTGTAACCCCCGCGTCTTCACATTGCATAACAAAAAAATTAAGAAAAATACACAATGCTTAATCACGAGAAAATCCAGGACAAAATCTGGGAATTATGCTTTTAACGCATGTTCTTATCAGGACAATGGAAAATACAGTGACTTATTATGAAAACTCTGCAGATAATGTATTAGTTTGAAGAATGCACGACGTATTAATTATCACAAGCATATTGCGACAGTTTAGTGTTTTAACGGACTTCATAATGATTCCCCGTCATAAGTTCGTTGGGTTCTCACTCGGATGTCTTAACCTAAGGGGCATACTAAGGCCTTTATCCGGCCCTGATACTGTCCAGCCATCGTGTAGGCTTACGTCTTAAATAAATAGATCCCGGTGAGGCATGGATGATGTGCTTGTCTTACGG
Source organism: Macrothele yani (assembly GCA_039090855.1). NCBI lineage: Eukaryota > Metazoa > Arthropoda > Arachnida > Araneae > Macrothelidae > Macrothele > Macrothele yani. The sequence continues at coordinate 18,676,031 of CM077003.1, read as the reverse complement.
CACTGGCTCTCTCCTTTCTTTTGAACCAGTGGACCTATATTAGGGACGGGCGATTGCTTATAGCCCATTGAGTTGCTCACGGTGGTCGTTAAAACTCCAATAAAACAGGAAATAGTCTTGCACGCAGTTAAGTGTATCCAGGAATAATTGATACAGATTCCTTAAGTGTATCCAGGGATAATGGATACAGATTCCTTCCATCAAATACAGTCCGCGAACGACTTTTCTGTCTGTCAGGAAAAATCCCAGACAGACAGAAAAGTCGTTCGCCGACTTTATTTTGATGGAAGGAATGTCTCAACTCCGTTCCTAGATAAAAAAAAGTTGATAAATATTAATATTATCTTTCCTAGAAGAAAGGAGAGCACATTACTCTCTTGGAGGAGCCTCGATCGAAGTACCTCGGCCATGTGACCCCCACTTCTGATCATAGCAGGAGCATCGTAAACAGCATCACTAAGTTTTTAGAAGTTAATGGCATTGACTTGAGTTTTCTCATTGCTTCAAGGTGCAATGAAACTGTTACAAATACCGGCAGGGAAAACGGTGCTATACGCCAACTGGAACTTCAGTTGCAACGTTCTTTGCAGTGGCTGGTGTGCTTGTTCCATTTCAATGAACTTCCATTTCGCTATTTGCCTGATGAACTCGATGGTAAATCAACAGGTCCTACAACTCGTTCAAGAGAGATTGGGGCAGCTCTAGACGGCTGTGAAAACATCCCAATAGTTGACTTTGCAGCTAATCATGTAGAATGGACAGAATGCATGAAATAATTGCGGGATACACGTGAAATAAGTACCGACCAGCAGCATTTACTGGAAATCTGCTGCGCCGTGTCCCAGGGAGTCTATGATGTCAGCCTTTCTAGAAGAAATCCAGGACCACTGTCACATTCGCGGTGGCTGACGACCGCTAGCAGAGCCATGCGCCTCTATGTATAGCCACTCAAAACCCATCGCAAACTTTGATCTGTATTGCTAACAACATAATGAAGGTGCCCAGAAGGGACCAAACACTTTTGGAAACTGATCAACTTATCGCGCTTCATGGATTTGAAGTGCAATGTAATCATTCATGCAGTCATCAAGAGAAACTCGTTCTTCAGTCACCCAGAGAATATATTGCTAAGTATGATTGTGGACGAAGGCACCCACGTTAGAGCTCTTAGATGGAGAAGATAAAAAAAGCTAGATAGCAAATGAATGATGTCATAAGAGAATTCGAAGTGCAGCAATTAAATTTGGATGCTAATGAATGTTATGAGATGATCGACTGGACAAAAACACGTCTTATCAAACCACCCCTAACAAAACACATCTCAGACGAAGATGTGGACCGACTAATCGTAACTTCTGCCGCAGCTGGCGAAGAAATAACCAAGTTTTCCTGCCACACGCAAGTTGTGGAACGCTGCGTAAAACTGGTGACCAAAGCAGCTGCCTCGGTGTGTGGATTTGAAGCTAGAGATTCGTTCATAACAGCAACAATTGCATCACGGCAATTAATGCCACATTTCTCGAGCAAAGCGGATTACCGAACAAAATGTAACCACGTAGAAATAAATTTATGAGCCGGAGGGAGGGTGGGCCGAAATCGAAGTGTAGACACCTCCACGTGGTGAGTTCTGGGTTGTTTCCATATCTGACACTGGAAGCAAACGAAGTGTTACACGCTACACATTGCAAAATAAACTCAGTGTACTACACATGTACACACACGGTGCACTCAGAACAGTGCAATTTCCTACGCATTTTTCCGATGCCCTACATGCCAGGATGCCTTCACCTTGCCTAGGCCTATGGGCCAAATGTGGGAATAAAATGGTGAAATTCGCGTGCAGTGCGGAGGCATAACATATTGATCAACTTCAAAACTTTTTTTCACTGTTATTGGAAGCACTAAAGGACACTTTTCAGCACTAGGGGGTTGCTCGATTTCAATTACAAAAACATTCCATCCGTATTTGCTTACGACCCAATGCGGTCGGGAAAACGCGAACTTAGTGTGCCGTGGGGAGACGTAAGATATTGATCTATTTAAAAAAAATGTCATTTTTTATTTTTGCTGACCCAAATGGCAACTTTTCCGCACTAGGCGATATGCAAATTAAAAAAAAAAAGTTTTTTTCGGCCCACCCTATTGTGCTTGACTTACAGCGCTGGCTCTCTCTCCCTTCCCTGGAACCTTGGCCCTAAATTAGGGATGGACGACTGCTTATAGCCCATTGAGTTGCTCACGGTGGTCGTTAAAACTCCAATAAAAAAATGAAATAGTCTTGTATGCAGTTAAGTGTAGCCAGGGATAATGGTATACTGATTAGCATTCATGTAGGTTTACGTCTTACTGAATTAGTCTTGCACGCAGTTAAGAGCGTCCAGGGATAATGGTATACAAGACATTATGCAGAGATCAGCAATTCTCTTTTTCCTCACCATTAAAACAACAAAATGCAGTACACACCGCGTTACAAAGCTTTTGACCGGATTATACAAACAAAATATTCGCTCGTACAATTTTGGACAATAAAGGAAATGCTGTGGTAGTTATCTCTTTACTTAGTTTGTCAGGTTAAGTTTCAGTTCACACAAAAACACCTGAAAAGTGCTTTGGAAAAAAATATTTTTAACGGAAAGTTAGGTCGTAAGTCAAAAACGTTTCGTCTTCGTTCATTTCTGTTTATAGCAAAATAAACTCTGAAACGTTAGCCGAATATTGTTAATAGAATATTAAAGAAGTGCTTTTGCAAAGAATATTAAAGAAGTGCTTTTGTTCGATGACACTTAATATTAAAAAATATATTAAGAAGAACGAAAAACATTAAAATATGACCTACACTAAAGAAATAAATCCCTACGTTAAGAAAAAAGTGTTTTTTTTTTTATTATTCCAAAAGTGGCACCACCGGGAATTGAGTGCCGTCACATTTGGAATAAATTAAAGTACATGCACAGTTCCAAATATTCAAAACAATGCACTAAAATAAGTTTAAAAGGTACTTGAAATGCAAGAAGTAAGCAAAAATTTTGATTTACTCTTGCATGACAATTAAATGAAATCCCTAAACTGCGCGGAACTGTTCTCTGAATCGGGAACACCTATCTCGTGAAGTCCTCAATTACCTAGAGGAAGGCAAGCACAAAAGTAATGCAACCGCACTCTTCATACCGACCACGACGCTAGAATTTTCTACAATGAGGCGCCTAAACCTAACCATGAACCTACCCAAATCACTTCTGTTCAATCCCATTGGATATAACAACTCTGCCGTTAAAGACCACAAGTTAACCCAAGTTCAAGAGAGAAATTTCAAATCGTATTAATCCAGCTTAGTAGAATAAGCAAACCCTAGAGCCTGTCACAAATAAATGAGAACGAAACAGCTAACACATTCGGGAATTTAGAATTTGCGAACTAATTAATTACCTAAATAGTCTATATAGTCAGTCTACAGAGTTTCAGTTACTTATCAATTGCTAATTTGCATCATCGCAGCTTTCGGCTGTTTCATTTTAATAGCTGCTAAAGAAATGAGTCATTTTCATCAAATCGTTTCCTGTACCTACGCCAGGAAACGATGTTCTTTCTTAACTGATTTGTGCTTCTGTTTTGTTATTCTCTTTTGATTGGAGGTTTAACGACCACCGTGAGCAACTCAATGGCCTATATATAAGCCGTCGCCCGTCCCTAGTTTAGGGCCACTGGTTAAAGGGAGGAAAGAGAGCCAGTGCCGTAAAGCAAACACGATGCCTCAAAGGGATTCGAACCCGGACCCACTTCGGAGAGTGGTCACAAGCCAGCGCTTAGTCCACGGTGCCAGCCATTTTGTTCTGTGAACACAAATATTTCTGCTGTAAATGTCTGCCTACGCATGCGCTTTCCTCTCTACACGATACACACAATTTCCTTACAAGGTAGAAAAGAAAACGTAGGTATCTTATTGCTACAATTTTTGAATTTGTATTAAAATCTTACTTTCATCGGGCACCTTTAATCCTCACAAAGTTATAAACGTATATAAACTAATTTTTGCTGACGCTCAGTTAACTCTCTGCATAATGTTAATGCATATTTGTGCTCGTCATTTCTTCAGTGCTTATACTGTTGGGATATTAGGACAAGAGAAAAGTCGTGCCTTCAGAAGAAAGCTGTAAACGTCAAAGCGAGTTTTCATTCTCAATCGTATGGTTTGTTAACAAAGAGGTTATATTACTGGAGACACCACTGGCTCTGACGCCATAGGTCACAGCTAATCTGTGGTGTGACGTCACAAGCAGGCAAAAACCGAACTAAATTATACCGTTGATGAAACAGTAAGCTTGTGTATCATTGATAAAGATTATTGAATTACTCATTTTATCTGTTTATACACTTAGAAGCTTTTGTTCCATTGGTTTCAAAGCAGCTTCTTTACTGCGGCTGCGTCGTGCCTGCTCATGACATCATTTGCAGCATGGACGGTGACTTATGGCGGCCAATGCTGCGTGGATAGGAGTGGTGTCTCCAGTTATATAACCTGCTTGGTTAGAATAGATGGAGTAAGGATGACGTCACGAACTTGAAGCACTTTGAGCAGACAACTCATCGAGCTTGATGACTTTAATGCTTAGTCGTCTCACCAACATGGCGGCAGAGGCTATGGCGTCATCATCGTGACGCTTCGGTGGCTTCACTTTGATTACACGAGGGGAACGGCTGGCCCCTAACTCCATCTCTTCTTACCTCCTTGGTTGTTAAAACCTTTTGGCAGTTAACTGAAAGTCAAACAAAAATAGTTCCTCCCCAAAGAAATCAAATTTTTTTTTTTTTTTTGATTGGAGGTTTAACGACCACCGTGAGCAACTCAATGGGCTATAAGCAGTCGCCCGTCCCTAATTTAGGGTCACTGGTTCCAGGGAAGGGAGAGAGCCAGTGCCGTAAGACAAACACAACATCCATGCCTCACCGGGATTCGAACCCGGACCCCGTTCGGACGAATGATCAGAGGCCATCGCTTAGACCACTGCGCCACCGGGGCGGCAAAGAAAATCAAATTTCAGATCGTTCAAAACATGCATTTTGTTCCGAAGGCCTTGAAAAACTAATAAGAGAAGTGTTCTTGCTCTGTCCACAACAGCAGAAAACCGACAGCGGTGCTGAATGCCCTACATCGAAAGAAAAGGGAGTTTAATACTGGGATTTTGGTGGTGTGAAAGTTTCTTTCAGCAGGATACCATCATATTCTGTGGAAGGGTAAAAAGAAATGATGTAATATAAACATATTATCTTCACTCTCAGTTACTGATGTCACAGCAGTCCCATGCTTTCCCCATAATAAGTCAGTTCGTTTCTTACATTAACCAAATAATATTGTAAGCCTGAACTGAAAAGAAAGAACATGGATTACAGTGGTATGTCGTAAATTCTCGCTGAGCTTTCTTGGTTTAATGGTGGCTTATTTGTTGGCACAATGTCGTATATAGCTTTCTTTCCACAAATGTTTCAGTTACCACGCTGGTCTTTGTTGGAGCATGTTTGTCATTCCATTTGTTTTTCCATCTTTCATTCACTTCCTACCTAAAGAAATTGTAATTCAGTCAGAGGGCAACAAGGGATTGTGGAATTTGTTTCACCAAAATTTTTTGCTATGTACAACTGAGTTCTATTTGGAATGCCGTGGTATTTTAACGAGAAAATTCTCCGTGGTAAAGTTTTAAAATGGGGTCTCGAAACTCCCATGCGTATAAATTTTAACAAAGCTCCCGTATGAATTTACATCCTGTAAATCAATAAGATATGAAGGAAGTGGAAGAGCTTATACCACAAGAAATGCCAAAAATGAACGGTGCATACACGTAAGTGTTTCAGTACGCATGCTCCCAGTCACTACAAAATGCATCCAAGCGCGGTACTGGGTTTCTGTCAAAAAACGAATGGAACGAGAGTTTTATGCACTTTTTCAAACAACGAGGTTATTGTTGTGTTCATTTGTTGCGCAATGTAAATTAATTGTTCTGAAGATGTGCATTTGTTGCGCAATGGACATTAATTGTTGTGAAGATGTGCAGCTGTTGCGCAATGGAAATTAATTGTTGTGAAGATGTGCAGCTGTTGAAGACCTGTAACAATTTCATAGATGACAGAGAGCAGTGTTGCATTCAGAGAGTGTTTTCCGGGGAAGGGGCAATTGCAAATTTTGAGGGGCTGAAACTTTTTGACTAATTATATACATGTAATTATCACGATTTTGTTATACACTGCTGGCCTCTCAAAATGCAACACTGTCGAACTCCGAAACGTGCTGGAATTACTGCCGTATTCTACGACGAGGCATCAGGAAGCTTCGCACGCACAGGTCCGGCAGCACAACACACTTCCACTACTTACACTCCGCCTTCTGTGCACCCTTCTTATAGTGTTTCTCGGTGGCGTGCCGGGCGCACATGATTTGCATATGCCCTGCAATGCTAATCGTTTGCATGTCCTCTCACGGGCGACGCATGCTGCGAATTTCAGGCCAAACGGATGCTTCCTTCTTGGTGTTGCATTTTGGGTGGCCAGCAGTGTAGTTTATGAGAAATTAAATTTCTAAATTTCACAAAATTCTCTATTTCGCGATGGGATCCATTTAAAAAAAAGATATATGGCAATCTATAAATCATAACGCTTTGCAAATTTAGCAGCATAAACTTACAACTATAATCCCTTTTTTACAAAAAAAAAATTTAAGAAAAAGTCATTTTCTGATCTTTAAGCATTTTTTTAAAAACGCAAAAAAAAAAAAAAAAAAAAAGAAACGAACGGCTCCTCTTTATTGCTCAAAATGTTGGGAAAAGAACCCCGAACAAAATATATACACGTACAAAATAAATATAGTAACAAGAAATGTGGGCGAGAACAAGGTGATCGCCTGCATTAAAAAACAAATAAATACAATATAAAAGGTGTGAAAAAGCGGGCGCTCGCAGGCTGCCCAGTTTAACAGTAGTAAAAAATATAAGTCAATGAGTCCATTGGTGACAATAGAAATAAAATGTGTCTGTGAGTTCACCGAAAACAAAAACAGACGGTAAAGCAGTAAGAGTTCAAAGGTAAACAATTTCAAAACAAAACGCGAATTCAGTAGTAAAAGTAAGTCTCGCACTTGGGCAGAAAAGTAGACACAGAACACTAATGAAGAACACTGATGATGGAATAAAACACAGTAGTGGAGAGCCGAAAGTTAAGCCAGCAGTTCCACGACATTTTCGACGACTTGGAACCAACACTGATGTGGTGACCATATAGACATGAAGTTTGGAACAGTGTTATTGGCTTGAGCAATGTCAAATTCGAGTTGTAACGGAGTGATGATATCTGCGGCAGAGGAAACGACGAGCCGTGTGATAACGGCGGAGGGAAGGTTGATCGACGCTGCGATGATAGTACAGATAGATTGTATACTTCGCTTGTAGAATTAGGAAGGAGCATACATGATTATGCGTGGGAGCCGACGGAAAGTTGTGACGTAACACAAGATAATGTGACATGGTGTGAAGATGAGCACAAACTTTTTGAAGGAGAGAGAACATCAGTGAGAACAAGGGCTGTAACATCAGACACAAGAAGTATGCATGATGAACATCTCCGAGGGTTGAACAAAAAAAACAAAGAGGTGAAGTCAGATGACGGAAACGGTGAAGAGTTCGAGGAGGCAGTAGGCGGCGATGAAGATTTAACCAATGAATGTCACAAGCTTTTGGAGAGGCGAGAGAAGTATGAGAGTCTGTCCAGGTGGCTGGCAAATCTGAAGATGGTACATTAGGAATAGGACTTGGTTCAAGAAAATGTGTTAAAAAATGCTGATAAAGAAGCTTGACAGTAACCTGATGAGGAAGGAAAGGAATATCATTGAGATACACAAGAAAAGGAAGGCTATGAGGCGCTGAGGGTTGCGAGATAAGTCCATGTTGATCTGCGAGGAGAGGTTAGAGTCGACGAATACTGACTTGAAGTAATCGAAGCTGAGAACGATGAATGGGCGAATCCGAAAGAGGAGGAGTGATCTGGGAGAGCGATTTCCAGCGAAGGTTGGAATCCACGAGTTGAGAGACTCGCACCACGCCACTGGTGAACCAGGTGGAGAAGTGCAAATATGAAGAAGCAGTGGAACGGATAGCAGAAGAAAAGAAAGGAGGTTCCGCAAGGAGATCGTTAGTAGAGGCAGGTGGAAGGCGAATAGGATATAAGGAACGCCAGAGGGAAAGAGCGGATCTGTAAAACTCAGGGAAATGGCTCGGAACGAGAGGAAAGAGGTCCATGCGGAGAAAAATTGAGACAGTGAGGTATGGACTTCGGGGAAAGAGAAGCGTGTCGACAATGGTTTGAGAAGAAGAAGGTTGGAGAGAGAAATTCCGAAGGAAATTTTGAAGGTGGAAAGCTTTGAACTTCAGAGAGATATCGGAGAGAGAGAGACCACCAAAACAAATAGGAAGAACGAGAGTGGAGTGCTGCACCCAATGAATGACATTCCAGACGAAATTAGTGAAGGTACGTTGAAGTTCGCGAAGCAAAAACTGCGGAGGAAGGTGCGCAATCCAAGCATGAAAAAATGGTGGTTGGAGAAAAGTGTTGAGGAGGTAGGCACGGCTGAGAAACGACAGAAAAGGCTTGAGACGGTAAAAAGGTGCTAGGCGGCGATTGACCCTTTGAACCAGGGGAGTCCAGGTAGCAGCGGCGACCGCAGAGGGGTCTCCAATGTAGACTCCGAGGAATTTGGCAACACTTGAAGACCAGCGGGCACCCCATGGGCGGTCAGCGCGGATCGTCCACGACCCAGCCCATAATCCAGAGCATTTATCCATGTTGAGTGAAGAACCAGAAATCGCAGCATATTCAAGATAGGTATTTCGAAGAGTTCCGAATGCTCCCTCAGAACGGATGAAGACTGTTAAGTCATCTGCGTATGCCGAAAGAACTGTGTGGTGGTGACGGGTTCACGCAACTCCTCGCGGAACTGAGGAAAACAAACGAGAACGGAGACAAATCAAAAGCGGTTCAAAAGAGAGAGCAAAGAGTTGACCCGACAGGGGGCAGTCCTGCCGGATCCCACTAGCGAAAGGAATAGCAGAGGTGAGAAATGCTGAAGTACGAACACGAAAGAAGGAGTGAGAGTAAAGATTGGAAAGCGCCAAACGGAAGGAGGAAGGAAAACCAAACTGGCGAAGAACAGTGAAGAGATATGAGTGGTTAATTGAATCAAAAGCTTGACGCTGGTCGATATTGAAAATTGCGAGAGGTTCAGAGAGTCGAGAAGCAAGAGAGTATAAGTTACGAATGACATGATGTTAGAAGCGATTGAGCGAGAAGGAACAGTGTAGGTCTGATCAGGATGGATGATGTGCGAAAGAACTGGATTAAGGCGAAGAGCGAGAACTTTGGCAAAGATTTTGTAATCGGTATTTAGAATGGAAATAGGCCGCCAGTTTGTCAAGAGTCCAAGGTTGCCAGATTTTGGAATAAGGCGAAGTAGAGCAAAGGAAAAAGCTGATGAAGAAAAGGAAGACGAAGAAAAAACGAAGTTAAAGCAGGCAACAAGAAGAGGAAGAAGAGTTGGAAGAAAAGCCTTATAAAAGGAAAGAGGAAGACCGTCTTCACCAGGTGAGGAACGATCATTAAGACTGAAAACAGAAGAACGAATTTCGGCTGGTGAGATTGGAGCACTGAGCGAAGAAAAGAAACATTGAGGGACTTAAGGAAGATCGTGAAGAAGTGGAGAGGAATCAGCTGGAGGCATCTGAGTAGGTTGAAAACGACCAGAAAAGTATGCATGAGTATGTTGGCAGATGAGGGAGGGGTCTGCCGTGGTAGATCCATCCGGAAGGGAAAGATAAGCGATGGTATTGTATTTAGTTCGATGTTCTTCAAGATGACGAAGACTCTGAAGGGGATCATCATGAAAGTGAAGAAGGGTGAACTTCAAGCGAGTCAGAGCAGATTTAGCCGATGATTGGAGGCGATGATGAAGCCGGGCTTGCAGGATTTCAAAGTTAGGATCGGTGTGCGAGGTAGACTGAAGAGAACGGCGGATTGAATCTATGTCCATAAGACGATTGGTGTGAACAGAAAAACAAAAGCATTTAGCAAACGCAGTAATGGAATGCTTGGTGGAGAGCCACAGAGCTGCCGGGTCAACAGTGGAGGAAAGTTGATTGACTGTTTGCGCAATAATGGAATTGACATGAGAAATAAAAGTTGGATCTTGCAGGCAGAAATCATCAAGGGTCCAAACCATTGGGTGAGGGACACCAGTGGAGGGAAGATGAAATTGTAGAACGATTGGACGATGGTCGGAGTAAACAGCTGGAGCATGTGAAACAGAAACAAGGGAAGAACGCAAAAAACTGGAAACATAAAATCGGTCCAAACGTGCAGCAGCGTTGGAGGATCCTGCAGGAGGAAACCAGGTGAAATCACGGGTCACAGGATGGAGAAGGCGAAATGCATCTTGGAGATCAAAATTAAAGACCAGTTGAGTGAGTTGCGAAACCAGAGAAGAGCGGAAATCTTGAGACCCATCACGATCGTAAAGAGGTTGCAGCGTACAGTTAAAGTCACCAGCCATGATCACAACTTCAGAAGACGGAATCTCAGCGAGAATTGTAGTAACATGAAGAAAGAGGGATGTAGCTTCTGAATCACTGCGAGGAACGTGCAAATTTAACAAATGAAAACGGGTAGAAAGGAAGCGAAAAGAAAGGTATTGAAAAATCCCGAGCAGGCTCTGTGACTCAACAACGTCAGACAGAAACGGAAGAAAACGATTATGAATGCCAATTGCGGTGCCGGACCCCAAATGGTCACGGAAATTGTGAAAAAAGACAAAAGGCCAGCGTCGCCAGCGCGAAATGTCTGTCAAAGGAGAACAGTTTGTTTCCTGCAGGAGAATGATGTTAGCTTTGAGATAACGAATATCTTCGAAGACAAGAGCATTAGTTGCCGACGCAGCAAAGCTTCGGCAGTTGAAACTAACACAAATCAGTTGGGATATCATGAACAGGCTGTAGATGGTTTTCGAGTTCAGCTGAGAGCTTCTTCAACAGGTATGAAAGACGCCGCTGAAACTGGGCAGCATCAGGAGGAAGAGTTATATTGCTCAAAAATTCATCAAGTAATTGTAGTTGTTGAAGCATTTCAGGTAACCTATTTAACTTGGATTGAATACACGGGATTGTTAGCAATTTACGTTTCTTAGGGTGTTGAATTAGTTCAAGAAGTTCGGTGTATGTGAGCGGTTGCACTGGAACAGAACAGCCTTTGAAAAGAATTGAAAATTTGGTTATCTTGGGAAAAGAAGAATCATCTTCATCAACATCCGAAGCAACCGATGCTGATTCACTTAAATCAGCAGCAACATCCATATCATCTTCAGTAGGGAGGCATGCGAATCTGTTTGTTGTACGAAGTGGAGAAGAAAAATTCTCCACGCCAGGTGAGGTTCCAGAGGAAGTGGCAGAAGATTTGGTCCAAGAACGCCTTGAGCGTCGCGAACGCTTTGGAGAAGACTCCGCAGAATTTGGGCGTTTCCCGGAAGTTTTGGGTCCAGAGGAGCCCTCAGAAGAAGGAAGAGGTGGAAATGAGATGTCGTCAATGACAGCAGATTTGAACAGTTCAGAAGCAGACGTTTGAATTTGCGAAACAGGCTGTAAAACGGGTGCCAATTTTTTGCACGGTGGTGGCGCTTGAGTGCTGGGCAATGAAGATGCAGAAGTTTTGAAAGAAAGCAGCTGTTCGGAATTGAATGGTAAAGACGGTTCAGTGTTTGGCACTAACTGCGTAGTTGTTTTGAAAGAAAGCGCCTTCTCGGAGTTGTATGGTAATGGCAGTTCTGAAACAGGTAAAGACAACGAAATATCTGTAGTCATCGAAGGAGCAATCAGCAGAGATGGTGATGTGGTTGACATAGGAGCAACAGTTTGTTCAGTAGTAAGGGTGGAAGAAGTGGAAGATGGAGGGGCATCGGGAACCTTCATCGAAGGGACAGCACCAGGTGCAGGTGTGCGGTGAGGGCACTCAGAAACCAGGTGTCCCTCAGCTCGGCACCGGAAGCACTGGACACCAGCAAATAAGTTGAAAACGTATGTTCGTGTGTCCGTAACAAGTTGCAGAGTTGTGGGGCGGTAAGAAATGGCTTGGTCAGTGGGGAAAATAACACGATATTGGCGACGACCCCCTTGCACAAAGTTGAAAGGAGAGTCTCTGGCAGCAGCTGGAAGAAATTTTGTCTCTCCCACTACTCGACCAAGAGTGCCGAGTGCAGCAACAAGTAAGTTGTCAGGAATAGCAGTAGGCACAGGAGATAATGTCACTGTGACCGGGCGCTGTGCAGAAGCAACAGGTTGCAAGTGAAAGGAGCCAATATCAATGCCTGTAGCAAGAACGGTGTCGGTGGCTTTTTGGTGAACAAAATGAACGACAACACCCCCTCCAATGCGAATAATTGAAACGATGCTTTCCTTGGGAACAACTTTAACCAAGGCCTCCAAATAGAGGGGGAGGGGTGTCACGAAGAGACGGAAAATACACACTTAATAACAAAGCTGAGGAAAGTTCTTTACCTGCTGGTGAGTCGTCAGAAATCCGAATCTTGAGGACTTTATCTTCTCTAGAAAATTCTGGTTACATAGAAAGAGGTGCATGAGATTGGTTTGGACGAGCAGTCGCAGCATACGAGCGTGGAGGAGTAGTAGCCATGGCAGCAGAACGTGACTCGGCTCCCAGGATATGCAAATTAGGACGAAGAACATTCGATGCAGAAACATTAGGACGAAGCACATTAGAAGCAGAAACACAATTAGAAGTAGACAAATCCACACTTGAAGAGGTCATAGTTGTCTCACAAGCGGTCGATGTAGCCAAAGAAAATCCAGCAGAAATAAAATCAGCAGACGGAACTTGGGAAGCAGCCATCATGGCCGCTAAGCCGAACAACACAACACTGTCTGCTGCAACTGCGTCACACAGAAGAAACACAAAATAACGTAACAGGAGGCACACGCACTCACTTCAAGTGAGGCAAAACGGTGAAAACACAACACAGTCAAGACGAACCACTAAAGCAGACGATAAATTCACAGGAAAAAAACATTTTTTACAGACGCAAAGGAAAGAAACGAACGGCTTGTCGGTCTTCACGATAACCATAGAGAAATGTTCTGTTCCCGTGACATGCTGCCATGGTGACACAGAGAATTTGTTATGCATAAATGTTGAAATGCATAATTATGGTTATGTTTTAGAAAATATTAAGTATTCCAAGTTATAAAATGAAGCTATTTTAATCGATGTTCAAATTTTCATCCTTGGAACGCATTAATTGTGAAAAAAATGTGTGCAGGTTTTTCCCTTGGAAGTATAAGAAGCAAAATTACTTGTCGTCCACCTTAAACAACTGAAATAGCTTTACCAGCAAAACATATGCATAACAAATTCTCTGCGCCACCATGGCAGCAGGTCACGGGACCAGAACGTTCCTCTGTATTTATCGTGAAGACAGACAAGCAGTTCGTTTCTTTCCTTCGCGTTTTTAAAAAATGCTTAAAAATCAGAAAATGACTTTTTCTTATTTATTTATTTTTGTAAAAATAAGATGATAGTTGTAAGTTTATGCTGTAAAAATTGCAATGCGTTGTGATTTATAGTTTGCCATACATCCGGTTTCTTTTAATGGATCCCATCGCGGAATAGAGAATTTTGTGAAATTTAGAAATTCAATTTCTCGTAAAATAAATCGAAATTCAAAAAAATGGCGACGAGGTGCAAAACTTCGGTCATGGCACTACATACCTACAAAGTTTCGTGGTTCTGTTGCTCTTAGTGTGTCCGAAACGCGACCTGATAGCACTTTTTTGCTTACCTTAAGTTTGAAATACAATAGCTCTTGAAGTATCGCCAGAATCGAGAAACGGTTTATTTCAGCGTGTTCTCCAACCATTTCTCTACAAACGATGTAAATTTCATACTTTTGTGTTCAATACGTTTTGCGCTGAGAGCTAGGAAAGCAAGAGTGTCGCGAAATTTCTAAAACAGCGGCGGCAGCAGCAGCAGCGGCGGTAGTTACTTTTTTTTTTTTTTTTTTTTGGAATAGAGAGATATGGTTTGTTGGTAAAGCACTAAAGCTATCTCAAGTAATTTTGCTTCCTATACTTCCAATGGAAAAATGTCTGTTCACATTTTCTTCACAATTAATGCGTTCCCAAGGATGAAAATTTGAACATCGACTAAAATAGCTTCATTTTATAACTTGGAATACTTAATATTTTCTAAAACATAACCATAATTATGCAATACAACATTTGTTTGTCTACTGACGTCATCAAAGTACAGGTCGCGCCATCTTTTTTCTGGTTCCAACACCACCAAAGGAGAAGTTATTGATTTTTAATATAATTATGGTTATGTTTTAGAAAATATTAAGTATTCCAAGTTATAATATGAAGTTATTTTAATCGATGTTCAAATTTTCATCCTTGGGAACACACTAATTGTGAAGGAAATGTGTACCAAAGTTTTTGCATTGGAAGTATAAGAAGCAAAATTACTTGACGTCCACCTTAACGGTTTAGCATAACGGTTTACGGTAATGCTTTTTGGACCGCTTTTGTTTTTCTTAGTGGTAAAATTAGTAAGTGCTATAAGTTCAAACGACGAAAGTCTGACCTTCCAAAAATTAACGACAGTAAAAAAACTCTGAAACTTCGGAATAACAAGCCTTATTTGCTTAGACATGCAATAAAAAATTTAAATTTATATGAATTTTCCAGTTTTTATTTCATCTGATATACTTGGAGATCGGGCTGCAGGGCCCGATCGCTACCCTGGGAACGAGCGTAGCGAGCCTAGAGGCGCAGCCCGTAGTTCTTATAAAAATTCTTATATGTTAGTCCGATTTAAAAAAATTCTTTTTGCATTGGGAATGTTGAAATGTAAGAATGATGATCCTTGCATTCCGTTTTTTTTTTTGTTTTTTTTACCGATGCACCGTTTCGCTGCGGTGCTTAGAATAATTATTGTGTCGTACTCGCAGAAAAACTTGCTGCCCGCAATCATGAAAGCGGTAGATGGCGCTGCCATCGGATGTCACACCCAGCTCATCAGTATTATGTGTACTCCTGGAACGATATTTTATAAGCAGATAACTTAAGTATATACGAAATAATCGACACACCTCTTTCACCCCACCCCCCAATGAACGAACGGGGTGCTCAAGATTCATTAATAAGGATATCGTAGTTTAAGTTAAGCTTTGCATTGTGCTAACGTCAACATTAATGTTAGATATTTCGTAAGTTTTAGACTCATACATGGGTTACATTATGCAAAAACACTGGAGACCAATATGCAGTTTACAATCACCGAAACATCAACTTACAGTATAAAGTAAAAATTAAAAAAAAAATGTTTTGCCCTTCAAAACCTTACCGGAAAAAAAGGGGGGAATATTTTCTCAATGAGACATCGGCTTTATAATTTGCATTCCAATAATCCAATTAGGTCTTGAAATTCAGTAACCTAAAAACTTTATAAATTATTTAATAATGTACTTCATTTTTCAGCAATGAGTGACTAAATTTCTTGGTAAGAACATGGGATCAAAATAAATATTGAATTTTAATGCTTTCCATTTAGTTGGCTTTGAAACTAAGTCTTTTAATGAGTTGAAAATAGAATACAAGAAATGCGATTACTATTTTTAAAATTGGTCTATTTTCTAATAATATACCAACTGTAATACATTTATAAAAATCATTCCTAAAAAACTTTGCCTGTGATACGATAAACAAAAACTGAATGTATATGATGACATTCTTTTAAAGAAAAATAATTATAACATTTTTCTTTACTTTTCTTCACCTTATAATAATTATGTTATTAAATTTGCTATTCAAATGGGTTTGCAGTGAAGAGAGGAAAATTCTTTTGCACCTCAAGTAAAAGTTTAATAAGGTAAAAATTAAGAAGTGGGTGTTCATGGAGTCTGTCTAAATGGGATAATTCTATGCAGTTCCTGTAAACTATTTTTACCCTTAAAAAAAGGGAAATTATTAATGTAGCATACACATAGGCGTAATGTGGGGAAGGCACAGTAGGGCATGTGACCCCCCCCCCTTAAAAATTGGAAAAACTAATCAGTCGTTCGCCTTTTAAATGCCTTTTAAATTTTGGAAAATAGTAAATATGGCATCAGGCTTGAGTAATGGTTTGTCTCGGCATGTTAGAACTTCCTTACCTTGAACAGTGAAACGATAATGCATCTCCATGAATTTAGATTCAAAGTACAAGGCACATACAACAGAACTTTCATCAAGTTTCTTATCAGCTCTGGGAATTGTCTTATCCCATTTGCTCAACATATCAGGAATTTGGGGGACAGCAAAGAGTGATATTTTATTTTTGCAGGATTTATAGCCAGTATTACATCCTGGCACAAAACAGCTGCTTTGCCTTTTCCGTTTTCTATGTTTTTTATTATTTGCTAATGCAGAATTTCCCAGTCCTTTCATAGCTGACATTATTTCCCTATGATTTTATAACTGTTGCAGTCGATTTCAGTACTGCATTTAAGTTTAACCACACAGTAGGTTTAACGCGTGACCAGTGCTTCTTTCAGGACGTTTTGGCCGGGGGGGGGCAAATGGAACCTTAGAGGGGCAGGTTTTCCATTTGCTATATATATATGTATATATATATATATAAGAAGATGTGACTTCCAAAGTGGAATATATAGAGCTATGCAATACAGTACGAAAAAGTATCACTGAAGACGTAAGGAAATTCAACTGTGAACTTGTGAGGAAAGCAATTGAAAACAACCAAAGCCTAAAGATAGCAAAGGGACATCTCAGTAAGGGAAGAAAACAGATTATGGCTCTGAGAAAAGAAGATGGTTCTGCAACAAGAAACAGAAGCGAAATGCTGACAAGAGTGAAAGATTTCTACTCCACATTATATGAAAGGGATGATACACGTACTCCAGACATCATGAAAGGTACCAATACCAGAGTTCTTCCACTCCTCCCAGCAGAAGTTGCACATGCAATCAAGAACATGAAGCGGGGAAAAGCTCCTGAAGAAGATGGAATTACTGTAGACATCATACAAGAAGCAAGTGGAGAAATTGAAACAGTACTCGCCCAAATTTTCACTCGATGCCTTAATGAAGGGAAGATTCCTGAGGATTGGAACAACGCTACAATGATCCTGCTACATAAAAAAGGTGACATTGAGGATCTCAGGAACTACAGACCTATCAGCCTCCTATCAGTGGTTTATAAAATCTTCACTAAAGTTCTTTCACACCGCTTGAAGGTAACACTGGACATGGCTCAACCGAGAGAACAAGCTGGATTCAGGAGTGGCTACAGCACAATAGATCATATCCACGTACTGAGAGAACTAATTGAAAGAGCGAGGGAATATGAACTTCCATTGTGCATGGCTTTTATCGATTATGAAAAAGCCTTTGATTCGGTGAAACCATCAGCAGTTACAACGGCTCTGAAATCCTGCGGTATTGAAGATGCATATTATTATTATTATTATTATTAATAACATCTATGAAAATGCAAGTGCAAAGATTCGGCTGTTTGAAAATACAACACACATAAAAATTGGAAAAGGAGTGAGACAAGGTGACACCATATCTCCGAAGCTCTTTAATGCCACATTGGAAAATGTCTTTCAATCACTGAACTGGGAAAACAAAGGGATAAAGATTGATGGAGATTATCTAACCCACCTTCGTTTTGCTGATGACGTAGTCATTTTTGCAACTACCCCATCAGAGCTGCAGAGTATGATCCAGGAACTTGTTGACAAGAGTAAAGAAGTAGGATTAAAAATGAACTTTTAGAAGACAAAAGTGATGTACAATGCTTTTTATACAAGAAATGAAGATTTATCGATTGATGGAGAAAAGCTAGAGATAACAGACACGTACGTTTATCTTGGACAGCAGATATCAAGTGAGGGTCACATTAATAAAGAAATTAATCGGCGTACAAAACTTGCCTGGAGAGCTTTTGGAAGAAACAGCATAATTTTCAAGAGCAATATGCCATTATGTCTTAAAAGAAAAGTGTTTGATCAATGCATCCTTCCAGTGCTTACGTATGGTGCAGAGACGTGGACCTTAACTAAAAGAGACATACAGAGGCTGCAGACAACTCAAAGTATCATGGAGAGGTGCATGCTTGGTGTAACCAGAAGAGATGAGAAGAGGAATTCGTGGATCCAAAAAATGACAAGTGTGGAAGACATCATGATCAGAGTTAAATCCCTGAAATGGCAGTGGGCTGGACATACAGCCAGAAGGACAGACTATCGATGGACAGCCGAAATTTTAGATTGGATTCCAAGGGACAGGAAAAGACCCAGAAGAAGACCACATGGGAGATGGGTGGATGAAATTCGTAAGTATGTGGGAGTGACATGGAGGAGACTGGCACAAGACAGACCGTTGTGGAGGAAACTTGGGGAGACCTTCGTCCAGCAGTGGATTGATAATGGTTGACAATAATGATGATGATGTTATATAATTGTAACTACTATATTTACATATATAGAAGTAATTACTATATATCCAGCACAGGGGCGCATTTAGAGGGGGCATTGCCCCCCCCCCCCCGGGAAAATGTTTCATTTTTTTGTTTTTTGGTTAAAATGCGACTTACATTTTAAAAAAATGCCTTAATTTTATAAAAATGTATCAACTTAAAAAATGCTTTGATTTCTCTTCAATTTTTCATTAACTTTAATTTTTTCCAGATGGTGGATTTCAAAAACTTCCTCCCTCCCCCTCTTCCCCCGAAGAAAAATTCTATATACATCCCTGATATAGTAATTACTTCTTCAAACATTTCAGGAATAACAAACTTTTTTCAGCTAAAGGAGGGGTGGGGGGAGGGTCCGCAGGCTTGAAATGTTTATCAATTAAAATGCATTCAACGCACTCTTCTTGATCCTGAATCTCGATTTCCAGAGAATTGGATATGATTAGTCTACTTATTATATTTTGAAGAATATCATGCGTCGTAATACACTTTTTAATACAATAAACTACAACTAGTACCATTTTAATAAATATTTAAAAAAAGTATAATTGGAGAAATATTTGTAGCATAAAAAGAAACGAAACTTACTTTTTAATCTTAGCCTGAATTTATTAAAATTTGGTTCGGTAACCTAAAATATATCCGGGGGGGGATGTCTATCTTTTTCTATAGTTTCTTTGACCATTCATTTCATCCTGAAATGTTTCGAGGGGCACGGCATCAGGAAAAATTGGGAGGAACAACAATCTATACGTATGTTAACAGCATTGGGATGGGGACTGAACAGGGCTAAAAAAATTCACTACTTTTAGTTAAAGTAGTGAAAATACTCACCCATGTTTGATAAAGTTGCAGAACAATGCTAGATAATGGTCATTATGGGATGTACTATCCACTATATGACAAAAAGAATTCAGAGTAAAAGCTAATGATATCAAGAACATGATAATTAACACAGCAATCGGACATAGCCGAATTGACTGTAATTACTGTTTCACACGTGAATTAAATCACAACAGAAAACTTGAAAATTTCATCGCCGTGGAGCGGGAATCCGATTGCTGTGTTAATTATCATGACGTATTTACCACATATTATCAGAATATTTCTTCAACTCTGAATATCAAGAACTTATTTTGAAATAACTGTAAGATTATTTGTGGGGGTGTTCATATACGATCCCTTTCCCCCGAAATGTTCTGCCTACGCTCCTTGTGGTAACTGACAAATGCTGTAGATGAAGGCATTTACGGAGATATCATTTCAACATGAAGTTGCAAAATGTTTTCTTTACGTTATTTAGTAAGGTGACTTTACAATACATAACCGCAGCATAAAATCACGTTTTGTAATTGAAACACATACAAATATGTGATAATTAAATGAAGAATCTGTTCACCACGATATTTAAAAATCTTTAAATGTTTAACTGTGATTGTCCACAATAAAAAAATTACAAAAATTGCAGTACAAATCGAAAATTTTGCAGTCTAAAAGTTCTGTATTTTTTTTCATTTATTTAAATTTAAAAATCATGTCTTATGCAAAAGGATTTTTGGTACAACTCCTAAATAATTTTGGTAGTAGCAGTTCCCTCTCTCTCAAATATTTGCTGGAATTTCAGCTCACTTCGTTGAAAATTTAAGAACTGTGGAAGCTCAAAGAAATGAAAATCAAAATTATTTTACGATCTGTCAAACATGAAAAGGCTATATGTGTTGTAACGTATACTCTATATTCACTTTCCTTTTGATTTTACTATCTCTGGTTATTTTATTTTACTATGTAAATTATCTTCTTACTGAACGAAATATTATTTCACCCGCTGAATGAGATCTGGCAATGAGTGTAAGTCATGACGTGGTGGTAGCTAGTATATAGGCGCGTTCATCGAGACTTAGGGAGAGCTTTTGTTGTTGTTATGAGAGAGCGTTGTTGTTATGAGGAGAGATTCTTTATTATTGTAAAACAAGTTGTGTGTGTGCTTTAGTTGACCAAGAGTCTTAGAATAAAGAAGTTACCGTAAGTTAGTCTTTCTCAATTCATAGTTTTTGTCAGACCTCTGTCTGGCTGTTAGGTTTATAACACTTATTTATTACCATAAATAACCAGCGTTAAGACTTTGTTTACGTTCGTAATTAACTAGTAACAACACCCTTTTGAATTCACTATTTTGAAGCTTAGTACAAGTATATCATTAGCTAGCTGGTAGGAAGAGAATCATTCATATTAATTAGCTTAGCGGAAAGAAAATAAAGCTAATTCATTATAGTGTATAAGCAATTTTTTTTCACTTTAATGTTCTTACTTCAGCGTTCTTAAGAGAAAATTTTAAACAAATATAAATATTGAGTGTGTTCAAAATAAGAAGCTTCTCCAGCGCGATTACATACATAATTAACTAAACTAGTGATTTAAACCTGGTTATTCGCTTTTTCCACGTCGATTAAGTGAGTTTGCCATGATATTTAAATATCTTGAAATTTCTAACTGTAATTGTCCACCACAGAAAAATTGCAGAACAATTTTTCTGCAGTAAATTCTTGGCATGGTCCCGATGGAAAATTTTCCGCAACACCCACTTCAATTTAAATATGACGGGCGTACTCTATTTAAACTTCCTTCTCATAGTACTATGCTTGCCACTGTTTCCAGAGCAACTGTACTTTTCGTTTTGTTTCTTAAATAAAAAAAGTGATTTTCAGTTGCGATACAATAGTACTGCAGAACTACGACTGAACGGACCCATTTGCAAAAATTTTCCCGGGCTCTTTTGCGACCGCCAATCCACCTCTGGGCGGGTGGGATCTTCCAGCACGACAATGTGACATGTCACACAGCTAGAAATGCCCGAAAGTGGTTGAAAGAGCACGATGAATACTTTAAAGTACTTCCCAGGCCCCCTAATTCCCCAGACTTAAACCCAATTGTGCATCTGTGGGACCACCACGATCGTGTTGTTCGCTCTATAGATCTTCCACCATGCATCCTCCAGCAGCTGTCAGATGCACTGCAGTCAGCATGGCTCCACATACCTGTGAACACCTTCCAGCCCTCCCAGCACCTCATTGAGCCACTCGCAGCCCATCTAGCTGCTGTGCGCACTGCACATAGCGGTTACTCTGCATATTAGCTGGTGGTCACAATAATGTGACTCGACCGTTTCTATTTGACATGAGAAGTTACTCAAGCGAGAGCACCTAATGCTTTCAGCTGCTGACTGTCCAGCTGGAAAATTTACACAATTTGATGGGATGGGGGACAGGGTGGAAGTAATGTAGGGTCTGGGTCAAAACACCGACACCCAAAACGCCGACAGGACAAAACACCTACACCCGAAACACCGACACCCAAAACACCGACAGGACAAAACACCGACAGGACAAAACACCGACAGGACAAAACACCGACAAACTGTCAACATTTTACTTTCTCACATTAGCCCAGTTTTAAACTTCAAGCCTTGTATCGTACTTCTTTGACAATAGTCGGCGCTGCAGTACTAATGCAAAATATGCAAAATTTCCTTTGTTAAAACTGCAGTAAGGAGTTATATAAAAATTTCACTTTTTCCTGTATATGTAAATTGATTGTTTGTTTGTATGTCCGCTATACAAATCTACAGTTTTCAATTTAGAACCACCAAATTTGGTGTACTACCCCATGGTGCTCAAAGTTAGACCGTAAACAGTTTTTGGAAATGGTCGGGGCCCGGGGTCATGTAGGCCCATACAAAATTTTAGTAAAATCTACAGTTTCCAATTTAGAACCACCAAGTTTGGTATACTATCCCATGGTGCTCTAAGTTAGACCGTAGACGGTTTGAGGAAGCGGTCGGGGCCCGGGGACAAGGGTGCCCTATACAAAATTTTCGCGAAATCACCAGTTTTCATTTTAGAACCACCAAATTTGGTATACTACCTCATGGTACTCTAAGTTAGACCGTAAACCCTTTTTGGAATGGATCAAGGCCCGGGGTCAAGGGGGGCTCATACAAAATTTTCGTAAAATCTACAGTTTCCAATTTAGAACCACCAAATTTGGTATACTACCTCATGGTACTCAAAGTTAAACCGTTGACCGTTTTTGGAAGTGGTCGGGGCCCGGGATCAAGGGGGCCCCATACAAAATTTTCGTAAAATCTACAGTTTCCAATTTAGAACCACCAAATTTGTATACTGCCTCATGGTACTCTAAGTTAGACTGTAAACCCTTTTTGGAAGTGGTCGGGGCCCGGGGTCAAGGGGGCCCCATACAAAATTTTCGTAAATTCTATAGTTTTCAATTTAGAACCACCAAATTTGGTATAATATCTCGTGGTGCTCTAAGTTAGACCGTGAACCCTTTTTGGAAGGGATCGGGGATAGGAGCCAAGGGTGTCCCATACAAAATTTTCACAAAATCTACAGTTTTCAATTTAGAACCACCAAATTTGATATAGTACCTCATAATACTCTAAGTTAGACCGTAAACACTTTTTCGAAGGGATCGGGGCCCGGGGTCAAGGGGCCCTCATACAAAATTTTCGTAAAATCTACAGTTTTCAGTTAAGACGAACCACCAAATTTGGTTATCTCATGGTACTCCGAGTTAGCCCCTAGACGGTTTTGGGAAGTGGTCGTCGGGGGCCGTTGTCAAGGGAACCACCCATACAAACTTTCCGTAAAATCTACAGTTTTCAATTTAGAACCGCCAAATTTTATATACTATCTCATGGTGCCCTAACTTACCCAGTAGACGGTTTTGGGAAGGGGTTGGAGCCTTGTATTGGTCGGAGCCCGGGGTCACGGGGCGCCCACCCAAAATTTTACGTTAAATCTACAGTTTTCAGTTTAGAACCACAGAATTTGGTATACTATATCATGGTACTCTGAGTTAGACCGTAGACGGTTTTTGGAAGGGGTCGGGCCCGGCGTGAAGGGGGACCATACAAAATGTTCGTAAAAGTTCCATTTTGTACTTTTAAAAACTTCAACGCAATTTAACACTCCAATATCCGATGTACGGTCTAAGTTGGAGACCGTAGATAACAATAAAGTGAGAAAATATCCATTTAATGGTGTATTAAAAGCACAAATGAATGAACGTTAGTTTTCACCACCAACGTACTGCTTCATCAGGCAGAAATACAATGTAATGTAAGTAGAGAGTTCCAGATATTCAAAATTCAAAACGGTAAACAAAAGGATGATCAATGCCAATGTCAAGTCGCATGCACTCGACGTGTCATCTGTACATTGCATTTCAGTGTCGCTGGGTTCTCAGAAGCGCACGCCAGATGTACGGCTGTTCTATAGATGCCTTTTCGAAGGTAAATATTTCCATTCCTTTTCCTTTCTTTTTTTGTTTCGTATAAATAAATTAAGTAAATCATTTTTTTTTCACAATTTCAGCCATCCCGGCTCCTTTTCTTTTTTTTTTTTTTTTTTGCAGAAATATTACTGCATCAGCCAGTCACTGGCATTGGCGGGCATTAATTTGGAAGAGCCCTGCTTTTCACACGGACAACTTAACGTTGCGTACTCAGGGGTTGGTAATCCTAAAAATCTTTACATTTTTTGCTCCCAATTGATAAACTAAAAGTAGAGTTTATCAAAAAGCAATAACCTAAATGAATTAAAATAAATTTACTGGAAAATTCCAAGAATACCTTTTTCATTTATTAACTTTCACCAGGTGAGCTTGGTGTTTCCACGAATAGTAATATTAACCCGGAAAATACCGGGTACCCCTGCTAGTTTGAGATATAAATTACCTCGGTTATGCAGATTTTTCTCAGCTACAAAAGTTATGCTTTTAATTTCGTGTTTTATAATCACGGGGACCTAGGCAGTTTCAACAATTCTTAATCCCATGTACTCATGTTCATAACGTTTATATCGCAAGACAGGTTAATGCTTTCAAACGTACATAAAATGCCTAAGTGATTGGTTCAAAAATTATGTTTTTTTAAGTCCATTGTGTTTTTCCTTCATACTGGACCCCATTTATTCCTTCATATTGGACTTGGCCATACATATCATGATAGCTGAAATCTTTAAAATTAAAAAAAAATTGAAAATAAAATGTTAGTCCTTTGCCCGTAGTATCCGTTAGTGAACATAAGAATGGAATCATTTTGCTCTGATTTTAAGTCGTTTTCTATTGAATTATATAATGAATTAAATTTTTACAAAAAAATCAACGTGCCACGTAGCATTTCCATTTTTCACAATAAAACGTTTTTATAGCTTTTGCCATGTCTCTGTTATTAATTTATTAACCGTAAAATTTTATTTGGGATTTTTGCCTACCCTTGGAATTTGGCTGATTGGCACGTCTCTGGTTCCCGCTATGGCGTCACAGCCCCCATGAACCGTTCTTTGCAGAAGCTTAGAATACTAATCTTGAAACAAAGGAATGACCCAGCCCTTCTTTTTCTATAGCACTGGTCTGTCGCCACCTGTACGAAAGCTCAGGGATGTAACAGAAAAGATAAGCAGACAATGTATTGAAGAAAGAATAAGATATCTCCCTTTAGCCAAGGACTAGCAGGAAACACCCCAGAGACATCACTGCTCACGTACAACACCCAGGGTGCCGCGGGGTACTACAAGTTTTAACCACAGGAGAAACCCAGTTTCTCCCCAGGTTTCTCCCAGCCTCACAATGCGCTTTGTTGAGATGTATGATAGAGATTAGCAACAAACTGCGGCCGAAAAATCATCTTACAATGAAAGCTATTGCCTCCCACCCAGGGCTGCCTCCCACCTATCCAATGACCTTCCTCTACTTACACTCCTACGGAAAGGTGAGAGGGGAGCAGGTTATTGAATTCATTAAACTTGGACCGAACCCCAATCCTCGGAGCGGGGGAAAAATCAGGTGATCTAAGAGCACTAGTCGTTTTGTAATCAGTCTGTTTCTCAGTTCTATGTGTAACAGAGGTTTTGAAGAAGTTCCAAGCACAACCATGTCAGAACTATGTACGTTTTTCGATTCGCAAATAGGAGGGAAAAAACTGAGTTTAAATGGATTTCTTTTCCTTAAAGAAAGACAACGGTGTAATAAATTTTACTGGAATGCGATCAGATTAGTAATGGCTGCTAAGTAGATCAATTACCTCACTTGCAGGTGAAGAACATTATCTTATAAGTGCGTCCGAGCATAACCATGCTCCTGAAAGTGCTCGATCTAAAGTAGCCCAGAAGATTGCGGACATCAAAGAGAAGGCCAGAACCACCAACAATTTACCCCTGCGAATTATACAGGATGTAGCCTCCGAAATGTCTCTTGTGGCTCATCAGAGCATGCCGTCGAAAGAAGCACAGAGGAAATTGATAAAAAGAACTAGGAGGGTTGAAATGTCACCTGAACCTGCAACTGTGGAAATATTAAATATACCTGAGTTCTTAAAATACACAGAGGACGGGGAATTATTCCTATTAAAAGATTTTTATGAGAGCAATGAAAAAATTTTAGAATTTTTTCAACAGAAGCTAATCTCAAAATGTTGAGTGAAGCTGCATTTTGGGTGATGGATGGGACTTTTAAACAGTGCCCAATATTTTTAAACAGCTGTATTCAATTCACGATTCCGTGAGTCCTATGAACAACTGTAGAGTTTTGCCGTTAGTTTACGCTCTGACGACTAGCAAATCGCAAACCAGTTACTTCTCATTCCTTGAAGAGCTAAAGACATTTGCCACTGAGAAAGATATTATTTTAGATCCATAGTGGGTGATCACTGATTTTGAGATGTCAGTCATCAATGCTGTAAGGGCCGCCTTCCCAGGTGCTAGACACCACGGATGCTTCTTTCATCTTGGGCAAAACATTTGGCGCAAAGTTCAGGCTACTCCTGGCCTGCAATCGAGATATTGTAGTAATGAAGAGTTCAGCTTGATAGTTCGACATCTTCCGGCGCTTGATTTTCTTCCTCCTGAAGATATTGCTAATGCCTTTAACGAGACAAAACTATTGTTTGATGACGAAGTGGAAGACTTAGTCAAATGGTTTGAAAACTACTATGTCTTGGGAAAAGTTCGTCGTACAACACGTAGCAGTGAAGAACGACGAAACGAGCCACTCTTCCCACCAACTGTGTGGTCAGTGAATTCAGGAGTGATCCCACGCACTCAGAACAAAGTTGAAGCGTGGAATCAACGATGGGAGCTTCTGATTGGGCGTGCCCATGTTTCGTGTTTTCGGTTAATAAAGGAACTGCGAAAGGAAGAAGCTTCTGTCCAAAGAGAAATAGAAACAATAATGCGCGGAGAAGCTCCGCTTAAAATTAAGAAAAGTTTAATTCGCCGCGAAGAAAGAATTCGAAGAATTGTAAACAGCCGAGAGGAACGCACGATTATTGAATTTCGTAGAGGCATAGCCTATAATTTAAATTTGTGAATTAAAAAAAAAGGTGATATTTAAATATGATCACGCTAATAAAAGTTTTTTCATGTGCTACACATGTTTGGCAAGATAACTCACTCGTTACTTATTTTACGTAAATTACGGGTAATTTACTAGCAATTTACTTGGCGAAGAAAACCAGCTTTTTATGAAAACGTAAATAACTAATTTTCTTTCATGCATTACTAATAATAATAAGCTTGCCTCTTTTTTTCAGGTTGTGGATTCCTGGGGGTGCGTGTGTGTTTGTTCATTTATTTGTTTTTTGAATGTTTGTGACTGAAAGTGGGAACTATGATGGGTGTGGTGTACCGGTTAAGAATGCGTGTGAGGCTTGGCGGAGGTGAGAGTCACCGCTGCGTGGGGTGAAATGGCCCTTTGAGAGTTCTTCTCTTTGCTGGCCTGTATCGGGGGTTCATGTGCATTTGATAGTGGAACCGTGGTGTGTGTATGAGGGGTGTGACTGTATCCCCTGTCGATCTTACCTCATGACTACAATATTCATGAGGGGAGGGGAGGCACTGTGTTTTCGGCGATTTGGGCAAAAATCAGCCAAAGTGCACTTACGGGTTCACTGTAACTGGCTTCGTATACGGGTGGGAGGGTGTCGTGCGAGTGCACATTATGGCACTTCTCTCACTTCAGTGTAAAGTGCAAACTTATACAAAGACAAGAGGATGGACTAAGTTTCCTTTTCTCAAGTAAAGTACTCAGTTCTGTTGCTTCAGTTCTCAATTGTTGATATGTCAGGGCCTTATCAACAGAAAGGTGTGCTAACCCATAATGCTTTTGCCCCGCCCTTCCAAGAGGGCTCCGAAACCATTTCATTGTTTAGAATCTGTTTCTTTTACCGCAATA
Organism: Macrothele yani; assembly: GCA_039090855.1. NCBI lineage: Eukaryota > Metazoa > Arthropoda > Arachnida > Araneae > Macrothelidae > Macrothele > Macrothele yani. The sequence goes on along the minus strand of CM077003.1, from coordinate 18,648,213 downwards.
TTTTTAACAGTTTTCTTTTCTTTCATATTTTTCCTTTTGTTTTGTTTGTCAGACGATGTGCCTATTTTTAATTACACACCTTTTTTGAAAAATTTAAGTTAAATGATAGAAATAAAAATAAATAACAAAAAATAACAACGAATAATATATTACATTTATTGTTTTAAATATTTCAACTAATAATAAATTAATTAATAAAATTAAGTAAATCTTGTAATTTATGGTACTAACTATTATAATTTATACGTATACACATACAGGATCTGTACCACCATTTCTGAGCTTCGATACAACCAATACAAATTTGTCCTTGTTAAATTATCTTATAAAAGAATAAGTAGCTGAAAAATGAGAGCGTGAGTAGAGGAAAAGGGAGACTTCTGGCACAGGGGCAGCCCTCCCATAGACTTAACATTAGCTGCCCCTGGCTGCCTACGAGGCTGTCCCCGACTGCCCCAGAGTCAGAATTTTTGTCACGTGATCGTCCCCATGATGTGCTTCCCCCTAGCGGTGCTTCTTGGAACTTTCAATGGAACTTTTGAGGGATGGCAACGACCGAGAGGGAATGGGGGTGGATATAGGGGGATGTCAACTCGATGTGCTGCCCCCGAGTCAGAATTTTTGTCACGTGGTCGTCCCCATGATGTACTGCCCCTAGCGGTGCTTCTTGGAACTTTCAATGGATCTTTTGAGGGATGGCAACGACCGAGTGGGAAAGGGGTGGACATAGGGGATGTCAACTCGATGTGCTGCCGCTGGCGGTGCTTCTTGGAACTTTCGATGGATCTTTGATTTTGAGTGATGGCAACAACCGAGTGGGTCCGTTGGGATTTTTTGCATTTATTCCAGTGGTTTTCAAGCGGGATTTTTCCTCCTCTTCGATGTTATTTTTCACCGGAGGAAATTTTTACGTAACGATGCTGGTGAATTTTCTTTCCAATGGAGTAAAAATGCTCTAATGGTCTTAGCAAGGTCCTAACTCACGATGATTTGGTTTCAAAAAATTGGTCAGGTGGTCTCGTGTACTACGTATTCACTCTATTTTTTTTAATTACTTTTACATTATTTCTTCATGGTTTTTTTTATATATTTTTTGTATGTTTTGAGGGAGTTTTTTCGTGTGGATGTAATGAATTTTCTTAGGAACATTTCATTTTATTTCAGACCATGAGACGGGGAAATGCTTCTTTAGAAACGATTTCGTTCCTGTTCACAGTAACTATTGGACTTTGACAAAATTTTTGGGAAATCAAGCGGAAATGTAGACATGTTAATTCTGAGTCTTTCGCCATTCCAATATTTTTTTTTCTAGTCGTAATGTTTTCATGTACTATGTATTCCAGCTCTTTTCTTTTTTATAACTTTTACGTTATTTCATCATGAATTTTTTATATTTTTTGTATGTTTTGAGGGAGTTTTTTCGTGTAGATGTAATGAATTTTCTTGAACTTTTCTTTATCATACATTTAATTTTATTTCAGACCATGAGACGGGGAAATGCTTCTTTAGAAACGATTTCGTTCCTGTTCGCTGTAACTATTGGACTTTGACAAATTTTTTGGGAAATCAAGCGGAAATGTAGACATGTTAATTCTGAGTCTTTCGCCCTTCCAATATTTTTTTTTTTATAGTCGTATTTTCATGTACTATGTATGCCAGCTCTTTTCTTTTTTATAACTTTTACGTTATTTCATCATGAATTTTTTATATTTTTTGTATGTTTTGAGGGAGTTTTTTCGTGTAGATGTAATGAATTTTCTGGGGAACTTTTCTTTTTCCTTTATTCAATTTTATTACAGATCATGAGACGAGGAAATGCTTCTTTAGAAACGATTTCGTTCCTGTTCGCAGTAATTATCGGACTTTGTCATTTTTTTTTTTTTTTTGTTAAATGACTTCATGCTAATTCTGAGTCTTTCGCCTTTGCCATATTATTTTCTCGTAATTTTTTTCGTGTGTTCAAGAACTCTACAGGTCTTTCACAGTTAAAATTCTGATGAAACAATATTTTCTTACTTTATTTCGCATATCATTATAGCTTCCCAATTTCGCTATTTTACTTCATCTTTTTTTTTTTTTTTTTTGAAATTTCGTAAAACTTTTCAGTATGTCAGTAATTGTTTTCTTACTTGGTCAAACTTGTGACTCCATTTATTTGGACTCTTTTTTTTTCCATTTCATTTTAACAAAACGATTATTTTAGATGTAGCAAGTCATCAGATTTTTGTTTCCTTATATAGCATATTTTCAAACTTGCTTAAAAATATTCCTCAAAGCTTTGCATGTAATCAAATATGCATTTTTTTATTCTTTCCTAGTTTGCTATACTTTTCGTGGACTGTCCCAATAAGAAAGCATTCATTGTCAAGACATACAATCTAAAACCTTTTTTCTTACGATAAAATTTGTATTCTTTGGGCTGTATATTTTTCTGTCTCGTCCAAAAAAACATTCATTCTAGAGACAAAGCTAGTGATTCCGTTCATCCCATAAACATTATTTTTTTAACGTTTTACTAACTCATCAGAAAAGCAGTTATTCCCCACCCCGATAGCGAAAATAATGAAATTCTTACTTCTTTTCCATACATATCGACTCAATCTATTTCTTTTCGAAATGCTGGTCATGACATTTCAACTAAAAATTCCTACTTTCACCAAAAACCATATTCTTAAACGAGCTATTTTTTTTTTTACTTTATTTCATGTATAACTAAATTTTTATTGTTTCCTCACTTCATCAAAGTTAATAAGAACTTCCCCAATCTCATTCCTTTCCCTCATTTAGTTCGCTTTAAATTGAGATGTTTCAAAACTTCGCGTATATTTCTTCCACTAAATGTCCAGTTCTCCCGTATCGGTCCCATCATTTTTAACTTCTGTGCCTGCCGCATTTTTCTTTAGACGTTTAGTTTCATTGACCTTTTCTTTCGTTTCAATTAGGTTTTCATTATCGTATTTTTTATTCATTGTCTCAGCAGAAAAAGCTTTCATTCTGGAGACATTGCGACTAAGTCCATACATCCTCTAAACATTTTTATTTCACGTTTTACTAATTCGTAAGAAAAGCAGATGTTTCCAAACTCTCATAGTGAAAATATCGTATTCCCCTTATTTTACTTATTATGTTTTTCCTTCTATTCAGTGTTGTATGATTCTTAAAACTTCGGTTTATTTTTATGAAACTTCTTTTTTCTTAGTTTTTTTTTTTTTTCTGATTCAACCTATCAATCTTTTCCTATCGATTTAATTGCTCTTATTTTTCCATTAGACTTTACTTTTGTACAGAAATGTGTCTAAAATCTTCAGATGTATTTTAAGTCTGTAAGGCCGATTCTTCACTATTTCAAATAAAGTCATTGTAGGATTTTAGTGTAAATGCCCCTAAATCTTTAGAACTTCCTTTTCGTAGTTAGATACTAATTCCTCGAGGTTTAAATTAAAACATGAAAGAAGAGTGTTTTTACGCTCTATCCAGTGAAAGAAGAGTGTTTTTACGCTCTCTCCAGTGAACGAAGAGTGTTTTTACGCTTTCCCCCAAGAAATTAACTTTGGAATCTCCCTTCTTCTACCGGAAAATGACTATCTTGTGCGACTGTTTTCACGCGTCTACTGCTTTGCTGGAAAACCTCATGACATGAAATCCCTTTGCTTGGTAGATTAAACTAAATTCTGGTTTTGAACTTTGAACGCAAACTCAAACTTGCAAAAGCATAGTTTTCTGAGCGAACTTAAACTGTCTAAGATGACAAAAATCTAAAACTGGTGACTCAATGGGATAGAGCGTTTGAACTTTACCGTTCATTCAAGATTTAAGAGATCAGTCGTGAACCACTACAAGGGAAATAAGCAGACCCTGATTTAGTCCACTGTTTCCAAGGAAGGTAGAAAGCTAGTGTCGTAATTCAAAAGCTCATAACTCAAGCCTCCACAGGATTTAATTTCGGACGGGCGATTAGTCAGATGTCAATGCTTAGACATTGAAAAATTACTTCAGACAAATATTTTCTTACTTAAAAGTGCTTCAAGTCAGAATTTGTATTACTTAAGATTTCCCTTAGTCAATATTTTTTCTATCTTAAAAACTTCTAAAGGGTTGATTTTGAAAAAAAAAAAAAAAAAAAAAAACGAGTTCTCCCAAAAACGTAAAATTTCCACAGAATTGTATGAGGAACCAAATAAATTGACGAAGCTTGAATGTTAAGTCTTTCAACGCATTTCATTCTCTTCATGTTTCATTCCATAAACTTTCTTCAAATTCCTATATACCCAAGAATTTTGTTAAATGTCCAAGTTCGACTCCCCCAGAAATTTTCTGAAAATGATAGTTTCTCTTTTTTAAATAAAATTCCAAAATAAGAATCCCTTCAGTGAAACAAGAAATTCCTATTCAAAGCACTCCATCACTCTTTCTACTTTAAATACTCTCTTTGTAAATCTAAGGAGGTGTTTTTGTTTTAGGTTTTTTTTTTTAAATATTCATATATTTTTCCCTCTAACTTTAGAAGATATTTTCCCGAAATGTATGTACATATACGATAGTAAAACATCACACAACTGCTTGATGTTCAATTCACTTCACGCTGTCTTAAGGATATTCTTTCATTTTCTCATAACACATAGACATGTTATTTTTCTTCCCATTCACTTCAAAGACTTGAGATCATCTTAATCGAGTCCTTTGAGAAAAACTTTCATAGAAAAGCATAAATGTACTGAAAATGTCAGTTTTCTTAAAGAAATCATAAGAATAAGAATTTTTTTTTACTGAAACAAGTTTTCCCTGTTCAAAGCATTAAGTGGCTCTTTTCGCATCAAATTCTGTATTTCCTCATGTAAACTTTATTCTTTTTCTACTTCATATCGTCGTTCGTTTCTTGTTTTTCCCTATGTAACTCAAAACTTCTTTTCTTAATCTATTTTTCATAAAGTATCATTCTTTTGAGTTGATTTTCTCTCTCTCTTTTAAATGCATTCCTAAGTTCATATTGAGAAGGGTTTAAATTTTGATTGAAAGATCATTTTAGGAAAAGTTAAAAACTGATAAGGTTCGTTTCGGGAAAATTGAAAACAGATAATGTTCGTTTCGGAAAAGTACATTCCCTTATAGGGCTAAAAATGGAACACTTCATATTTTCTTAGGGGCGGTTTTGATGAAACACGTTTCAGTAAAAACAGTGAAATTCCCATTGAATAACATGGGGAACTATGAAATTTAAGAAGCACGTTTTCGTTCAAGGAAAATATTTTAAAAGGTCTATATTCGATTCAGTTGAAAACGATTCTGGTAGAAAACAGAATGCAGAAAAAACAGTCACAGCAAGTTCCTGAAAGTTGAAAATAGATGAGGTTGAAATTTGGAAAAATGTCTAAGGAAAGAAATTGTTATAAAACACAGACTGTTTAGTTTTTCCAGGCTAGCGGGGTCTTCAGTGAGAGCACTTCTTCTTTTTCAACCCAAAGAATGAAGCGAGTCAGTTTGAAACATTTCAAACTCCCCGAAAATAAGCCGTGCACTCTGGTTTCGACTCAATACTGTAAAGCATTGCTCTCAGACCAGTCGGAATTCCGACTCAATTGGTTGCCTAATGGAAAACCTTAGACCCCTTTCGAATAACAATTCCCAAATATCCTTAAGAAAACTCTAGCAAAAAAAGCACTAGTCCCCCATTAAATCAATGGCATTCATTCCGTTACTGTTTTAAACATTTCAAAAAAGAAGTTTATATTCTCCCTTTTACTTTAAAAATCTTGAAAGCTTAAATTTTGACCCATTTCAAAAAAAAATCACTTAAAATTTAATTTAAAAAAATAATAATTACTCTCTAAATTTATGTCTTAAAACTAAAAAAATATTTACGCTTAATATTTCAATAAATAATAAATATTCACAAACTCACCTTCTACCTTGCCCATTTAAAAAAAATTCTGAATTTATATAATCGAAATCATTACTTCTCCAAGTAGTTCTTTTCCCCTGATTGTAGAGAGGAACTCTTCTGAAATCTTCACTTTTCCACATATGTTCATAAAAGCTTGAGCTACTTCCTTAGGATTCAACAAGGCCACAACGCTCACGAAACTTGAAATCGCTTTCCTGTTCCACTCAGTAGTTAGGCATGGAGGATGCATCTGAATAGGTGGAAGTACTTCAGAAATGCATTCGCGCCGTCTACATATGTGTCTAAGTTCACACTCCTCAATCGATGTATTTTGAAACTTTCGGGATTCTCCGAGCACGATTTTCTGGAATTCTGAACCCATTAACAATTCCAGGATGCTGTCCCACACACCATCCAAAATAATTTGGAGTTTCTTACACTGCTTTTTGGTTAATGCAACTCCTGTTGTTAAGTGAAAAATCCTGAAACAGAATTTGAAAGACTTGAAGACTTCTTACTTTATTTAAACTTAGAACAGAACTAAAATTCACTAAGCGTTTCCTTTGCATACTGTGACTAATGCATGACCCTTATCACAACACGTGTTGGTGTGTCACCATGCGTCAGCGCTTCACGGTGACTGTTTCCTTATCTGTTCATCTCTCAACGAACATGCTATCGACTCTAATCAGACAAAGCTTATTTTCAGGTAAATTCTTAGAGAAAAACGAAAGGACTTCATTATAATTAATTTTCATACCCAGAGAGAATAAAACTAAAATGTATTCGGTAAGAAATTCTTCATGGTTGAATTTTCCACAGAAGGAATACAGAAAGCGAAAGAATTTAATCAGACATCCTGAAAGAATTCATCTCGGAATTAAAACCGCTTTTGAAAAAAAAACAAAAAAAAACCAGTAAACTATAGAATACTTTGTTCTTCACATAAAGAAAACACAGTGTACGATTTCAATATTCCCTTTTTTCTTAAAATTTCTCACACGTAATAACTAAGATCAACTGAGTCCAGAAATGCTTCGTCTACTTTAGTATTTCGATTCCGAGGAAGTTCTTCCCGATACTGTTAAGATATTTTCTCAAAATCCAGTTGTAAAATAATTTTGGTCATGTTTATTTGATTGTCGTTGTCGGAGATTTCCAATCCGTTCATATCCACCATGTCATACACTGTGTCCCCGAGAGTTTCTTCAAGCAGAAAAGAGCCATCATTCCACAGAAATTCTTCTTTTGGTGTTTGTAATGTTTCCAAAGTCAAATTATTTTTTTCCAATGCTTTCTTAATTAAAGCTGAAAACGAAATGGATCGAAGAAACGTCTGTTGTATGACTCTTAACATAGTAGATTTCTTATCACCCACTTTAGTCCAATGTTCGCCGCACAGAGAAATTTCAGATTTCAAAATTTCACCATCCTGACCCACTTTTTTCTGAGTGAAATCCAATACATGGTGAAAATCTCGACTTATGCATTCCTTTGAGTGGGGAATCGCTCTCATGAAAGGGGGCAACGGTTAAAATCGACATTGATTAAAATTGGAGAGAGGAAAAATATGAGAATTGAATAAATAATGCATAGGCGGGATTCCCGAAAACATAAAAAATATAAGTTTTATATAAAAAAAAAATTCCATGAAAAATATTGGAGGGCGAATGATATCTCACATCGTCATCCATTCCACCCAAAATTAAACAAATACGTGTACTGACAACAGAGATTTAATGGACTTCGTTAAATTTTGGGAGGAGTGGAAGACCGATGTGAGATATCATTCACCCTCCAATATTTTTCATGGAATTTTTTTTTTTATATAAAACTTATATTTTTTATGTTTTCGGGAATCCCGCCTATGCATTATTTATTCAATTCTCATATTTTTCCTCTCTCCAATTTTAATCAATGTCGATTTTAACCGTTGCCCCTTTCATGAGAGCGATTGCATAAGTCGAGATTTTCACCATGTATTGGATTTCACTCAGAAAAAAGTGGGTCAGGATGGTGAAATTTTGAAATCTGAAATTTCTCTGTGCGGCGAACATTGGACTAAAGTGGGTGATAAGAAATCTACTATGTTAAGAGTCATACAACAGACGTTTCTTCGATCCATTTCGTTTTCAGCTTTAATTAAGAAAGCATTGGAAAAAAAATAATTTGACTTTGGAAACATTACAAACACCAAAAGAAGAATTTCTGTGGAATTGGCTCTTTCTGCTTGAAGAAACTCTCGGGGACACAGTGTATGACATGGTGGATATGAACGGATTGGAAATCTCCGACAACGACAATCAAATAAACATGACCAAAATTATTTTACAACTGGATTTTGAGAAAATATCTTAACAGTATCGGGAAGAACTTCCTCGGAATCGAAATACTAAAGTAGACGAAGCATTTCTGGACTCAGTTGATCTTAGTTATTACGTGTGAGAAATTTTAAGAAAAAAGGGAATATTGAAATCGTACACTGTGTTTTCTTTATGTGAAGAACAAAGTATTCTATAGTTTACTGGGTTTTTTTTGTTTTTTTTTTCAAAAGCGGTTTTAATTCCGAGATGAATTCTTTCAGGGTGTCTGATTAAATTCTTTCGCTTTCTGTATTCCTTCTGTGGAAAATTCAACCATGAAGAATTTCTTACCGAATACATTTTAGTTTTATTCTCTCTGGGTATGAAAATTAATTATAATGAAGTCCTTTCGTTTTTCTCTAAGAATTTACCTGAAAATAAGCTTTGTCTGATTAGAGTCGATAGCATGTTCGTTGAGAGATGAACAGATAAGGAAACAGTCACCGTGAAGCGCTGACGCATGGTGACACGCCAACACGTGTTGTGATAAGGGTCATGCATTAGTCACAGTATGCAAAGGAAACGCTTAGTGAATTTTAGTTCTGTTCTAAGTTTAAATAAAGTAAGAAGTCTTCAAGTCTTTCAAATTCTGTTTCAGGATTTTTCACTTAACAACAGGAGTTGCATTAACCAAAAAGCAGTGTAAGAAACTCCAAATTATTTTGGATGGTGTGTGGGACAGCATCCTGGAATTGTTAATGGGTTCAGAATTCCAGAAAATCGTGCTCGGAGAATCCCGAAAGTTTCAAAATACATCGATTGAGGAGTGTGAACTTAGACACATATGT